>JAGXOD010000021.1:3550000-3635000 GCA_020368025.1 Brachyhypopomus occidentalis
TTGCGTCTTCATATGTCAGCCATGTTGCTTTAACCTCGATGTAATCAAGAATACTTTAGGCTGAAGGGAGGGGCCCTTGAATACTTACGCTCTATTTCAGCCTTCCTTCTGGCGTGAAAGTCAGCGTTTTGAGTTCATCTGCAAATTGGGTACCGAACGTAGGTGGAGAGAAATCTGAATTGGAGTGACTGAGTCAGTACTTTAAGATGTTGGTAGTGAAGGTTTTCTCTTTTTCTTATGTTTAGTCAGTGCCAGTGTCCCATACAGATATGCTGTGCTTGCCCTGGTGTGTTGTTTTGCAGCTGTGTGTGTGTGTGTGTGGTGGAGGTGGTGGAGGAGGTGGAGGAGGCTCGACCGGGTTGAGAAGCTCCGTTTCACTGGAGGGTTTTTTTGTGCCTAAACAAGTCCAGCTATTGTTTAACCTGTGGGTCTTGTTCCTCTGGCTCAGCGGGGGGTCTGTGGCGCCCGGCCGAGCCCAAACTCGCTGACCCAGACTCCCGCTGCCTCTCGCCATGGCCCACTTGTGCCGTACAGTTTTCCTCTAATTGAAAATTCAGCTTGTTGGTGATTTTTTTTTACGAATGGGTGAAAGGTTAACTGGCTCACATCGACACGCTGGCATCTCATTGTGTAACTCACACATACACGCAGTGTTTGTGCAGCGCGAGAGAGATAAGTGAGACGGGAGAATTTGTTGTTGAACACCCCACACACACCCACACACACACCCACACACACTCACTTCATCTGTTTGCATTCTGTCTAAGATGATTCAGACATTATTATGAGACTCATGTTTGTGAATCTACCACTCGCTGACACAAACACACACACACACACACACACAAGCCACCCCGATGACTTCATCACGCTGGACGTGTGAAGCTCACGTACACGTAACACACACGCTACGTTAGAACCCCCACACGTCTGCGGCCTGACACACACACTCCCCAACACTGAGGTCTCTGCCTCGGTTGGTGTGTTAGTGCGGCCTGCAGGTGTGTGTGGGGTGTGTGTGGGGTTCCCAAGGGCAGTGTGATAGGAGCGGGGACACGGCGGGGACACGGCCCTGCAGCCTCGGGACACACCTGCACAGAGGCTTATCGTCCCGCAGGCCTGGACGGACCACGTGCTGGACCACGTACTGGATGTCCTCCACATAGCAGACGTCCTGCCGTAGGAGTGTAGAGTACAGGCCCGTGGAAACAGTGGCAGACGTATCCATGTGGAATAGTGGACGTCCACATTAATATATTTAGTGGAGAAACCAGATAATATCTTCAGCTGCTTCTGTGTAGCCTGGTGCTGTGTGCATGTCTAGGCCACTCTGTAGGGGCGCTCTCTCTCTCTCTCTCTCTCTCTCTCTCTCCCTCTCCCTCTCCCTCTCTCTCTCTCTCTCTCCTCTCTCTCTCTCTCTCTCTCTCTCTCATTCTGTGTAAGGGGGGGTGATGTTAACAGAAAGCTGAGTATTTATTAAATCTCGCCCTTTTCTCTCTCTTCCTCATTAATTCATCCGACACCGTGTGGTTTACAGTTCGTCACTGTTTATTGGATATAGTGTTTACAGATAAAGATATTCTATGGAGACGGTGGCTATGGAGATGGTGGCTATGGAGATGGTGGACTTTGTTGAGACATGGTGTTTTAGTGCAGAGAAAGGAAGACGGGAGGGGTGTGTGTGTGTGTGTGTGTGTGTGTGTGTGTGTGTGTGTGTGTTATGAAGGTATTCTTAGCAGTATATGGTCACCATGGTAGCAGAGGAGTCAAATGAGGCAGGTTTAATAGTGTATGTATGTTCTTCACAGCTGTGGACTGGTGGATGCTCCGCCCAGCATGTTCTGAGGGCCCCATGCTGGACCAACCTCACACCAACCTCACACCAACCTCTAGTGACTGTTTGGTCAGTTTGATTTGAATATCAGGATTTTAAAGTTAAATCCAGTCGCCACACAGCAGGAACACCGCCCCTGCCTGTCCCCGCCCCTGCCTGTCCCCTGCCTGTCCCCGCCTCTGCCTGTCCCAGCCCCTACCTGTCCCTGCCCCTGCCTGTCCCCCCCGCCTCTGCCTGTCCCCGCCCCTGCCTGTCCCCGCCCCTGCCTGTCCCCGCCCCTGCCTGTCCCCGCCCCTACCTGTCCCCGCCCCTACCTGTCCCTGCCCCTACCTGTCCCAGCCCCTGCCTGTCCCTGCCCCTACCTGTCCCCGCCTCTACCTGTCCCAGCCCCTGCCTGTCCCCGCCTCTGCCTGTCCCAGCCCCTACCTGTCCCCGCCTCTGCCTGTCCCAGCCCCTACCTGTCCCTGCCCCTGCCTGTCCCCGCCCCTACCTGTCCCTGCCCCTACCTGTCCCTGCCTCTACCTGTCCCAGCCCCTGCCTGTCCCCGCCCCACGCCAGGCACAGAGTTGCATAAACAGCCATGGGGTAGAGAAGAAGAGGGAGGGAGAGTGAAGGAGTGAGAGAGAGGGAGAGGGAGGGAGGGAAGGAGAGAGGGAGAGATGGAAGAAGACAGAGGGAAGTGGAGGGAGAGGGAGGGAAGGAGAGAGAGGGAGGGAGGAAGATGATGGGTATGGAGTTTGAACAGTGTGGCTGAAATGCTTTGTGTGTGTGTGTGTGTTATGTAATACTCAGCTGTGAACAAAAGCGAGGGAGGTTATAAACAAACATGTAGCAACAGGCCGAGGGGTTGGGGGGCACCCTGCTGACATCACTGAGGTCTTCACTATTGTGTCTGAGTCTGAAACCCAGTACTAGTGAGAGAGAAGGAGAGAGGCACTCATCTGCAGACCTCCTACTACAGACCTTCCACTACAGACCTTCTAATGCAGCTCATGAGCAGGTTACACTGATGGTCAGATCCTCAGCTCTGCTGCAGTGAGTCAGAGTTCTTCGTCAGGGTCCCATGAGATATGCCTTCACTGCAGATTCTGTAATGACTCTCACGCTGTCTCTCTGCCTTGACTGTTGGCCACTTCCTGCGTACGAGAGATCCATTTCCTGTTTGCTAGCTTGGGCTGTGGGCCGGAAGTCATCGGAGAGATTGTTTGGTGAAGGCAGTGGCAAGCAAGGTGGGGAAGGGGGGGATCAGTCTCAGGGACACGCTCCTCCATGCTGAAGGGCTTCTGACTCCTACCTGGGTATGTTTACCCCTGCCATTCTGACTTCTACCTGGGTATATTTACCCCTGCCATTCTGACTTCTACCTGGGTATATTTACCCCTGCCATTCTGACTTCTACCTGGGTATATTTACCCTTGCCATTCTGACTCCTACCTGGGTATATTTACCCCTGCCATTCTGACTCCTACCTGGGTATGTTTACTCCTGGCATTGTTCTCATTCTGACAGCATGCTTCAGGCAGGGCATATATGCATACGGACTGAGGCTCAGCTAGTCTCTCGAGTCTGTGGATATCACAGTTATATACAGGCTACATGGTTTCTGCCTTTAAAATAATATGGCACTTTTAGAATATCAGAATGTGCCCTCCAATATTTCACCAATTTCCTAAAATGTGTCCAACTGGGAACTCCTGTAATGAAACTGCTGGTGGCAGCCTAACTGTCCGCTGATCCATTTGTGTGTGTGTGTGTGTGTGTGTCTCCACTCAGGGAGAAGCTGTGTGTAGGAGGTGCCCAGCTGATGGAACTAAAAGAGAATCTGGACCAGTGTGCAGCGTGCCGTGTGCGGTCAGAGTGAAGGCAGCACCTGAACCCGCCAACCAAACACGGCCCCGCTGCACGACCACACACCTCCGTCACCTCCATCAGTGGACACTGTCCGACCAGATCCAGGAACCACACCCTCGTGATCCTGCAGGGCCTCCACCAGAAGCATCGGTGGAAACTGTCAGGACTGGGGAACTACTCCAGGCCCACGCTAGTTGGTCTGGTTTAATATGCCTCTTCTCCACGGGACTGTGTGGGTTTCTGGTTGAAGCTCCTTGCTGGTCTTCCATGGACGTCCACCAGCTGCGTGCTCTGCTCGTCGCTCCTGCTCCTCCTGAATTTATCTTAAGCTCAGGGACCTCCTGCGTACTTCCACACCTGTGACCACAGGACCTGTGTGGGGTACCTGCTCAACACGCCTGTGCATACGGCACCTGTGTGAGGTACCTGCTCAACACACCTGTGCATACGGCACCTGTGTGAGGTACCTGCTCAACACGCATTGAAGCAGACGGTCGAGGCATTACCTCACCACGCGCCGCGCTTCTGCCTCTGATGTCATCGTAAGGGCGGGTGAGGTCACGCCTCTGATGTCATCGTAAGGGCGGGTGAGGTCACGCCTCTGATGTCATCGTAAGGGCGGGTGAGGTCACGCCTCTGATGTCATCGTAAGGGAGGTCACACCTCTGACTGCCGCTCGTGCTTCAGGAACATCGGCAGGAACCGTTTAGTTGGTGTTGTACTTTTCATACATTCCCTGACTTAAAATGGGGAAAGTTTTCTTGTACTTCTTAGTTTGTAAATGTAAATTAAAAACCTGTCCTTTCTCAAGCGTCATGTCGCGTGTGTTGTGGTCTCCACCGTCTGGATGTTAGTCCTGGGCTCTTCGCTCGTCACAGAAACCGATGAACATCTGCCAGCTCCTGAGGTGACAAGTTCCCTGAGAATGGACCCATCTCATTAGCGCAGGCGAGATAAGGTTGCCTGGCTCTGATCTAAGTGTGAGATGAGGTCATTGTGGGATTTAGCTCAACTGGCTGTAGTCCTTTGGCCTGTGTTCTAATCAGAACACTGATAGGCTGTCACTGGGCAACAGGGCCAAGTGCAGCTATTCTAGAACACGTGCCATAACATCTCTACCGCCGCACGCTAATGACACTGCGTATCAATTATTGTGTGTGTGTGTGTCCGGTATGAAAACAGCGCTTTCCTTTTTAAGGTTAGAACGTGTATGAAAAGGAGCAAGTCTGATGGTTTCTCTCAGGTTTCAGGTTTCTTTGTTGGTTGTGACAGATCAGATCAGAGGATGAGCAGCGATGTATCAGATTAGCAGTCGACTCCGCAGTGATGTTGGACCAGACAGGTAATTTTATGGACCCAAGTGCTCACATTTTATAATCTAATCTTCCCCGAGATTGAGATTACGGTTGCTGGTCAGGAGCTCAGATACAGCACCGCTGGTACTCCAGTCCATTGAGCGTTGTTGGAACCAGCAGCCTGCTGTGTGAAGACCGTCGTCCGAGAGACCCGCGCTTCACGCTGCCTATGGAGTTGGTGAGTGAACATGTGGAATACTTGAGTGTGGGCGGTATACAGATACAGACGGTGGGCGAACTCTCTGTTGAGGCCTCTGTGGGGGGCGTTTGAGCGCTGGCTTGGTCATCAAACAAGTGATCAAACGTGCAGGTTACTTTACCAGACCGAACTGGTATCAAGGTGACAGTAAAGCTGAATGTTCTGTGTGCTTCAGACCCTTTTAGGCTCTTCGTGAGAGAAACTCTGGCCTTATGTCACTCTCTCTCCTAATCCCCCACCCCCTCCGTTACAGTCCCTACAGTGGCCAGATTAACATAATCCCACGAGAATTACATTTAGGAATTAGGAGTGCCCATTAAAGTACATGTAGGAGTTTGGCTATATGTGCACTTGTATAGATGCATGCAGTGTATTTTCAGTAGTGCTTCCTTTACATGAAACACCCCCCACCCCCCCCACACCGAGTCCAACATGCACAGCATGAAGCAATCAACAGTCACAGATTAAATCATAACAACCAATGGTTTCACAGGTTGAAATTATTTATTAGTTAAGAAATATTGGCTTGTAACAAACGCAGATTTCACACCCCTTCTCAATCTAATGTGAAAACCAATCTGTCAGGACGAAAACGATAAACATGCCAGTCATGAGTTAGTCAAAACTGCAGATTCTAGCTAGCAGGAATGTTCAAACATGGTCAAGTGTGCAAACCTGTGTAACTAAACTGGCACTGGTTAAGACTCGTAACTGAAGAGTTATGTGCATATTGTGGCTCATCCATCTACTGGTTAAATCAGCAGTGTATCAAAAATATAAAAAAGGCCATCATTAAAGATGGGTAAAGCAATCCTGCATCATGGAGAATGCTAAAAGGAAAGCTATGCTAAGCTATGCTAAGTGAACATTTTTTTGTTGTTGAATAAGGCTTAAGTAACCACAGAGCATCAAATGTGTAAGCTAATATCACAAAATGCAAAGGAAAACTGAAAACAAACCTCGGTCAATTCATCTAATTAATCCTGCTCATAATTTTAAAAAATGCTTGCAATAGGACTAACCGAGATACGGCTACACGGGTTGACCAGTTCCCTTCATTGCGAATCTAAAATTTCAAACCCCTTTCAAAAAAGAAAAAGAAAATTTTGTATATTGTGCATTAAAGGTTGGCATTCTTTGTAAAATAAAGTCTGAAGAAAAAAACAAACAAACAAAATTATGCAATATGCAAAAGCTTCATGTTGCTTTCTGCAACTGCCCAATGATCTGCCCCTCTCAGCCCTCCCTCCAGCACTGTACAAGTCTTCACTGAAGACCCCCGTGACTCTGATCCACCCCTGCCCTCCCCCAACCCACCCCGCTAACATACACATCACGAAGCACGATTACGTCACTAAGCCTGTTAGTTTGAGAGGTTACGCCCGCCCCCTCCCCCGCTACACCCGACTCCTCCCCCTGCCCCGCCCACACTCAGGCCGAGGTGAAAGCCTCAACTCCGGTGGTCCACTCGTCCCGCCCCGGGTTGTACACCTCCATGGTGTTGAGGAACTCGTTGCCATCGAAGCCACCAACAGCAAAGATGAGGTCGCCCAGCACGGCCACGCCCGCGTTGCTACGGGCCGAGGTCATGCTACCCAGCATCCTCCACTCGTTCCGCGCCGGGTCGTAGACCTCCACGCAGCGCACCGCGTGAGAGCCGTCAAAGCCGCCCACCACAAACAGCTTCCCTAGAAGGAAACACGAGGAGAACCTGAGAACCTCTTCTCATTTACCACAAAACAAGTCCAGGCCAGTGTTGGTAGCAACACTGCCGATTCCACTGGCCAAGATGAAGGGCTGCATAATTAGCTAATGGTTTCCATTATCCAGGCATGTGTGAATTTGAGTCTTTGGGGACGCTCGCCAGTCCAAATCACCTCTTACGTGCCGTGTATTTAAGGGCTGTAGAACACCGATTACTTGGCCGAGATGCATCTGGAGCCGCACCAGAGCAAAATCGAGAGACTCGATACCAACGGACAGTTTGGGAGTAGGTGCCAAACAGGCCCTCCAGGGCTTTTGCCCACTCGCCCCACTAAACGCCCTTTGCCCTTAATACCTGCTCTTCTGAAGGAGTTTACCTGCGTAGATGCCCACGCCAGCCCCTCGGCGGGCCACGTTCATGGGAGCGATGAGCGTCCAGGTGTTGTTCTCGGGGTTGTAACGCTCCGCACTGTTCAAACAGTTCCAGGACTCTGCTCCACCAATCACGTACATGAAGCCGTCCAACTCGCAAACGGCTGCCTGGTGCCTCCCTGCATAAACACATGCACCCTTTAGACGTAGAGTCCTGCACAGCTGGGCAGAAGACACCTCAGCCTCAAGCCATTTCTGGAACACCAACATGGAAACTCACTGATGTTTAATGGGGCACAGCTGGTCCAGTCTTTGGTCACGGGGTCAAAAGCGTCGCAGTTCTTCAGACCTTTCTGCCCGCAAGGGTCCGATCCCCCGACAACATACAGCTTGTTGTTCAGAGAGCAGACACCTGGTGCCAAACACAGATGTCCATTAAAACGCCAATCATCAATTATTGGTGTAGAACAGCCATTAGTCAAATCACATGAGCTGTGCCCGATGACTGAAGCTCCGCCTCAATTTGCACACCTGCATTGCATCGATTGGTCCGGAGTTCTGGCACCTGGGCCCACTCATCCGCACTGGGGTTGTACGTCTCCCCACAGCTCAGTTCATCAGAGTGGCCGTTAGAACCGCCCATCACATAGAGCTGACCCTGATTGGTTGAGGAAAGAAGATTTATTCACAGAACATTAAAGGCCCGAGCTGGAGACAACGGAGTCATTCATTTTGGCAAAAGTGTCCCAAGCAAGGTTGCGTACCATGAGAACGGCCATTTGGAAGCGAGCCCGAGGTGTCCTCATGGGTGCGATGAATCTCCAGCTGTCAGTCTTCGGGTCGTAGCACTCCACAGTCCTCAGACACTCCTCACGGTTGTAACCGCCTAACCAACAGGCAGAGCCAGAATTACAAACATTTCCCCTCAAAAGGGCAGCGATATTTCTTCAGAAAAGAAGAAACAAGACCAAATTGGCCGATTGTCACAGAGATATCCGATATCTTCCAACACTCCACAACGCTGCTTCCCCTTTGGAGCAGGATCAACGTAGCAAACGGTTTCCAGAGCAAACACTTCTACAGCGGAAGAGATTCATGCCTCAAAAATCCACCGACCTGCGGCAATCAATCGGCCGTCGAGGGCGGCCGTGCCCAGGCCGGAGCGGGCGTAGTGCATGGGAGCCAACTGGCGCTCCTGCTGCTCCAGGGGGGGCGGGGCCTCGAAGCTCAGACTCTTCTGCAGGGAGGGCGTGGCTGAGGGGGAGGCCTGCGGACTGCTCCGCCCATGCAGGAAGATCACGCACAGCACGCCGTTGAGCACTGCCAGACACAGGTACGTGCTGCCTGCGAGGGACGAACAGAGCAATGCTAAATTGCTAAATGCTAAAAAGAACGTTTTTATATTTAAACCTGGCTAACATAATTGAATCCAGTCAGGGAACCAAGCTGAACTGAGCTAACCACTTCAACATTAGCAACTTTAGCACCGGTTAGGTGAACCGTTTGTGTAAAAGGACGAGGGTTGGTGCTGGCTGACCGCCCTGGTGCCGTCACTGGGATCAGGACACTTACTGGTGATCTTCTCGGAGGCGATGTACTTCCAGTCCTGCTTGCAGGGCTGGCGAACTGAGCCGGGGGAGAGGCTTCCGGAAGAGCTGCTACTCAGCTGCCTGTGAACGTTCTCGCGTGGTGGCTTCTTCTGAAAAAGCACAGGGCAGCTACAGACAACCAGCACAGGGCCAGTGCTAACACACACACACTCACACACACACACACTCCCACAAGGACACACCCTACAAAGCTAAATTATGCTCTGCTCTAACGCTGGCCACCAAAAAATAAACCAAAAAAAAAACCCCCCACAACTCCTCAGCAGAGAGGAACCTCTGTAGTCTAAAGCCTGGTCTACAAGTCTGTAGAGGAACGCCGTCAGTAAAGCTACACATGTGCGTTAGCGAGATCGCGCTCCCTCAAAGAAGAGATGCTCACCACCAGCTTCAAGAAGCTAGCGTCACTGCGCTACCCGCTCAACGCCACGCTAAAGTGCCCTGGAGGCGGGGCTAGCGGTGCAGTGACGCGGGACCGGGAGGGGCTTGGTGCTGGTTTTGGTGTACCTGCACAAACTGAATGTGGTCATCCTCAGCGCCAAACACCTCAGCCTGGCCCTCAAGCATGCCCCCATCGAGAAGCTTGTGATCGGCCGAGTAGTACAGCGTTTGTACCTGCAAGACACACAGCGACACAAGAACCCATGTGGCTGTCTCTATGACAACAGTGCACCCGGCAACACCGGGGACAAGGGGAGGGGGGAGGAGGGGGGGAGGGACTCCACAGGTCCACCGCCTGGCTGCTAGACGTCGGAGAGAAAGCCTCTTTCAGACTGCGAACACAATGTGGCTTCTGTTCAGGCGTAGGGGGGTGATTTAGAAGCAGAACGGCACAGAAAGCTCTTCGGTGGTGTCCTAGAGTCCTTCAGCACGGCATTCAGCACTGCGCATTTAGATTCCCACATGCTGCCGTCAGCGTCGCAGCCCAGGAACTGTTAAGTTTGAAGAGGAAAAAAAAAGTAAAACAAAAACCCCCCCAGGTCCGTGGTTCATCGGGGCCACTGAAGGTGTTCGGAGTCGCTGGCTGGCGGCCATCTTGGCTGGGGAGGTTAGTGAGGCTGAAGTGAAATCACACACAATCCAGAGAGACGCGAGCGTTTTACAGGCCGCATTAACAGCTCCTTCAAGAAATCTGCTTCCGGCGCAGAGCGTAGGTTTCACAGTTCTCCTCGTGCTAAATTTAAAAGCCCCCCCGCCCTCCCCAACAATCCGATAAATGACAAAAGACAGACATAAAGAGTGCAAAAAAGTTCATCCAACCAGAATAAACGGACAACAGAAGTGGTACTGTGTAAAAAAAAACAAAAACAACAAAACAAAAACCATCCAGTAGATCCATCTTCACCAGGGCCTGTGTGCTGCTTCAGACGGTATGAACCCAACCTAATCTAAACATGTAGGTTGTCCAAGGTTTCTCTCTTTTTAAAATCATTATTCTGGTAGAGGGACACAGATTTACAACGGTGTGTGTACTAAACTGTGCAGGTACACAAAAGTAAATAATGCTGCACGTTAATCTTCATTGGCCTGTCATGAAATAATTCTCCCAATTGACTGTGTTGCTAATATGTGTTGCTGGGCGTTTCAATATGCCAATTATGCGAATCCTAAAATCTGGAATTTTGCATAACTGGGGATGTGTGGGTATTTGAAGCGTGTGTGTGGAGTCTGAGGGCAGGGCGTGTGCATGTGTGTGTTGGGTTGCAGTGACAGAGGGGAGCTCAGCATTCCTCTGCCCCTCTCTCTCTCTCTGACTCATTACCCCGGTGGGCACCGACGTGGCTTCTTCAGTCTGCTCAGAGTCCTGTAGGTGTTTGCTCTAATAAACCTAAAGAGAAACAAAATCAATGGGGAGGAAGAGCAGTTAGTGCCGATACCGAAATGTTAACGCATACACACGCACGCACTCACACACACACACACACACCTGCTCCGGAAAGAGAGAGACGTCAGTGAGACACCAAAGAGACTCTCTGTAGGTCTGCAGGGGAACTGCCTCAGTAACGGGTTACTGTACGACACCAACACGAGTCAACGAGCCAAAACTTTTGAGTTCTGCTCACCTGGACTAACCTCTCGGCTTTGCGGTGTGTGTGTGTAACAGCCCCGCACTGTACCTACTGCAAAATATATATACTCAAAACACCTGGAAGGGAGGTTGTGGTAAAGGAAAAGGGAGGAGTAAACAAAACAAAAAAGACAACACAAAACCATTCGGCCGCGAGCCGAGTGAGAGTGTGTGTGACTGGACCTGGCGGATTGGTGCGTAGATGGGTTGGGGGATGGGAGGACCACACTAAAAACAAAAAAGGGAGGGACAGAAGGATAGTGGGAGGAGACTTGTAGGGGAGTGGGAGGAGACTCAGGGGAGCGTAGAACTGACCTCTTCCATTAGACTCTCCAGGGGTTCCGCGTTCTCCCATAGGCTGCGCTGTACCCAGCTGATCACCTTGGAGTACAGCTTGCCGTTACCAGGCAGACTCACGTGATCCTCCAGCATCACCTCTAACTGAATGTCACACACACACAATTATGCGTCAATCATTTATCGCATCGAATGCTACGAGGCGTTCACTAATGAAAAGGACCTAGAGGTGAATCCTGGGGGAACTCACCTTCAGGCGGGGCAGTTTGAGGAAGTCCTCCTGCTCGGACACCTCCAGGAGATGTTCCTGGATGTAACAATCTATCTTGGCTAGCAGACGAGCGTCCCCCATGCTGCTAGCAAAGTTGCGATAGGAGATGGAATTCTGGGAGTCCATTTTAGAGAGCAGGTATTCTCCGCAAATCTGACAACATGACCATTCGCACACGTCACTTTACGTCTCAAGAGCTGCACCTACACACAGCTATTTATATTCCAGCAGAGAGAAATGTGCAGCGTTGCTTCCAGCACTAGAGACCCAAGCAAGGCTAAGCTGCACTGCGCATGTTAACGCAGTAGATACAGCAAACGGTGCCTCAAGAACTGGAAATCAACAATACCAGTGAGTCACCCTTCATGGGAGGTTATGGAGTACAAAAATGTCATCCTGGCAATGTTAAGTGTTTGGAGTTCATTCATAAGCCCAAAACTCTACCTGCTTCACTCTTTCCATCTTGAGCCTTTTGGCTGCAGAGTAGACCTCCTTAACCATCTCCTTGTCTGCCTTCAACCTCAAGAACAAAGAACAAATGAATTAAGCAACACTAACAGCAGGTCCACTTCTACGAGGCTGCACAGAGGAGGAGCAGAGGAGCGTCTTCTGTGATCAGCGTGCCGAGCGAACGTACTGGGCAGTGTAGGCGTAGTTGAGCAGGATCTCCACAGCCTCTGGGTCCAGATCCTCAAACTTCACATGGGAGACACCATGAGGCTCCAGGTCACTGTTAAAGATCTCAAACAGGTACGGGCTGCAGCAGGCCAGCACAGCACGATGTGCCATCAGCTCATGACCACACACCTGGGGAGGTCAAAGGTCAAAAGGTCATCAACAGATTACGCAAGCAGGCAAACATTGAGAGCATTACGACGACCATTACCCCTCCACTACACGGACACTAGGGCCCTGTTAAAAAAAGACAAACAAAAAAAAAAAAACTTGTTCGTGAAGTAACAGGGTTCAAAGGTAGAAATGCGATACAACTAAGGTGGCAGTATTCCAACCACACACACCGACACAAGATTCAGGACGGTCTCCGTAGTGTCCAATAGCGCAATTCAGGTCATCAGGAACCCCGTTATTGCAACCGCCCAATGCGGTATTGGGACAGAGTCCCTCCTGAGCTTGGCAGCACAGGTGCGTCTCGTCTACACATCTACAGACCACATCAGCCGTATTGATGGGTGCTACTAGGTGAAAGGGCACTGGTAGTTCTTGGAATTTGGTCTCGTGTTCCACTACCGTCCACGAAACCTTGTTTTAGTTTAATGCACTTAAAATTCACGTTTTAAGAAAACATTTTAAATTTCAATTTCAAAATCACAGCGGAAAAGCGGAAATTGAGATCGGCGTACCTGAAGTCTCACATCACAGAACTGGCCACTCTTTCTAAGGGCGTTCATTTTAGCAACGGTGGAATCCAGGAAACTCTCATCCTCAAATATCAAATATCCATTGGGAATCATTTTTGCTTCTTTTTTTTTTTGGAGAAGTTGGTCCTTCGATATCAAAGAAAAACAATGTGTAATTTTTATAATTGTATATGTGCAAAAAGTCAATCTTTACCCAACTTGATAAATCCCCTCCCCTCCCCCAACGTCTCCCTTAATTAATATATAATTGAATGTTTTTCCCCTCATGAGTATCTACCAGTCAGTCTCATGAATTGATAATGCACTTACCTAATCAGAATTTACGTAACTGAGGGCAAAACACTTGTGCCAGGAAGCCGTAAGATGGCACCAGGTCCTTCACTGCGGCGTGAGCAGCACGGGCGACGGCGGGCGACCTGTGGGCACGGAGAAGGCGTGCGGCCGCACGGACACAAACTCTCAGGCTTAGAGCGACTGTAATCAAGTCCTCGGTTTCCCGTTGGCTATAGAGTCAAACCTTTACTGTGTTGATTGTGCATTATAACCTGCAAGACAGACAGTGAGGCAAGAATCAGCATGTGGAGGGAAATCACAGCAAGGATGGGTCGTAGGGAAGGGGAGGGTACGAGACGCAGACGCGGGTCCCTCCACACCACGGCACCACTCCCAGTCCCACACGCGTTCACACTGTCCCAGCACACGGAGGTGAGGTCACACAGAGGGTAGACAGCAGAGCAGACGGCTCTAACACATCGCCAGTCACCGCACGCAGAAACGAAGCTTTCCTCCTCCTCCTCCTCCTCCCACGTCTGCCAAGGCTTTTAAAGAGAACATTCTAGAAATCACATTTCAACACACCAAGGTGGCAAGTTTTGGTCTTTGGCCCTGGTCCTGCCTACCCTGGTCTTGGATACACACCTGCCTGAGCCCTGAGACGAGCCCAGCCAGTACTGCTCCAGTCTCCTGCCCTCGTGGGTGCAGGTCTGAGCTCCTAATGCGGTTTGAACTGAGCCTCCCGCGGACTCGTGGCTACGGGGTGGGTTAAAGACGCCCTCCCCTGCAAAACCCACACCGCACTCGTTACCCGCCCACTTTTAAACAGCGTAGAGTTCAAGCACACTACGGGGAGGCGGGGTTAACCCTAACCACACCCACTCAGCCCAGCCTCCTCCCACTATACTAGCAGTTTCTTAAAACAACAACAAAATAAACCCTCGCCACAATTCAACACATGGCACAGGTTCAGGGCCTTCCAAAGAAAGGAAGAAAAAAAAAAAACCCAACACAACAACAAGTCCTGATTTATCACTGCCACGTTCTCACAGAGTTGTGCAAGTGACAGGTGCAGAAGCCAAAGCCGTTGGCCGGGTTGTCCGGGGGCAACGCCAACAGTCTACCAGCTGTACGGTAGTACAGAGAGGTGTGCACAACGACCTGCAGGGCGCCCATGTAGCCACACGCCCATCATCTTCAGGACACTGGAACCAGGAAAGCACCTTCAAGTGCTCATTGCAAGAGGAGAGATGGAGCAGCGCTCCAAGGCCGTCCCCAATGTTCACAGTCCGACAGGCTGTCCGCGCGTCCCAAAACCGATTAAAGACGTGAAGCGAAGCATGAACTCTAGCAGCCTCCGGGAATACCCACGATTCCACACGAGTCGCTCGCCGGTGAGCAGGTCTCATGGCTTGGTGAGCTCCAGGGCTTTATCTGGGCCCCAGGTGGCGCGTTTTGCCCTCTACTGTCAAAATGAAGGGTTGGTTGGCTAGAGTATCATTGACCTTGACACAAGAGCAGCCAACCGGCTCAGGGCAGACCTTAAAAACAGAGCCTTACAGCGCACTGCAAATAAAGGCAATGTGGAGCTTGACCAAGCATGCCAGAAACACACACCCACACCACCCTGCGACGTGCAGACGACCGTGATGTCCTCCACTCAAGGACGTCGTCGGCGCCTAGACGCAGCGATACAGCTGGTGTGGGGAGGGGGTGTGGGAGGGGCCCAGAGGGGACATTTCACAGAGGTTGGCTGTGAAGAAAGATACTTCTGTTTATGGCTCAGAAGGCTTTTGACCTCTGTTCGAAGAGCATTCGCAAAGTTGTGTGTGGGACGGAGAAATTGAAACACTGCGTTGGTTGTTGTTCTGCTGACAAAGTGTTTAGCAGAGGGGCAAGATAGCACAGAAACTTGGTGCCTTACTGACTTGCTTGGGAATGAAAATGAGATGATCAGCTCGTATGGTCCCAGTCTCGCCCGTCAGTCCTGTAACAAGTCATCCCGTCGACAGTGCAAAACTGGGCGCGTGCGAGGGACGCAGGGACGTCAGCCAAGCCAACCAAACCAGCGGACTCCGTACCCAAGCTGTCTCCACTCAGAAGCTCTCAAAGAGCTGTTTACTTATTTGGTTCAAAGTGAAGTGGTCTCTGTAGTCTTTGAGGTTTCTGTGAAGGGCCTGAACAGATGAGTTCAGACACACTGTTCTCATGTTGAGTCAACAACGCCCCCCCCCCCTCTCCCCGTCGCCCGTTTAAGAATTTACAAGGGTTACACAACTTTACAGGAACGGGTCAGGGATACAACGTGCAGAGAAGAAAGTGAAGAATAGTCAAAATTAGTTTGTTTTTTTAAACAAACGTGCTTAGAAAGGTCCGAAGCTCGCGAGCACAGCTCAGTAGAGCAGGCGCTTGTTTGGTTGGGCGTGTATGGAACCCGCTTGCTTTGATCCAGAAGTGTTAAGTGTTTCTACGCATGCCGATGTGCATCTGCCGCATGCAGATGTGTTCGTTTGGACGGCCTCGTTTTCGAAGGGTTACGCAACATCTGGCAACGTGTGCGTGAGCCATGATTTCCATTTACAGAAGTAACCGAAAGAGCCAGTATGTTAGAGGCGGTCCAAGTCATTACTGTCTTGCTCCATCCACATCACAATGAAACTAAAAAGAAAAAAGACAGAAATAAAGACCCTCTAGATGAGCTCCTGCTCCCGTCTCATCCAGAGAGTTTTCCGGAGCATTTACGAATTCATTTTTCCTAAAAGGGGGTTGAAGGTTCGAAGGGTTTTGAAGTAATATTTTGATCTAAAAATTAGCAAGTCTACCATTACAACTTCTGTGAGACAGCATAGGGCAGACAAGTTTTCAGTCTCCAGACTCAGATAAAGTGAAGCATTTTTCCTAAGTCTTATCGATTAAGAACACCAACTTCACAGCAGAGGTTAACAGGCAAACAGGTCACTAATTAGGCTTGAACTTAGTGGCCTGTCCAAAGTCAGTCAAATGTATTTATATAGCGCTTATTACAACACAATGTCACAAATCAGCTTTACAAGCGCATGGGTCCAGATCCCTAATGAACAAGCCAGATATTCACATTAGACAAAGATTAACATTAAAAAATTTTTTTAAAGAACATGCAAAGAAGTTTTGCCAGGTTAAATGTGAACAAAAGAAAGAAAATGTGGTCATTTTGTTATTTTTTAGACGTCACCAAGGGGAAAAACAGCAGTGAATCCAGTGAAAAGTCCCTGCACTGAACCAAGCTGGTGGTGAAATACCCACCACATCTTAGCAGGACCTGCTTGGGGAAACTGGCCACACGGGCATTTAAACCCATTTTCACTTTCTGTAGAAATACAGGGGAAAAGAGGAAGATGATGAAGCAGCTGTCTGTCGTGTTCGCCCACCTTGGTCTGTGCTGAATAACTAAACACCCTCTGTTCTCTGGGCCGGCCAGAGAAACCGTGTTTCAGTAAAGTGTCTGATTCATCTTCAGCCCAGAGCAACTGACCGTCCAGTCCTTTACACGGCAACAGGGCACGCTAAGAATGGACCATGGAGGGCCTCATTCCAAGGGCATGCAGACCAAGTACGTTTTGTATTTTAACGTAAAAGTACATTTCCATTCCAAGCATGTACCCTTTTAATTCTGTGCATTGCCGTGGCAGCCGAATGTTTTTACAGAATAAACGTAATGTGAAATATGATTAAACTTATTACCGAATGTATCTTTGCCAGCAATGCGTCAGAGGGTAAAGAGGCGGAAACGGTGACTTACAGAAAAAGTATGGGGGGGGGGGTTGTCTTGTTAAGAGGATTAGACGAGGAAGCCATTTTTGTCCTTATAAAATACAGTATATACATTTAAAAAAACAACAACAACAAGGCGTCCTCCCTGTGATTATTTAAGTGCCTCGTGCTGCAACACCGTTCTCTAGCCGCAGGACGTGTTACCAAGCACGAAACCAAGAATGTCGTTCTGCGTTTAGAGGGCCAGTTAATGTGCCCATTCCATAAACAGGATGAAATAAGAGTTTAGCCCACGTCCGGAGCACTTCGGGTTCCGGTTCAAATGAACACAAATTAAACGGCCACGTTTCATTACACGCAAGCGCTTTTGGGGACCGTCGTAGGCTGGCCAACTGATACAAATATATATTTTATAATATAGAATATTTATCCATCTATATATACACGTAGATCTACTGTTCTCAATTGCAAACCAATGGTCTGAGAAGCGGAAGAGAAATTGTCCCTGTTGCAATCGCATCCGCTACGTGTGCAACGTTCGCAACAGTGGCACAGCACGAGCTTAGTTGTACTCGGTCAAAATTCCATCCGCGATTTGCACAGCAACCTACTGACCCTGTCTGCGCGTGCCCATAGGCCAGAACGGGCTATTGGGCGCGCTGCTATTGGACGCAATTTCCACGAGAAGCCTTAGCATCCATACTGCAATGATTTACTGCACAGAGCAACTCGAGTCACATTAGCAAGCTTGCACGCGGAGGCTAAAAGAAAGGGCCATCAGAAAACAGGTCAGTAGGTCTAAAAAAAAAGGGTGTTGGCCGCAACTTCCCATGACTACCACAAAATAGCATACTCCGTGCTGAAGCCACGAGCTTTCTCCGCAGACACTGCTCTCCTGCTGTACCGAGTAAACTCTAGAAAAGATCTGAAAATGTCCTATCCGTGATAAAGCACGCTATTAGCATTATTCATTTCCATTGAATAATGAGCGTGTCCTGGTGTAGAGATAATGAATTAAATTACGCACATAATCTATCCGCATGTATTTGACAAGCACCTTTAACAATCTGGTTAAAATTCTGAACAGTCAACGTGCAGGGAAGAGATCAGTAATTAAATGTAGCCTAATTCGCTGGCTCACCTTCATCCCAACAACCCACGTTACTGCGCAGTACGGCTGCGTGCCTCAGCCCCCGGGATTCGCCCCATGTATAGTTTTAAGCACTGATTTAAAGGCGCTTCACTTTTCTGCTGTCTTACAAGCATCCGAGGAGATGATAGTTTGCCACCAGCTAATATATTAAAGTCAGTGCCTATACATTTCCTCCGTTTAACGTGGCTTATTTTTGTGACCATTTTAAAACTCAAACTGCTGGCCCACGCTATCGCGCGCAAATCCCGAGCGTCGCTGGACTGTCGCAACACACCGTAACCACAACGGAGAGCACGCGCGCCATTTCAGGCTACAACCCGTTTTTTTTTGCACTTGTTTTTAAAAAAAAGATAACATTAATGTTCGCTTTCTGCAGCTCAATTAATCAAAACCTTGTATAGCCAACAGGCTAGCAACCTCTTTGCCATACATTATCCATTTAAGCGAAGCAGACATACGAGACATCTTACCTGATCAGTTTGACAGTAGACGATGGTAGACATATTTAAGGTCAATTCCAAAGCTGTCTGACAAGATTATTGCCAAAACAATCGTGTTGGCACAGTTTTGAGTTCGAACGGGCTTATCGGTCTTAACCTCGTTGCTGTCGGGGTCTGAGCGATTGCTGGCAGGAAGACTGAGTCGCGCGCTTAACAAAAGGTGTTTGAGCCGTGCCGCTCGTGACGTAGACGTTCCAGCCCCTCCGCTCGTGACGTAGACGTTCCAGCCCCTCCGCCCGTGACGTCGACGTTCCAGCCCCGCCTGCGGAAAAGTACTGAATACCATCCGGAGAAGCTGGGGCCGTGTACAAAACTCGTTTATCAAGATATTATGTGACCGTTAAAAGGCATCTTTGCTCGGTACTTCGATTTCACACGTATTGTTCGGTTTATATTTAATGTAGGACAGTAGAACAAAAGATACCAGAATTATTATTTTCACTTAGTTAGGTTTATCATTAATACGTTTTTTCATTTCACTTTATTAATATTTATAATTCTCAATTTTTTTTTGTAGCTATTTTTTTGTAACTGCAGCTCTAAATTCTGAAACATTTTTGTTGTGGAGTAAGGAGGAAAAACGTGTATTGGCACGACGCCATAAAGAACAAGTTAAATAACTGATTGCACATTACTGTTATGGACTGGCGCGTGTTGCCAGAGTCTTGAAACCTAAAGTGCAACATTATAATCTGTGTGTATCCGCTTGAGAAAGGCGGCCTTCCTCATCACGTTTCAGTGAGGAAACGTCTAGGTCCTGGGTTGCAAAGAAGGCTCTTGGTGGAAGGGCGCTCAGACGTGGTCCCGGTTCAGTCAGGGCCCGTCGCTAGTGTCAGATAACCGCTTCCACGTATGTAAGCCTCTTCTTTTTCTCTCTCAATGAGAGTTTGTAAGTGCTAATGAGATTAGCGTGTCCGCTGCATAACTCTAGAGGCGGGGAACATAGGCAGTGCTAATCCGTTCATTCAGTGTCAGCCAGCAGTGTCTAATGTTGTGACAACCGATAGGCAGCAACAGGCAGTCAGAAGCACGCGGGTCCATTCTGTGCCAAAATAAAAAACAAACAATAAAACCCTCGCGCTGTCGACCAGTGACTCTGGTGTCTTGTGAACAGCCGCAAACCAAAGTCGCATTTGTGACTGTGTGACTGGGTTACTTTTAATTTAAAAGTCCTGTTGACACCAAGACCCGCAGACCAGCAGTGTTGCTGACGGCTTCTTACATAACCACTTTGTGTTGAACATTGACCATGTGCAGGTATTTCTGAGTATTCAGTGAAGATCTGTTCCTAAGCAACAAGGCAACATGGATCTCCCTCTGAGATGGTGTGGCTGGCGTTGGATGGCTCAGGGTTCTCACCTCACCCTTTGTGTGTTTTAATGCATAATCATGGGGGAAGGTCCAGGTCAGGCACTGCGGACATTGCAATGACTCATGGTCGTTAACCCCACTGGTCTCATATGATTTTCAGTTTGATTTTCAGTTTCCCTGGGAAGGCAATAGTTTCAGGTGATTACAACGCACAGAATCACATGACCTTATTAGGCTGAGCTTATCAGCCCCAGTGTTGAATTAACACCCGCAGTGCTTGGTGGACTCGTGTAGTGGTCTTTTGGTATCCTGTAGGACTTTGGTAAAAACAAGGTTTGGATTTTAAGAGGAGTCAGGTGTTTGTCTTCTGAGCAGAGTGGGGATGTGATCAGCGTGGTGGTGTCGGCCCTGCCTGATTCAGATTTTTGGGAGGTGGAGCAGAATGGGTGGAGGAACAGGGGTTGTATGTCCTCCACCCAGCTTTTCTCCTATCACACCGAAATGGTGCGGTCGTAAAGCAATTGCGAAGATTTTTGTTGCCTTTAAAAGGGAAGAAAATATGTCATCATGAACACCACCTAGCAGTGAAAAATACATGGAAAACATGGTTAGCAGTGTAGAATGCGGTCATCGATGGCATTTTGTGGCATGCATCTGTCTCTCTCTCTCTCTCTCTCTCTCTCTCTCTCTCTCTCTCTCGTCGGACTCACTGTGACCACGCAAATGGTTCCTGGCCGCAGTGTGAATGGTCTCATCACCCATAAGGCTGTGCTTCTTGCCACAGGGAGAGGTTTGGGTTGGTCTAAGACCAGCTTTCAATGATGAAGCATACACACTTCATCCTGGAACATTTATAGCTAGCTGCTGTATTGGTATTGCTGCGTTATGAGCAAACACTTTACTAACTCTAACATCAGGCCAATGTCCTCTGAGTTGTTGCATATTGGGAGGAAGGACCTTTGTTGCCACATTTTGTAATTAACTGATCATGCTTCCAACCCAAGGCACTCTGACTGACATGAGGACTATGCCAGTGATCAATGAATAATCATCAATTGATCAGTGATCAGTCAGTCCAAACAGCACAAGGTCATATCTTGCTCTAATCAGCGTTTGTAATACCTTACACGGCTTTCCAGTTCGTTCCTGTATCTCAGCGCCATCTCTAGAGGATCCCATCTCGGTACTCCAGAGTGTCAAGCATGTCACGGTCGCATGGAAGTCCAGTCCCTGAACACAGCGCTGCGTTCTGCCCCTTCTAGCGAGTTGCAATCGAACAAGCCGCATAATCGCGGAGCGACAGAATGTGCTGATAAGGGGCGGAAACAGGCAGTTACCGACGTGTCGACCCGCACGTTTACTGCACACACGTACAGCACACTGCACGGTGTGACCTTGTCTTGAGGAAGGTGGTACACTTTGCGTCTCTCTGTGCTTTGAGACAACGCTAAAGGAGGCCACGCTTTCTCGGCGGCAGGCTGGATCAGAGAGACGGTACAGTGAACTCATTCCCGCTGAGTCACCCTGTGGAAGGGAAGACTCATGGCGCGTGATTAGAACAGCCTTTGTCGCGCTGCCCCATGGATTTTCTCCTCAATTTATTCATTTCTTTTTTTTTTTGCTCCCTGCATGATCAAGTCGTGAACAATTACTTCGGGAAGATGAAGACATTTGTGACCCCGTTGCTGTCACCCTCTGGATCATTAGAGTACCATCTTAGTAGCGTTTTTCCTTTAATCATTTTCTTTACCCTGTCCACCATGCTGCTACCGTCGCCAGTAAGCTGGCACGACGCGCCTTCGTTACCAAACGTGGCAGGTGCTAATCCGGGCGAGGCGAGGCGGGGCGAGCTTCTGCTTGCTGTGCTGTCTCCCACACACCTCCCAGTGGCCGGGTGTTCGTGCCCAACGTGTTTTTAACGACGTCCCCATGCCACTCCGCAAGGTTCGGAAGTCACGTTCGGGCGTCTGGCTCTTCGCTACTTTTTCTCAGCCTATCGCCACTTGGTGCTAAAAATCACACGTGAGCTGTCTTCTGAGAAACCAGGGGTGAACCCAGGGCTTCTACATTTGAAACGGCTCTTTGAACAAACAGCTCGATCACCAGAAGACACAGTAAGACCGTCCTAAATCAACAGAGTTCATTTTCGAACCGGCAGTGGCCTGTAACAGTGCGGTTTGCGCCGTATCGTAGTTTGCAGTGTTTCGTAGTGTCAGCAGAAACTTCTGGCTTTGAGCCAAACACAGGTTATTTCCCCTTAAGGGCTTATTTACATGGGATTCATTTGGGTTCAGTAAGACCATCACTGCCATAGTCAGGAGTGCCAAAAAAGAAGCCAGAAACCTCATGCTTTGTTTAGGATATAGGAAGAGTTGTCAGGAAAGTTGGAGGAAGGTCATGTGATACCCTGCAGCAGAAGTGATGGTCATAACACGCTTAAGTGACGACTCTATGAAAGCTTTAGCAATGACTTAAGTCTGCGAAAAGAATCAACGGGACATCATCTTTACAGCACGCACGCAGATATCAGTGCATCAGGATATCTTGCGAGATTTTAGGGACATGGGTTGCACTCATAAACCAGCCCTTGTCAAGTCAGAACGGCTCTGAGCGAGTCCATGCTTGTGCGAGCTGGACCTTCCCGCTTCTGGTTCACTCCGATGACGTCTTTGGCAACAGTAAATTACCACATGGAAGATATCTGAAGATATTCAGCCTATTAACTAGTATATACACTGTAGTATCGTATTAACTATGAACTGGTGCCCCTCTGGATAACCTTAAAGGGGATTCCATGGGACAGGGACACCTTCCCGTAATGACGGGAAATAACATACTTCTTTATTGAAGCGTGAAGCACAGTGTTTTGTCAAAGGAAAGGAAGTGAAAGTTTGTTCTCTTGACGCAATGCAAAATTGCAAGTCCAGTGTGAATAGGAAGTTATACATTTATTCTACTGTGTGTGTGTGTGTGTGTGTGTGTGGGAATGCCTTGATTCTTCTGTCAGCATTATGCATGTTAATCTACCCTGCAATGTTTAACATTTAAATCCTCTCTTGCTCATTTGATGCTCAAGCTCTCTTACACACACACACACACACACACACACACACTGGCCCATGAGACTTACATGGAAACAACAGGACTTTGTGTTGTTTTCATGATCACACAGCAGTGTGCATGGCTGACAGACAGAAATGACATGTGACAAGTCACGTGTTGTGGTTTCTGCAGAACCGTTTGGTGTGATGACAGTGTTGATAGTAAACAACCATGCTGTCTGTTAGGAAGCATGTGACCTGTTTCTCTGCTGTGTGTGTGTGTGTGATGCCAATGGCCAACAACTGTGGTGGATTCTGATTTTAAGGTGGGAGCTGATTACTGTTCTGAGACACCCATCAGCATCTCCTGTAACCCTGTGTAGACCCTTAGGGACAGGACTGAAGAAAACACTCCCCACCCCCCGAACTGGAAAAACGATGCAGCATCAGGGGAGGATGTGAAATGGCAAACTCACAAAAACAGAAGTGGAGCCTATACACATCTCTCTCTGTCTCTCTCTCTCTCTGTGTCTCTCTCTCTCTCTGTCTCTCTCTCTCTGTGTCTCTCTCTCTCTCTCTCTCTCTCTCTCTCTCTCTCTCTCTCTCTCTCTCTCTCTCTCTCTCTCTCTCTCTCTCTCTCTCTCTCTCTCTGTCTCTCTCTCACTCTGTCTCTCTCTCTGTCTCTCTCTCTCTCTCTCTCTCTCTCTCTCTCTCTCTCTCTCTCTCTCTCTCTCTCTCTCTCTGTCTCTCTCTCTCTCTCTCTTTGTGTGTATCTGAAGAAAGTTTCTCTGAGTTTCTCGTTGCGGGGTCAGTGTGGTGAGTTTCTCAGTGTGTTGGTTAGTGTAGTGAGTTTCTCTTTCCCTTTAATGGCGTATACCTTTAATGGATTCGAACTGACTCCAAATTCAATCCTTCCAGTGTTTCTCCCACGTGTCCGCCATCTTAGCCTGTAGCATTAGCTGGTGACACAGTACTGCTGGGTCGACCTTTTGCCCTTAAACCCAGTCGTCATTCGTCGTGGACGTGGACTCTAGTCACGTGGACGTGGACTCTAGTCACGTGTGCCATTCACTGTGGGTGGGTGACCGAATGATTAAAAGGCCACACGTGTGTGTGTGTGTGAGATAGAGAATTTGTGTGTGTGTGTGTGTGTGAGAGAGAGAGAGAGCGTTTGTGTGCACCTTATTTCAGCCCACAGATGGTTCTAAAATGTTAACAGTTTTGGACGATTGCAGATTTGGTCAGTGTCTGTAAAAGTGCTGCAGCCGCTCACCTCACGGGGCTCCTACAACCAGCCCCACATTAACCCCCCATTAACCAGAAAACACCTCAGTCCAGCCATGAGGAGCTCATCCTTCTTTATTATCATTCAGACTCGTCCATCTGCTCCTCTCTCTCTCATACACACACACACAGATGTACGCACTCTGCCGGGAGAACCAGACATCATCGATCTTGGACCGGGTCGTTGCTCCAGACACCTCCTCCTTATCACTCCTGAGTGAGTCTTAGACGTCAGTAAGCAGACTGGTCGTTGTTACGGTTGCCACCTCTGGCCGTGCGTGGGGAACGTATGTGAGGGCAGCGCTGTGGGACAGGATGGGGTGATAGTGCGTGATGGAGAGATTATGTAGTGTATGATAATACATGTGAATGAATGCAAGAACAGTACCTCTCCCCCTCTCCCTTCTCCCTCTCTATCTCTCTCCTCCTCTCTCTCTCTCTCCCCCTCTCTCTCTACCCCCAGCTGTAATTTTCACCCACCCCTGTAGTATCCCACTGCCTCTAGAGCTCTGATATTAAATGCCACTTTTCTCATCGATGAATAAGCTCATATGATTGTGATCTTAAACAGCTCCCACGCACACACACCTGCCCCTGGGATTACACACTTACTGCCACAGCACCCGATGGCAACCTCATATCACAAAGAGAATTTTAAGTGACGATGAGCAACTGGAATTGGGGTTCAAAGCCAAATCACATGAGAGAGATCGGCAGCAGAACCACAGGAGAACCACTGCAGATCCACAGCAGAACCACAGGAGAACCACTGCAGATCCGCAGCAGAACCACAGGAGAACCAGCGCAGATCCGCAGCAGAACCACAGGAGAACCAGCGCAGATCCACAGCAGAACCACAGGAGAACCAGCGCAGATCCACAGCAGAACCACAGGAGAACCCACAGTGGTGGGGAGGGATGAGTACGTGCCTGGTGATTGTGCTGCTTTGGCTGCGTTTGGATGGGCTGTGACAAACGTGCTCCAGCAGGGAGAAAACGTGCAGTATTTGCATCTTGTCTTATTCAGTATGTAAAGCTGTGGTTCAAAGGGCAGGTTCACTGGAAAGAGGCGCATGCAAGACTGTGTGTGTGTGTGTGTGTTTGTCTATCACCCTGTAAAGAAGAAAAGCAGAGGAAGGTATAGAATTCTATACCAGATTACTGCTGTAAAACTGATATAACCTACACACACACACACACACACACACACACACACATACACACACACACACACACACCACACACACACACATACACACACACACACACACACACACACACACACACACACACACACACACACACACACACACACTCACACACACACACACACACACACACACACACACACACACACACACACACACACACACACACACACACACACACACACACACACACACACACACACACACACACACACACACACACACGCTGCAACAACGGCCAGCTTATCCGGCACATGTGAGATAAATTTGTTTCAAAGATCAGGCGCTAATCCTTGCTGACAGGATGTGTTTTCGGTTATCGTACTCAGGGCCTGCCTTCTTACACACGTCACGTGATGTCCGGTACTAAAAGCAAGAACAGCTTTTGCATTCTGTGCTGATGCTCTGACCACCAAGACTGAGTTTCTTGGCACCTAAACATGTTAAATCTGCTCCTGTGGGAGGGGCTTACTCAGTGGACAGATTGGATTGGCTGATTGCCTGTGATTGAAAAGCTGTAAGCATTAACGAAAGTAGGCTAATGAGAGGTCAGCCGGTTCATTGCATACGAAAGGTATACCCACCTCGTTCTTTATTTTAAATATAATTGCGTAACTTAAGTCTATTTACAAAATGGTGAGGAAACTAAATAAAGTCTCTCGTGCCCGTGAGCATTGATGTGCTTGCAGAGAGATGCAGTGTGTAAACTTCCCTCATGACCCTCCACTTCATAGTGGACATGACTGCTCTTTCATAGTGGCGGTGAAATATAAACTCCCTTTTTCTACGCTGAAGGGTCGCCGTGCACCGTGACACAAACCAGCAACGCCAGCCCATAATATTTATACTGTGGAGTTTGTTTTCATGGTTACGCTCCAAGCGTGTGGCAGGAGTATTTATTTATTGATTTTTTTGTTATTTTTGACCCCACAAGCCCAACAGACTGCATTAAATATATAAATTAATATTCCACATAACCAGGATATCATGTTTCTCCTTTGACAATGGCCATTGCACCGGGAACGTTGGATGCTACATGCATAAGGGTATAAGATTCATCGTGTTTCTTCTTTAAGGTGGAGTTTGTTTTATATTTTGTTTGATGTAAACAAGTTTGCTTGATGTAAACAAACTTAAAACATGTTTGGCAGAGGGCAACAGGCCAGACATGTTTATCGGTAAAATTCGTCTTTAATATGGCAAAGTGTTTTAGAACGGTGCGTCTAGCTCGCCGTCACATCCGCCCCACTGTGTTTGCACGACAAACGAGGGGAAGTACGGGGGGTTTCTAGGAACTGCGCAGATGACGCCGCCGCCGGGTTTTCTGCGCGGCTCCTGACTCTGGTACATCAGGTGATCTTTTTAGGTCTCATCAGCCTCTACGGGGTGAGATGAGGGGCAGACGTCTGACACGAGCACCCTTGTGTATCTCCCTGGTGTCCTCTCTCCCTTGTGTCTCCCTGGTGTCCCTCCTCCCTTGTGTCTCTCCATGGTGTCCCTCCTCCCTTGTGTCGAGTGTCCTCTCTCCCTTGTGTCTCTCCCTGGTGTCCCTCCTCCCTTGTGTCTCTCCATGGTGTCCCTCCTCCCTTGTGTCGAGTGTCCTCTCTCCCTTGTGTCTCTCCCTGGTGTCCCTCCTCCCTTGTGTCTTTCCCTGGTGTCCCTCCTCCCTTGTGTCTTTCCCTGGTGTCCCTCCTCCCTTGTGTCGAGTGTCCTCTCTCCCTTGTGTCTCTCCCTGGTGTCCCTCCTCCCTTGTGTCTTTCCCTGGTGTCCCTCCTCCCTTGTGTCTCTCCATGGTGTCCCTCCTCCATTGTGTCGAGTGTCCTCTCTTCAGACCTGGCAACATGGGTTAACGAGGGAGAGAGCTGGGAGGTCAGGAGAATTGAGACAGACCCACATGTTGAAACTCACTTCTATATGAACTTAACATCAACTCATCACACGTGACCTTCTGAAACGGCACACGCCTGCCTGATCTTAGCTGGGCCTGGCAGGGAAGGAGTGAAGTTGTCCCACAGTGCAACTCCCCTGTGTCCTACCTGCACGTATGTATGTGCTGTTTGCATTAAGCTAAAGTTCGTATTTCTACAGTAAAATGCCAGTTGTGCGTGTTGCGACTGTACAGTATGTTCCAAATACCTGCGTACAACACATACTCTGTGTGTGTGTGTGGGGGGGGGGAGGATTGAAGGTGTGTCTGGAGGTGTGTCTTAATGTGTTTTCATGTCAGTGCTAGTAGAGTCACGTGAGACTGTGTGTACCCGCACGTACTGCATCTGTACAAAGCGTGTACTGCATCTACACAAAGCATGTACTGCATCTACACAAAGTGTGTACTGCATCTACACAAAGTGTGTACTGCATCTACACAAAGTGTGTACTGCATCTATACAAAACATGTACTGCATGCTCCATGGTATTGAACAGACGAAGGTGAATCTCCTCTGGAGTCTGTGCTTCAGTGCCCAAGCTCACATGCTGGAGGTCTCAAAGGTCACATGCTGTCTGCTGCATGCTACTGCTAAAGCTCTCATTAGACACACACACACACACACACACTGGGAGGGTAACTCAGAGGGACAGACATGCTGTCTCTCAGCGGGTCTATTAAATGTTTGATACTTGACTTTATGCTACTCCCTTAATGTAAATCTTGCTGCTTGCTGTGGTGAGGACTGTTAAATATATCCCGTGCGTTATACTGTACATGTGTCCTGCTTTCCCGCCTGTCCTGAAAAAACCCTGCACACACGTATCATCCATTAGAACGGCCATGATGTTTACCTTTTCCCCGACTGGCTGTTTGTCATTTGAACTGTGCCTATGGGAGTGGTAAAAACAGAACAGAGCGAAAACCAGAGAGGAAAATGAGTGAGAGAGAGAGGGAGAGAGAGCGAGGGAGAGAGAGAGAGCGAGAGAGAAGGAAGCAGAGAGAGGAGGGTTATCTGGGGGCACGTTGTTGCAGCTGGCAGAGGGGAGGCGTTAATCACTACCAGGACGTCTCTCTGTTAGGAAAGAGAGTTAGGAGGTATTCCTTCTTCTTTTAAACATGTCCAACTGGTCCAACTGTCCAAAAAGACGCCTCCAGGCGCTACATCCACACACATCCACACGCATCCATCCAACACACACCGTAATGAGAAGCAACCGAGCCAAAACAATACAGCAATGCATTCTTATACTAGCCATATGGGTTTGACCAGGTCTTTTTGCTGTAGCCTCTATTGCATACAGATTAATACGATTAAATAAGGAGGTTTTCAGAGCTAGTCCAGGGTGGCAAATCTCATTAGCAGGACTTTCAGGTCTGTGCGCTGGGATATTTAAGTCAATATTGAACCACGAGGACCGGGGGATTTGCAGTGTCGCTAAGGCACACATGTTCAGCCGTTCCATGTTTGCGTTCATGGGTGAGTCGTGGAATAACGAGCAGACACACACAGACACTTCACAGACGCACACAGACGCTTCAGAGGACAGGAGGAACTCTCAGAGTCCTGACCAGGGCAGCGTCCTGACCTGAGCAACGTCCTGACCAGTCCTGCTGCCATACTCCTACAGTGGAGGGGGAGAGGCAGAGAGACTTTAATCACGCTTTCAGTTAATTTGTCAGTGAATTCATGTGAATATTGTTATTATCCTGCTGTGGTAATGTCACACCAGCTGGAGTTGAGCAAGTGAAGCAAGGATCACACTACGGGAGAAGGAGAGATCCTGACCATAGAGAAACAACAGGACATCAGGCTCTGGGAAAATCTGAATAAATGAAAGACATTGAAATAAAGACCCAGAGAGAACGAAAGAGAGAGAGAAACAGAGGGAGAGAGAGTGAGAAGGGGGGAGAGAGAGAGAGAGTGAAGGAGTAAGAGGGAGTGAGAGAAGGAAGGAGATATGGAGTGAGAGAGGGAGTGAGATGGAGTGAGAGAGAGAGAGAGGTGCTGCTTCTCAAGGTTCTGTTGACGTTTATCCCACTGTATCCTGTGTGTCTTTGTATCTCCGTGTCGCTATGAACATGCTCCATAACAATGGACCACATATCAATACATCTCCTCCATGTTAATATACCACTCCTCCTTATCAATATACCACTCCTCCTTAACAATATACCATTCCTCCTTATCAATATACCTACTGGGTGTCTAAAGGTGTCTTGTTGTGCCAATACTCATTTTAATTTTATTTCTCTTAAACACCAGCTAATTCAGTTGTGTTGCTTGCTGCCGGTTACCCCAAGGTGGTAGCACATGTCTGGGATAGACGAGCTACCCGGGAACCACTGGGTACAGTCCATTCAGAGAGACAGAACAGTTCCACTGTCCCTACGAAAGTGATGCTGAAGAGGTGAAGAATCTGAGACAGGACGACTTTGCTTTCTGCCGTTGTTTGAAATACGGGTTCTGATTGGTTCTCGATGATTTCCAGACCACATTGTGCTGCCTGTGGCTGTATAGTGAGTAAACACTGCAGTCCTGTCCTGGACTGCCTGTCCTGTCCTGCATATCCTGTCCTGTCTTGTCCTGCCTGTCCTGGACTGCCTGTCCTGTCCTGCATATCCTGTCCTGTCTTGTCCTGCCTGTCCTGGACTGCCTGTCCTGTCCTGCATATCCTGTCCTGTCTTGTCCTGCCTGTCCTATCCTGGACTGCCTGTCCTGTCCTGCCTGTCCTGTCTTGTCCTGCCTGTCCTGTCCTGCCTGCCCTATCCTGTCCTGTCTGTCCTGGACTGCCTGTCCTGTCCTGTCTGTCCTATCCTGTCCTGCCTGTCCTGTCCTGGACTGCCTGTCCTGTCCTGCATATCCCGTCCTGTCCTGTCCTGTCTTGTCCTGCCTGTCATGTCCTGCCTGTCATGTCCTGCCTGCCCTGTCCTGTCTGTCCTGGACTGCCTGTCCTGTCCTGCGTGTCCTGCCTGTCCTGGACTGCCTGTCCTGTCCTGTCTGTCCTATCCTGTCCTGCCTGTCCTGCATATCCTGTCCTGTCTTGTCCTGCCTGTCCTATCCTGTCCTGCCTGTCCTGTCTTGTCCTGCCTGTCCTATCCTGTCCTGCCTGTCCTGTCCTGTCCTGCCTGCCCTATCCTGTCCTGCCTGTCCTGTCTGTCCTGGACTGCCTGTCCTGTCCTGCCTGTCCTGTCCTGCCTGTCCTGTCTGTCCTATCCTGTCCTGTCCTGGACTGCCTGTCCTGTCCTGCATATCCTGTCCTGTCTTGTCCTGCCTGTCCTGTCCTGTCTGTCCTGTCCTGTCTGCCCTGGACTGCCTGTCCTGCCTGTCCTGGACTGCCTGTCCTGCCTGTCCTGTCCTATCCTGTCCTGCCTGTCCTGGACTGCCTGTCCTGTCCTGTCCTGCCTGTCCTGGACTGCCTGTCCTGTCCTGTCCTGTCCTGCCTGTCCTGGACTGGACTGCCTGCACACTGATTTTGATCTCCGTCAGTTGCAGCCATATCCATCCTTTGGACCATGTTATATTTATATCCGTATTTTCCCGATCGATCCATACCCAGAATACCCCTGGGTGTACCCAGAATTGACTCCTGGTCGTGATACGGGGCCCGTAATGGTGATCTGAAGGAGAGCAGAAGGAACAATACCCCCCACGCACCCCGTACACACTGCCAGCCTCACCCGTGTTTACTTACACCGTCCTCCTGTTGCTGAGAAAACCTGCATGAAACAAAAAGTAACACTATACTGTACGGGCGTGGCATTAGCAGTGTGCGTGTGTGTGTGTGTGTGTATCCACCACAGGACTGACCCCTCCCCTGGTTACACAGGGGCCCTCTGTGTCATCGTCTGGCAAGGCATTGTGGGCAGCCTGTTTACCAACGAAGAACAGGCACAATAATGAACTTGCAGTTTCATGCTCTAGTGACAGCAGGGACACATTCCACAGGACACATTCCAGAGGACACATTCCACAGGACACATTCCAGCTGGCCTTGACACTGTTTTGAACTTTTCTTGACTTTTTCTTGTGCTCTGCCTGTGTGTGTGTGTGTGTGTGTGTGTGTGTGTGTGTGTGTGTATTTTCACATACTAATCATTTTTCGATCACTTTTATTGTCACCACAGTTATGAACTGGTGTCACTTGGATTTTAGCACTTGGCGTCTGTATTTATCCAGAAGAGTCCATGTTAATGAGAAGGTTTCCATGCTCTGGGATGAAACGTGCGTGTGCGTTTGCCGTTTGGGGGAGCGAGTGTATGCAGTGGTCCGCACCGACGTGCACATTTGGGACACAAAGCACAACTCTCTGAGGATTAGGAGTGGTATAATCTGGTGGATTAGGACTATTGAGTTACGCGGCAGCCGCCGCTGCTGCTGTGTTTGTGCTCGCTGAGGTGGGGTGTCATGTGTCTCTTGTTTTCTGGACAGAAACGCACGTGGGTGACCTGACAAAGACCCTTACATTGATACCCATGTCAGTACTTCCAGGGATACTGATGTCAGCTACCACTGTTCAGTACTGGAGGAAAGTAATCTCTCCATGATGTAAATATTGTAGATCAAAGGGATACTTGGTACTTGGGTCAGGGATTCTTTATAAAAGTGGTAACATTGAAAAAAAGTATTACTTCTTTAGTTCTGAAAGGGACAGAGTGTGAATTTGAGCAAAACTGATTCATTTTCCTAGGATCAGTAAAGCACCACTTCTCATATGGGTCTTTCTCACTCTAGGGTGCTTCAAAACATGAGACAAGGCACCAGTAATTCATGTTTGGCTTGTTAAAAGAGAATGTTCTGGAGAATGTTCTGGAAAATGTTCTGGAGAATGTTCTGGAGAATGTTCTGGGGAATGTTCTGGAGAATGTTCTGGGGAATGTTCTGGAGAACGTTCTGGAGAATGTTCTGGAGAATGTTCTGGAGAACGTTCTGGAGAATGTTATGGAGAATGTTCTGGGGATGTTCTGGGGAATTTTCTGGAGAATGTTCTGGAGAATGTTCTGGGGAATGTTCTGGAGAATGTTATGGAGAATGTTCTGGGGATGTTCTGGGGAATGTTCTGGAGAATGTTATGGAGAATGTTATGGGGATGTTCTGGGGAATGTTCTGGAGAATGTTATGGAGAATGTTCTGGAGAATGTTCTGGAAAATGTTCTGGAGAATGTTCTGGAGAACGTTCTGGAGAATGTTCTGGGGAATGTTCTGGAGAATGTTCTGGAGAATGTTATGGAGAATGTTCTGGGGAATGTTCTGGAGAATGTTCTGGAGAATGTTATGGGGATGTTCTGGGGAATGTTCTGGGGAATGTTCTGGAGAACGTTCTGGAGAATGTTATGGAGAATGTTATGGAGAATGTTCTGGGGATGTTCTGGGGAATGTTCTGGGGAACGTTCTGGGGGGTTTGGGACTTTGTGTGGCACCAAAGCCGGTCTCACAGAGAAAGTGAGACAGACAGAGGCAGAGAGAGAGAGCAATAATGAGCAGATGAGTAACGTTTTGTGCCACAGCACAACCGTGTCTAATGTCAAATGTCTCCTTCTGAATAACCATGGCTGTGCCGTGTGTCTCGGAGCGGTAAGGGCGGGACCGCGTGACTGGGCCCTGCTCCAAGTCCCGCGACCACAGTTCACACAGGCTAGCCAAGATCCACGGGGCTTCTCAATGGATCCATCCTCGCTTGTGGCCAGAGAAGCACACCTGTGTCAACACTCCCCTGGGGAACACAGCACAGAAACACCAGGGTCTGGCCTCCCTGACTTCTCCTTCTGTGAGGTCAACGTTGAGATGCGTTTCTCACGCCAGTAAGTGTTCCGTTTCTCTTACAGCATATCCGGTCCTTAAATGAGGTTGGTCCTTATATGCTCCTTAAATGAGGCTGGTCCTTGTATCAACTTATGTCTCTCTCTTACAGACCATCTTTCCACTACAGCGCAGAGTTTGATATTAAAAAAGGAAATAGACATGTTAATGGATGTTGGAGAATTCTGGAGAACCTGAAAGGTTTTAGTTTGTGCTCAGGTGGATTAATATAAACATTGCATGTGTTAATTCAGATGGGGGAGGTTCTGCTGTGTTTTGTTGCAAGACCAGTCTGCCAGTCATTACCTGTTACAGGTTAGCTATATTTAACCAGTGGATGTGAGCTCTTTCAGGCTTGGTGTGTATTGACGTGTGGTCGTCGCTGGCATGCTGCCTACAGAGGGCTTGGTGTTTACCTTCGAGCTGTTCATGTGGGCTCACTAACATACGTGCTGAAGACACATGACTTAACAGTGCTCTGTCGCCCTCTGCTGAGCAAAAAGTGTACAATAAGATACAATAAGCCAAAAAGTTTCTGAGGTGGAATCCTGTCGCAAGCCTGGACGAATGTAACTATTATAGTATAAATGGAGGATCTCTGCAAGACATTGGAATTCCGTATGAAGTGTTTGACGTAATCGCGAAATTTCTGACTCTCTGTAAAATTAGAGGTCTTTTTGATTTGCTAAATTTGATTTCGATTTGTTAACAAACAGTAAGTAGGGCTTGGAGTCATGGAGTTCTCCAAAGATGAACTTGCCAAACTAATTCTGAGCTCAAATTAAAATATTCCGAAGGTAATGCATACATGTGATGAGGTCTGCGCTCACTTTAATAATTTGTTTTTAATCCATTTTGCACGGAACATTATGCATCAGTTTGCAGATTTGTAAATGGGGAATGAAACCATTAAATTTGATATAAACTCTGCTGCCCAGTAGAGCTTCAGATACTTCGAGAAAGTCTTTCAGTTGACATTTAAGTTAGTTTGACAGTAATATTGCCACAGAGGTTGTGCCTGGTTTACAGTCCTGTAACACCTTCAACCAGAAACGGTACTGCACTGTTCTTAACGATCATAAATTGCGGGCTTGGTTTGTTATTTAATTACTCGAGTAATTTAATTCATTCTCACTAGATGGCGATAGACAAAAACTAATGCACCTTAAAATAGACTAGCATAAGTTTGCAATCAGAAACATCCGTGAGTCGTGAGCTAAATGAAACACTGAACTTCGAAGCTTGTTTACCTTAACATTAAGTATTGTTCAGTATTTGTTTTGTATAATAAATAGTGTGTATGGTGTTTTGTGTTGTAGATAATAGTGTTGCGTATCGATCACACCCAAACGGACACATTTTTCTTTTCCATTGCTCAGAAGGAAAAGTGCAGTGCTTTGCCGAACTGTCACTAATTCTTGTTCCTCCGAATATATTCAGAGCAGTGATCAAACTCGACTGTAACAACTGCTATGTAACATCAGGAAATCAGGTTACGTTCTCGTAAATATGAACCAGTATGGCTTGTTAGTCATTACTACTGCAGTTATCATTTCATTTTGGGTATAGTGTGGGTGCCACACTGCAGCCAACAAACCTTATTATATGTTTCTTATCATTTTCTTTATGTTCAGGACTATTTTTTAACCAGACAGATCGTTTTAACAATGTTAACGAAATTGCCACTGAGGAACGAATTCCTTTACGCACAGAGCTCTTTCACCCCCCCCAAAAAAAAGAAAAAAAGAAAGAGAAAGCCATGGTCCAATCAGCGTGCGGCTGTTCTTTAGGAGTCAATTTGCTGGGGTCTCCCACGTCCAGCCATGTGTAGGTAATCACAGTAGACGAGTTTCTTCAGAGCGACTTAGGTCAGATCTCCTCACGTCTCGGCGCAGGAGTGAGTTAGGAGCGCAGAAGCGCTTTTATGTCCTCAGTGTTGTCCGCATTTTATTTTATTTTATTTTTTCAAAAACTTTTGATTGTACATAAAGCCCTTTTTCCAAGTAACAGATGTTATCATATTTTCAACAAATGCATCTGCAATTTTCCTCAGTTTCGTTGCTGAAGTAAAAATAAGAACATCAAGAACTTAACACATTTCAGAATGAGTCTGGGACATTTGACTCTATTGCTTGTTCAGGTGTGTCTTTCTGGAGTTTTGTCAGTAACCCCGGACACCACTTCTTCTGAGAGTGCCAAAGAACAGATCCCGCAGGGAGCGTCAACCTTAGCGTTCGTCTTTGATGTCACCGGCTCCATGTATGACGATTTAGTACAAGTTATTGAAGGAGCATCGAAGATTTTGGAGACTTCGCTTAGTCGTCCGAAGAGGCCACTGTACAACTTCGCCTTGGTCCCCTTCCACGACCCAGGTAACATGACATGATTTCAATGCCCATCTTGACATCGTTTCAAATCTGCCAGCGATGCAGACCCGTTGCATATTAACATTATACCGAAATTCCTTCAAAGCAAAGGTGTCTTCCCTCCACTTTCACTATTTTATCTACCAGTCAGCCAAACGCAAGAGTTTAAATGTCTTTCGCATTTGGTGCTTAACTGTATTTAGCAGGCTTGTACGTTTGGACCGGAGGTGACTGCTTCTTAGCAAACGCACACCTTGACGATAAGTGACAAATCTCCCAGTTTGCCGAGAGATGCTTGCCTCGAGTCCTGCGACAACTCACACAAAGGCGCGCAAACGCTTGTGCAGCTCAACATCCAGATGTTCCGGCATGAATTCACTGTCATTATCGTTACGACTTTCCGTGCGCACCCGTCTCGGAAAGAAATAAGTGCATATCGATCAGGATTTCTTGGCCTTTCCCCTTAAACACTGTAGTGAGGAAAAATATATTGTATGCAAGACCCAGAGGAATCCTTGGAGGACGACTCCAACGGAACCGGTGTTGCACCGAATTCTGTCACTTTACACTGTACATTAACTTGCTCTTAAAGTGTTTACTTACACTACCACACTATACTGTTTCATTCATATTTTATATATTTTGCTGTAAGGAACCATGGATTATAATTGAACACCCATGTGCAGTCAGAAAATGAGACCCTACTGTACCTTAATAAACGAGTTAAACGGTACCTAAGTTGTTTTCGGGTGTTGCCATCCACTCACATTCATTTGCACAAATATAGGTATGACTGGGGTCGGCAGAGGGCCAGCAGTAGAAATCACAACACCTAAAACATTTTCATTGATGTTTAACTCATTTATTATGAAGGAAAGTGGGGTCACATATTCTGACGGCAGCCATCAAAATGGTGACCTATGTGTTGTTGACCCTAATCATAAATTAGGTCCGACATCAATTTATTCAGTGTGAATTCAACATTTTGGCAGACGAGATTATATTGGTCAAGCACATGAAATATTTACCCATCAACTCGCGCATGCCTAAAGAAAGCCCTTCCGTTAAACGGTGGACCGTGCAGGCTAGTGCTGGACTCGCGAGGTCAACGAACAAGTTGTGACCTCGGAATCCCACTTGCCCTCGACAGAGGAGGGAGTGGAGGTGTGAACAAATGCTGTTTCGGTTGCGAGGTGAACCTCTACCCATCCCGATCCTAAATCTGACCTACAGCCTCTTAACGCCGTGCGCCAAATATATTTTCCATCCGCTCTTCGGAATTTCTTTCAAGATGCGCGTCGTATCTGGTTATCGTTTCAAACCGCTGTACACTGTAACTAAACCGAGAGATTTGCAGCACGAGAAGAAAAAAACGGGGGACCCTTGGAGAGAGACCGTTCTGGTCAGTTTTCCAGATGTGCTGTGTTCTAGCGAATGCACCCTGTCAGATTCTCTGCTTTCTTGTAGATAGCATTTATCAAGTCTCTTATTTACTCTGCTCAAGAAACAAAATTATGTAAGGAAAAAACGCAGTGTTTAAATAAACAGGCGCTGTTATGAGTTTTAGAAGTTACTTGAGCAAACAACAGAAGTGTTGTTAACAGAAGTGTTAACTGTTTAAATGTGTATCTGTAACAAATATCAGAGGTACAATGCTCTGAATGTCATGGGTCATATAAAGGCGGCAGGACGTTTTATGAGGATATTGGCTTGTCTTGATGTAGTCACTTCTAGGGTCTGGTGAAGTGTGTCTCGAACACTTTGCTGTGAGACACCCGCTCCAAGGTTCAACCGCAGACTGTATTTTCTGTCAAACAGTTTCAAAACAGTTATAGCTTCAGTTTAAATAAACCTTATTTTGAAAGTTTAGTCTGAAGACGCGGCTCCGAGGCTGACCGCCAAACCCAAAGCTTCAGCCCCTTAACACAGACGTATATATCTATTCTTTTCTTCTTCTTCTTCTTCTTTCCCTCTCCCACTCCTAGCAGTGCTGAGGAAGTGAGGCTTGTTTCTTTTGGCGCCCTTTGAATCGGAGTTCCTTTGCCCTGGCCCTAGCAAACTGGCCCACAGTCGGAAGCCTAGCTGTTCTGTGCCTAGGTATAAGAGGCGTTTTTTTTTTTGTGCTGTTGCTGGATCTTCTCCTGATGAACAAGCAGGACCATGTGGGAGGAAGAGGTCATGCAGGCCTGTAATTCCAAACCGTGGTCCTGGAGGAACCCTGTGCAGTTTTGCATTCTGCCTACTCTGTGGAACACCGTGGTGACCTCAGGAGGGGCTTGATCACGTGTTTGCTGAGGCAGGAAAAGCAATAACGTGTACATCGCGGGGGTTCTCCAGCACTGGAGATGGGAAACACTGATGCAGTTGATGCACAGGTGAAGGAAGAGACCTGGCCTTCAAAGCACAGGCTTGGGAGAAGGAAGCTTGTAGCTGCCTGTGGCTTAGAAGAGGAAGTGAAGTGGTCTTCAGGCCTGAGGACGTGAAATAATGGGAAATAGGTGTGCAGGGGGCCTTATTGACTTTGACACGTACTGAAAAGTTTGATCATCATGGTTCCAGTTGTCCTCTTCATCTTGTTCTCTTGATCTCCGTCCTCTTCCTGTACATTTACACTGAACTGGTGTTAAGAGGAGACAAGACGCACACTGTAGTGGGACAGTGAGGTGGTGAGCGTGAGATCCTCTGGTTAATTCATGCAAATGCCTCACACTCAGAGAAATGGTAGAAATGAACATTAACGTGTTCACCATCCCACCGCTCTTAAATGAGAAGTGTGTGTTTCAGTCGGCAAAAGCTACCAGAAAATGCAAATACTCAAACATATTAATTTACATCTGATCTGAAACCACGGTGAGATGTTTTGAAGGCCTGTGCTTGCGATTGAGATGAAGAAACGCTCACAAGCGCGTTTGGTCCCATTGTTGCTAACATTCTGGATCACAGGCTGAACATCCTGATGGACGCGTGATATACGCGCGTGTCACCCGTTGGCACGGTGACAACGGGAAACTTGTGTTGTGCTTCGGATGTCAGTGATAGTGATGGTGTTCTTTTCCAAAAGCAGAGATTGCCAAATGCTGCACAAGTCGTGTTGTTTTAGAGGAAGCTTTTTGTTTTTAGGAAGCTCATGCTCTTGTTAGCTCTCTCTCTCTCTCTCTCACTCCCTCTCTCTCCCTCTCTTCCTATCTCCCTATCTATCCCTTTCTCTCTCTCCCTCTCCCTCTTTCTCTCTCTCTCACGCTCCCTCTCTCTCTCCCTCTGCCTCTCTCCTTCTCTTTCTCTCTCCCCACTCCCTGTCTCCCCATCTCTCTCTCTCTCTCTCTCTCTCTCTCTCTCTCTCTTTGTATGAGTATCAGGGTGAGCCAACTGTCTGTGGAGAATGATCATCGCATGGGCATGTTTCCCATCACCTGATGGCTTCAATTAGACTTGTAGTCCCCTCAGACAATTTATCTGGAACATTCTTGCCATATCTTCCCTCACCTTCACATTCTCTCTTCTTCACCCTGCTGGTTCACTGTAGTTTACTACAATTGCCCAGACTCTCAGCATGGTCAGAAAGGAGTGGTCAGTGTATCCGGAGCCTCTCTTAGACTTAAAACACACACAAACGCATCTAACAGCAGCTTTCTTTGTTCAAGGTTCCTTTGTCAGCCTTTTGTCTTGAGTGGCTATAGTCGATCTTTGAATCCTCAGCCGAGGCCAGATTACAAGGGCGGTGGGTCTGCTGGGAGCAGGGTCCATAATGATGCCATTAGGTAGGAATTCCTGGAGGGGGGAGAGGCTGCCCCCCCCCCTCCTTTTTGAGCAGGGTAGCCTGGACCTGGGTGTGTGTGTGTGTGTCTGAGTACAGTGTAATTCTCTTGTCTCATCTCTGTAATGGCAAACAGGGAATTTCATAATGGCCTGTAATTTGAGAGCAGTGTGCTGATGTCAGCGCCTCAGGTGTCGTACGAGCAGCCCCTGATGAATACTTGCGCACGCTCCGCCATTAGCGTGGCACACATTTACATCACATTTACATCACATTTACATCACATTTACATCACATTTACAGCATTCGGCAAATGTCCAGAGCGCCTTACAGAATGTCCAGAGCGTCCCAGGTAACAGAAGCTACGTTTCCTCGTCATCTGGACCTCTCCATGTTTTCCCAGGGAATAGGTTCCTTGGAGAGCATGAATGCATTTTCAGTGGAGTTTGCATTTTTCGTCTGTGGATGTCATTGTATACAGCAGCGCTGAGAAGCCCCAGGACATCTGGAACAGCCTGTATCTCTGAATCAACAGGAGGCCTCTGAGATTTCAGCTTGATTGTGGCCACAGGTTTCTGCTGCTGATTGAACTGCATTCTGGGGTTTTGTTTGGACTTGATAATGGGATCTTATGTGACCCTTCATGGCTGACGAGGGTGGTGTAAGGTCATACAATGCTTCGGGTTGGAGAGTGTTGGGGGATGTAAGGACTTGAGAAAGATGATGAAACAAAATACAAAGATGAAAGAACAATAGGTCGGTCTGTGTGTGTATGTATTTGAGGGCAAAGAATTGTATGATTCACCAGTTGCATACATAGTGCGGTAATATGAGAAATACATAAGGGTTGAATGGTCCTAAGAGAGTTCCGGCTACAGTGCCAATGGGCTACAGTGCCAATGGGCTACAGTGCCTATGGGCTACAGTGCCAATGGGCTACAGTGCCAATGGGCTACAGTGCCTATGGGCTACAGTGCCTATGGGCTACAGTGCCAATGGGCTACAGTGCCAATGGGCTACAGTGCCTATGGGCTACAGTGCCTTGGACTGTTAACTGAGTAACAGACACAACTAAACACACAACTAAACACACAACTAAAATGTGCAACCCTAGCAGGCTGCTAACAGTTCATTTTCCATTAATCAATACAAAAGGCAATAATCAGAATAGTCATATCACGTGACCTTTGAGGAATTTGACCCATGACCTATTTACGCTTTCACTGTCTAGTCCAGAAATAAAGCTTCATTTAAATCTGGAAAAGTGGAAGTAGAGCTCTTCATATTTAACAAAAAAAGATATTTTCTGCACTTACATTTGGCTTCTGTGTCAGTGGCAATGATTTGCGATCTTCTCTGAAGTTCTCACAGGCGTAGACGACCCGTCAGACGCCTGGAACGACGAATGCCATTATAAGTGAGCGTGTGGAACCCTTCTCTGCTTCAGTCTGTTTTAAGACTTGGATGTGAAAGTGTTTGTAGAAACCGACACTGCTGAAATCTCCAAAGTAGACCCCTGACTGGAAAAGTGGATGGACAGAAATGACAGGACTGAAAGACACATCAGTGCCAAAGTGTATGAGAGCCACTAGATGACCGTTTAATCCAGAATTTAAATGTGCTTAATGTGTTGGTTTTGGAGAAGCTCTGTATGATTTGGTTTCATCACTAGATGACTGACAGAACGCATTGCAGCGACTTATTCTGTTTTGCTGTTTAATCTAATTTTAGACTAAATATGACATTAAGCGTGGATGAAAACCATTTATCTTTAATCTGTCTCTGGAAACCACTTCATAAAGTCTAATCGATGGGATTTCACACTCAGTGGTCTTGACATAGTTAATAAGGTTGGGAGAGGTAACCTTGGTAACCACGATGTAAGCTTGAGAGATGATTTTATTTATTTATTTGTGACGCCCGTTTCATGACCATACTCTGTTTACGCTCTTTTGTTTTTGAAGTTGCAAATGCGAATCCATCTTAATGTCATTTTGTGCCCTAAAATTAGATACAAATTCTGACATTTTATACATCTGTGACATATTTCTCACATGATTTCTCATGATCACAGCAGAACACTGACTTTGAGTTTGATTACGTGATTTTGATTGTGTTTGTGGCACATTTAAGGACTGTGTGCATCCTGTAACCTTTTGCAGTACTGACTCAATACTCCTTGTTGTAACATGTTGGCCTATGAGATGTCATCTCAGCTAAAGATGGGGTAATACAGGACGCCACTGCCCTACAGGACTCCGTGCCCTACAGGCCCGTGTCCCGTGCCCTACAGGACTCCGTGCCCTACAGGCCCGTGTCCCGTGCCCTACAGGACTCCGTGCCCTACAGGACGCCACTGCCCTACAGGACTCCGTGCCCTACAGGACGCCACTGCCCTACAGGACTCCGTGCCCTACAGGACGCCGCTGCCCTACAGGACGCTTTCTTCTGAAAGTAGACTCTGTCCTTAAAGTTTAAAACATGCAGTATTCCATGAGCAAGAACCAATGACGGGGACCTTAATTAGTACAGATCTCATATAATTCTATATATAATATGAATGCATCAGAAATCAAGCACATTCAGGTGTTGGCTTTGATGGTATTTAATCTTACCACAATATAAAGGTTACACATATAATACTGTTTCCCTTAAAGTTCAGTCTAGAACTTTTTAACGTCTAGACAGGCTTTAAAAGGGAAACTCACTGTAAACTTTGCACTTCTGTTTCTCATTTAATGTGATTGGATCTTTCTGTAACAGGCAAAGTCATTTGGACATATGAAGTGCAGATCTGTAGCTGGTGCTGACTGGCGGGCTTCGCGCTTACGTTCACCATTTCAAATCGCCACGTTTTTCTTTCGTTCTTTATTTTTCTGCCAAGTGCAGTGCACAACATGCAGGATATCAAGTAACACAAAGCGCTCATGTGCTGCGTGACACATACCACGTGTCCCACCGAGCCTCGTCAGCCGTCACCTGCACACCTCCAGAGTCTTATTTTAGTTGGGCAGAAGTGTCGGGCTCTCTACGGTCTCTCTACCTCTCCACTGAAACGGTCTCTCTTTGTTTTGAGGGGTTCTCTCCATTTCACACTCTTCCCACTGTTGGCTTCTGGTTTTCATTCCTTCCACCATCTGTCCATCCATCCCTGTCTCTCTTCATCTTCCTCTTCCTCTCGTTCTTTCTCTCTCAGGGGAGTCAGCTTCGTTTCCTGAGCGGCTGTGAAACGACCACTCGGCTCACAGCTGACATGTCAGCGGCAGTTTTTTCTGTGTGATGCGAACTGAGTTTCCTTCCGTTTTTGTAAGCTTTATATGCACTAATCATGTTTATGTTGGGGTCAAAGGTTTATATTGGGGTCAAAGGTTTCATTTATAGTGAACTACTGACTTAGTGACTTTGGTGGTGTTTTATTTAATAGAGTGTGTAAGGTAGGACAAGTGTTGAGGGTAAACTTTGGCCTGTCACGAATGTGTGTGTGTGTGTGTCTGAAATAGATGGATGGCAAGAAAATGGTTGGTGGTCTTTGGCATACCACTAAGTCTTTCATTTCTCGTGTGAAATTCTCTTCTCTGCATGTTTACACAGTGTGACACAGAACCTGCTGTTTCCCAGTGATTACGGGTGGCTTAGCATCTCCATGTCCAACATCAAACACCACAGTGGATGTGGAACTCCATCCGAATGACATCATAGTGCCTTCACCCCCACAGCCCTGAGATCATGGCCTCGGAGGGGCGTTGTCCTGGGGCGTGGCCTTAATGGGGCGTGAGCAGAACTTCATTCAGCTCGTCTTCCTGACGGGAGCTTTTAGGAGCTCGTACTTGGCAGCTGCTTCATTTGCTCAGAAAAAACCAGCCATGCAGCTCTTTTATAATGTCAGGACCAGGGGCTGCTCAGCTCTTCGTTTGTGACCCACTTTTGGACATCTGCTGTTGCAATGTCGACTGATTCCCGCTGTAGAAGATTGTGGTGCTTTGCTATGAGATCTCGTAACCACTGAGCACTGGTGTTGTGTGATGATTCATGATCCCATACCCTCTTCCAGGAGTGCTCTCCTTCAGTGGCTGCACCGTCGGGGTTCTGCTGCTCTGTAACTGAGAGTATACTTTGGAAGGTTCGTTACTGCAGAGTGTATTTATTCTTTTGGCCACTGCTTCTTTTGTGTATCTCTGCAGTCTAGATGGCAGAACTCTTATCCTTTGTGTGGTGGACTCCAGGGTCTCGCTTCTGGGCCGGCCAGAGGATTTCTTCTGTTGCCAGACCCCCGTCTTTGATCTTTATGCCTTTCTGGGGCTCCGTCTGAGTTGTTTGTATCTTGGATTCCAGTGTTTGCATTCAAGGGGGCAGCAGGAGTGGCATGTTAGCAGGAGAGGCTACTGCGTTGGAGTCTAGTACCAGGACTGTTTCCTTTCCTCCAATACTGGTTAGTCAGAGAAGGAGTGACTGGAAAGGGGCGTCGCACACTCATGGCACTGCCGATGGCTCCTGGCTTCACTCTTCTTCTGATTGCAAGTAAAGTCGGAGGCCAAACAGAGCAGGTGTCCACCAAGCGCCCAGCACCCAGACCCCGCGAAGCGCCACAATCGCAGGACTCCAGCCTCTAGATTAAGACCCAGAGTGGTACGTTCCGGTCATCCAGGACATGTCCAGGGTGAACGCGCTGTCTGAGCACGCACACAGATGCCGTCCAAAAAGTTCTAATAGGTTTTGGCATTTGTGTTCCAAGTGCTTTCATATGCTCACTAATCCACCCCATTTCTGCTATTGAGAACAAGCAAGTGAACTAAAACAGCATTTTCCTAACTTCACAGATGTAGATAACTTGACGTGGTTTCAAATATAATCATTTCAAGCCTCTGTAATTAGTTTTGTCTTCTAAGAGGCAGGTGCGGTATTTACCCAATTTGGCTGCATCATTGCTCTCATGTGTCCTCGTGTTTGATATTTATAGATGTTTTCCAAGTGCTTCCCATTTTTTTTATGTCACCGCGTTCTCTTGAAGTGTAGTCGGCCTCAGCGCGTCCAGACTCTCATTTCACCACAGTGATTCACAGACCCCAAGGTCACAGAGCCAGGGGTCGGCCCTGGTGCTGAGAGCACCGTCTTACCCCGTAACATCTTTTAGTGATTATCGGCCTCAGCAATGGGGAAGTCTGATCTGGCGGTCGTGTTGTCGTGATGCTGACCATTCATAAGCTTCTGCAGACTTAATCGGCCGTCGCCATGGCTGCAGGATATAGGCTGTGACCATAATCTCATAATGACTTCAAATCCCTTTGCATTCCCTCTCCATTATTTCACTATTACAGTTTTTTTTTTGACGGCTGAAAATTCTTTGGATGTCAGGAAATCGTTGATATGCAGATGTCTGAATAGGTCTCTCAGCATGCAACGCTATCTAGCAAATGCTGTATACACGCCACTCTGCGCTGGTACGAAAGACTGTGCAAGACTCCAACCCTATACCTTCACACCCAACATGAAATGGGTGAGTTTGTGCAGTCAGTGTGTTGTATGAGTTGTGCAACCATGACATGCTTCCAGTGACTCCTGAGAGATGCTTTGTGCCGTAGGAAGCTGCCCAGCGGTTCTCACCCACACCGCGGGAAGTACACACCCATGTTTTGACAGTTTTATGGGCCAGCTGTTGGTGACAATCAAACTCTAGACACTGGAGTCTCCGGGCCGACCTCAGCCAATGGCATGCAGCCCATCCTGGCTAAGCCAATTATGTCGCTCAAAGCTGGAAGCATGTCTGGGTGTTGGGGACCCCTGGGGCAAATCCTGAGTCAGACTTTGCCCTTTCCTTCTGCTGATGTCAGCTGTGCCAGACCTGTTTTCTCATTAAAACACACACACACACACACACACACATGCTGTAGTAGACAGTTGTAGAACAACACTTATCCGAGCATGTTTCCACTTTACCAGATTATCCTGGAGCCTTGAGGTTTTCAAATCACAGATCACACACACACACACAACGATGGTATGCATTGTCATCTGATGGACTTGTCCTGCACTCTGTCTGTCAGGGATGACCTAAGCAGACACCAGAATCTGAGACACCTTTTGTGTGTTTGTGTGTGGGATTCACTCTGTGCTGTGTGAATGTGTGTGTGTGTGTGTGTTCCAGTCGGTGCTGTGTGAGTGTGTGTGTGTGTTCCAGTCGGTGCTGTGTGAGTGTGTGTGTGTTCCAGTCGGTGCTGTGTTTGAGTGAATGTGTCTGTGATTGCACACAACAACTGCAGGCCCTGGGATTTCAGCCCAAACAGTTTCCACAACAAACTGAGTTTTGGAGACAGCAAATTAAACCATGAAAGGGCCACCCAGTCTCATCAGTGAATGAGCATTGTGTCTCTGTCTCTCATCGTCACTCAGCCCCTCCCTCTCTGCTGGTCAGCCCCTCCCTCTCTGCTAGCCGGTCAGCCTCTCTAATCGTGTTTCTTGTACTCTTTCACACACACTTCTTGTTTCTACCTTTTACACATTCTATATCTTACGTCCTCTATCTGTTTGTTCTTACACACACGTTTTCAAATAACGCACAGGCTAACACAGTCGGAGACTGAGACAGTGAGCAATCAGCCACTCGAGCTCCTCCATCCATGCAGAGCCACGCCCTGAGGCTGAGGGGAGCAGGGCTGAGGGAGTAGGGTTAAGGGGACTAGGGCTGGGGGTATAAGGTTTAGGGAGCAGGGTGTATGGTTAAGGGGACTAGGGCCGGGGGAAATAGGGTTTAGGGAGCAGGGTGTATGGTTAAGGGGACTAGGGCTGAGGGTATAGGGTTTAGGGAGCAGGGTGTAGGGTTAAGGGGACTAGGGCTGAGGGTATAAGGTTTAGGGAGCAGGGTGTATGGTTAAGGGGACTAGGGCTGAGGGTATAGTGTTTAGGGAGCAGGATGTATGGTTAAGGGGACTAGGGCTGAGGGTATAGGGTTTAGGGAGCAGGGTGTAGGGAGCAGAGCTGAGGGGAGCACAGCTGAGGGACTAGGGCTGAGGGTTTAGGGAGCAGGGTGTATGGTTAAGGGGACTAGGGCTGAGGGTATAGGGTTTAGGGAGCAGGGCTGAGGGGAGTTGGGCTGGGCCTTTGAGTGCGGCTGATCTAAACCAGAGCCAAACAGGTTCTCTTTTTCCACTGACTTGGCGCAGCGCTGTTTTAGACTGGCAAATGGGCTCGGCCCAGACCCGCTGGGAAGCGGCTACTCGGCTCACGTCACGAGACATTTTTTTCCATTCTTTGCCACACGTGTGCTTCCAGACCGCCTGACTGTGTTCACTCTGTAGCGTATGGCTCTGTCCCGAAACTGGATCTGCTGCGCTAGTTTTGGCGCCGTGACGTAGATTTTGTGCTTCGGGGTGGCACAAGGACATCGGGTGTCTGTCAGGAGCCCCCACTGATATGCAGCGGTTTTCTAGTTTTGGATTTGATGTGGTTAGCCCTGCCAGCAAGTGTGTACATTATTGATTCTTTTCTGGACACGGGGTGTGTCTGCGTGGAAGGCAACTCTTGCTAACTGAGCTGTTTTCTTTCTTTTTTTTCAATCAGCTGGTTCTCTACGAAGACTCACTGTTTCCTTCCCTCTATGCCAAAGTCTTGAACCAATTTAATTAACCACAGGAGATTAATAGAATGTTTAACAGATAATTTGTGAATAGGTCTTAAAACTGTACTTTATCACAGGTTTGTAAACACCATCATCTTCTAAAGCATGGAGTGATGTGTGTTTAAGAGACATTAGACATGCTAATTGAGGTTAGGTTGCCTTTGTGGTTTTCACTATGTATTTCTAGTGCATTTGGCGACACTTAACATGTGTTACTGACTGTTGATTTTCCATTGCCTGCTGGTTTGTCTCCCATTACAGTACATGCTTGGAAACATTCAGTGTTCAGTGAAATTCGCATATCCGCCAAACAGTTGCTTTCATTTTCACTGATGGTCGTTGACTGGAAATTTTCAGAGTCACGTTCATCAGGAACAAACCATGTTCAGGAAGCTCACACATGCCTTGCTAGCTAGACTGTGGGAAAACAGAGATGGGGTTATAGTTTCTGGCCACGCTCTCTCCCTCCCTCCCCAAACTAGACAGGGACAGATTGACACTACGATAACAATTGCAAATTGGACTGATCCTTGCAAAAGCGACTGAGACAGAGGGCTTGTGGGCAGACCCCAGGGATAAGTGGAAAGGGTAACAATGTACACATCTCCCAGTTGTTAGTGTACTTTAATGGACACAATGAAAATAGTATCAAAATTGTTAGTTATAATCTAGTCTTTTGTATTAAAGGTTTCAGATTGAAAGAATCACCCTTACCTACCCCAAAGTAGCTGGAACAGGCTGTACCCTGTGCTGAAGTGATTTGAGCTGATGGTTCAGGAAAAGTAGCTTTTGCTTTTTTTTCGGGGGAGATGGGGGGGGGGTCAAATCGCAAACAGGGCAGTTTAAAATTACTCAGTCGCTGTCATCAATTACACAGTGCCAAGAGTGATGGACAACGCACCAATAGTATAGGATTGTTTTTAATTTGTCTTAAATATGCATGCGTGAAGTACATGTTCATGGAGACGGAATTCAACCCCTGAGGCGAGGGGCAGAAAACGAAAACAAATGTTCTTGGCTGTTAATCACACAACCTGCTGAACTGTAGCAACGGTTATTTAAGTCAAAAGTCTTAAAAGCCATTTCCACATTGCAAATCTTAGCAAAAATTAAAGTTGCGGTGTTGCGCCCAAACGCAGTAGTTCAGAAGCCCCATGCTGGGCGGAATAACAAGTTGAGGCTAATCAACATAATCCTGTGTGTATATGTTGCTTTTATCTTAAAAGAAGCCGTCAAATAGCAACATTATTGCTTACATATAAAACTGAAACAAAAACTGTTATAAATTTAGCAATAAAATGCTGAACTGCTGCTGTCAAACTTTATTTTAACAACTCTTTCCTTCCTCGCAAAGTAGTCCGCTACCTTCCTTCTGCCATACCAATACTAATAATCTTAATGGATAAAGCCATGAAAATGTAAAAAGAAACATCTTTCTAAAAATACCTTTGATAAAATATAAACCCACCGCTGACTTGAATTTCAACGTTACTTTGAGAAAATGTGTTTTCTTTGAAAAAACATAAGAGAAGTGTCACTAAATGGCCCGTAACGCCGATTTGGTGCTGTGAAGTGTATTCCATCAAATCCCCTATTTGCATTTAAACATTCACATTATCCACGTAGTCGTGCTAAGTCACATACATTACCTCAGAGACCAAAGCAACGGGAATTGTTCACTTTGGTAATTACACTCAAAACGTTACAGACGGATTGCCTAAGCTTGCGCGCACTGCTCTGAGGAACTTAACATTTTGCGCTTATGGCGTTTCATTTCGTTTTAAAAAAAAAGGCCCCTACATTCCAGAAGGCTGAGGTCATAACGCACATGTTCGTGTTTATGCCACGGATGTGTTAAGTATGCGCCTAAACGGTGTCCTTTGTAACCATGAGGGATTTGCGTAAGCGGTCAATTCCCCCCGTCAAAATGTTCTCAGGAGTCTTTCCATTGAGGTTCTCTTTTTATTTTTCCTGTGTTATACTAAAGTGTCACTGTTCGGTTTATGTTCAGGGTTTAACAAATAAGTGATTGCTCTTAGGGGAAAATATGACCAACTGCAACTGACAAGCTTAGCATCTCCCGGCTGTGTAGGAAGGATTGCAGTTTTGTTCCATTTGGGTTGCGTTGGGCTTGTCTTAACTGTGGCACTGTTCTCTGCGCCAAGCGGAGTGTGAGCAAGGTGGGGTATGGCCAGATGAGATAAAGCTCTTTAATCAGGAGATGGATGTAGACCTGTGTAAAGTTTTCCAGTCATGGCGAGCTTATCCTGAAAACCCAGCTCACTGTCTGACACCAGATTTCCCTGTTAGTTTGAACTGTAGCTTTAATTACTCAGGTGGAGTGTAATGCTGCCTCTAAACTATAGAGTTTACGAAAGGTTTCACGGGGGAACCAGACATGTTCAAAATTCAAGCCTTGACCAGTTAAACTAGTTTTGATTATTTTTGTATTTTGCATGTGTATTTTAAACAAATGCAGAGATTTTTTGTTCCATTAAAGCACATTTCTGCCCTTCCGCAGAAACGCCATGCCCCATTAGAAGTGCCACACCACGCTTAACACTTACAGAAGACATGATCTGACTTGGTGCCAAAATGACCTTGCACCTGCTTTAGAAGAACTTGACATGACTCTGGGGTTCATTGTTTGGACATGGGAACCCGGGGACTGATAAAAGCTTCGGCTCCATTGTTTGGATGTAAGAAGATGAGGTCTGTTCAAAAACTCATGGGTCTTGTCAGACTTATTGAAAGCACATGTCTCCATGTATCTATCCAGAATATAGCTCATCTCAAGAAGGGGAGAGGTTCAGCAAGTTTGTATGAATACTGCATGGATCGGACATGTAGGCCATGGATTCGAGGCGATCTTGTAACGTATAGTCTGGATGACAGGCAGGTGTGGAAAAATTGCTTTAAATGGCTTCACAGTTGCACTCTCTGTATATCTCCCTGCGTGTGCTCCTATAGGTTTTCTATGCGCAGATGGTTTTCCCAGGTCTTCAATGTTTTGTGGTTGAGAGCTACAAAGTGTTTTTTTGAAATACTCTCCATTAAATCAGTCACTTTTAACCATTCCTTCATACTGAAGGGAGATGCGTTTGCTCTCTGTATCTGCATGCATCACGAATGCATGTGGTGCTGGAACATCTGCGATGCTGAGGTCACTCGCCTCTATGCACAGCGTAGCCCCTGGTTACGGCTGCCCTGAGAAGCTTCACAGTTCATTAGAACCCGAGAACAAAGCAGGTAACTACGGACTTTGGCTGCGGAAGAAGAACACGGAGGCTTCCAAACGGAGCATGAGGTCACCCGGCCACGTGCTGGCGCTTAGCGACAGCGGAACGATGACCTCACGGCGAAGCTTCACGCCACTGGCACAAGCGCATACCTGGGATGTAAGGTCTTTCCTGTTGTGGGGGAGAACAGCTGATGTGAGCCGGAGATGAGAACATCGCTTACGAGAATGAGCTGGACTTTAGTGCTGAAGGTTTACTGGTTACCCACAGCACGGCTTCTTTTACAGATACTTTACGAAAGCTGAAATATTAGCTGCCTAGCACAACACAGCAGTGTCAAACACTGAATGTAAAAGCTGTTTTACTCACCTTTTTCTTTTGTAAGGTCCCTCAGACACCACTATCTAATAATCATTTCAGAAAATAAATATTCAAGTGTATAGCTACATTAATGGATAATAAAATCAAGCATTCAAAGCACATTTTTTCACATAACATTTTTTCTCTGATCTGTTGTTCCAGTTGGGCACATAATTACTAGAACTCTTTGTATATTTGCCAGTAAATGTAACCGTTAGAAATCCTGGAATGAAATGCAGACTGTCCTTCGAGTCCAGTTAGTTTGATGATGTGGACTATAATGGACGTGGATGGCTGTGACAGGATATCATTCACAGTGGCTGGTGTTCAAGCAGGCTAGTGAGAGTCATGGCTTAGCAGCTTAGCATAATGGAGCTCCAAGGCTCTGATCCACAGGCTCCGTGTGTGTCCTATTAGCAGGCTGACTGCAGCTACTCTGTTCTTAATCTGCGGTTGGCATGTGAGTTATCGAAGGCTTTGGTCAGGAACAAGCAAACGTGAGCTGGGTTCCTACTGCTGGGACACTGCAGGATTTTGAACAACAGCATTACAAATTGCTAACAGGAATGCTAATCGCTAGATGCCACGTCTTTTTAAGTATTGAGATTTAAAACGTGCAGCATTGCTGACGTAGTTCTCCATGAACCACTATGTGAAGTAGTTCACGTAGTTCCCCATGAACTGTGTCAGTAAATCCAGAAGAACCGTCAGGTACTGTTGATGTAGCATTGCGGTTTGGGAACAAGCTTTATCAGCACTGCACACACATTTGCGAATGAGTGTTTTACAACGCGTGTGCCTTAGCGCGTAGTACCAGTGAAGACAGAGTCTAAATCATATCAACATCTAGTATTTATGGCAAACATTAAATAATGTCATAGTCTTATGGTAAAGAATTACATGGTTGTCATTTCAAAATGTGCTGTAATAAGGAATCGTTCCAAAGCTTTCCCGAATACACATTTGTTGGCAGCGCCATTATCCGCACCTCTCCCATAGGTGCCTTTATACATCTGGAATAGACCCAGTGTGCACAGGCTTTCCTTATTAATTGGGGGTTTCTAAAGTAACTGGCAGGGTCACGCAGACTTTCAGGATAATTTCTATCCCTAGAAGCCTTCACGATGTTGTTGTTTTCAGTGCAAATAAAATTATTTGCTATAATCACTTTGAGGACATTCCTTCATCCAAACAGCCAGGTCCCTTAGGTGAACAGGAATAGTTGTGTGGAAAGACCATTCATCACCATTAGGTCCTCGCTTGTGCGCGTACTTGGATGTGTGTTTGATAAATCACACTTTGTTGTGTGTATGGTTATTCCACATTCCACTGAAGAGGCTTCACAGTGATAAATGAGCAAGCAAGCACTTCAGAGGAAGCTCACTGTCACAAACCACGACCTTTGAACCTGGACATCCGCCGCTGTCTGCCAGTTCAAATATTTGGCAACCATGAGGAATTCAAACAAACAAAAAAAAAAAAAAACAGAGTCTATTTTAATCACAAGCTCTGAGGGGTTGTTGGCATGTGATCCATCCCTCGTGCATTCCTGCCACTCATGGAATTCTGTTTCTCCTCCTTGTTTCCTTAGAGATTGGCCCGGTCACCATAACGACAGATCCCAAGAAGTTCCAGAATGAGTTGAGGGATCTGTACGTGCAGGTGAGTCTGAACACCTTCTGACATCCCCAGTGTAATGAGTACAGTGGACGCACAAAAAACATTTCAAACCATCCTTCCTGGGTTCACGTACATTTGTATAGATGAACAAACAATTGCCGCAGAACGATGGACGAGCCAAGCGCTCGGCCTGCAGAGAACATCCCCCTGCTGGGTTTAGCTCGTACGAATAGCTCTCAATCCGCACGGCCGTGTCCCCGACGGCCAAGATAAGAGATGCATATCCGGCGGAGGTGGCGTCCTGTTCCACCCAAGAGACGGCGGCCGTGGCGTGTTGGACAGAACGGTTGGAGCGCGACCAGGCGTGTGTGCTTGCCGTGTCCGAGATGTTCAGGAGCACGAGGAGTGCGTTTCCTCTCTTCTGAGCTTGTCTGAGTGATTGTGAGAGCAATGGCATGCAAATGCATCGTCTTTGCAGTTGACTGTTGCATCGTGGTTAATGGGAAGAGACAAGGGTAGACAGAGTGATTAAGTGCTGTTCTCCCCGGGCAACTAACTGACTGGGTTTTTGCCAAGAGGAAGTAGAGCTCATGTCGTCTAGGTTGGCTGGAGTTTGTTGCAGATGTTTGCGTTGAGGAAGAGGGTGTGTGTATGCGTGCGTGAAAGGAATCCAGCATCCAGACAGGAGAACCTTGTGGCAAAGATTATTCTAAAGTGTGAACAAAAATATCCAGAAACATAAAAGATAAAACGCATTCAGCAACATCACATTATACATCTGAAGACGCTTAGAGTAGTTAATCCCGAAATGTTTCTGATTCCTCCAGGCTGTGAGAAGCCATGTCATAATGTATAACAAAAGAGGTTGTACATGCACACACACTCTTGTTGAAGCATGTAGGAGATAAAACAGGGGTTTTGTGTGCTTGTGTGTGCGTGTGGGTGCGTGTGGGTGTGTGTTTGTGAGGAAAGGTCCCCCAAATTCCATTCCATCCTTTGGAACAAAGAGACTGTACAAAGATCGTTTCATTTCCAGATGTTTGTTGGTCCTTCAGACTTTAGGAACGCAACAGGAAGACAGGTCTTCTCAAGATGCCTTCCCAGCAGACAGAACAGAGAGAGAGAGAGACAGGAAGTTAGACACACATGTACAGGGACTTGGATTTGATATTTCTTAAATTGTTGTCATCCAGAGGTAAAGTATTTTAATCGAAAAACCTTTCACCAAACAGGAACTTCATCCTTCAACTGGTGACAAAGTAGTTTGGCTTGTACAAACTAGATTATGCTACCCGTCCCTCTCCTGCTTTACAACACTGGCAACATTTTAAATCCAATGCTTCATAGTCTCATCATTAAAAAGTGTGAATCTCAGCCCCACTGAGTCCCACTGCAGTGCCTAGTTTGTTGTTTACTTCAATGCAGATTAACAGCGTCGTTGTGTTTATGAATATTGATTATGATTATTAATACTGATCACCAACAGGGAGGCGGGGACTGTCCAGAGATGAGCATCGGAGCCATTAAGATCGCCCTGGAGATCTCTCTACCAGGGTCCTTCGTTTATGTCTTCACAGATGCCCGTTCAAAAGACTACAAACTGACCCACGAAGTTCTCCAGCTCATCCAACAAAAGCAGTCTCAGGTGGCCACGCTGCTTCCTTCACCTGCAGTAAAATGTCTGCTTTACCTTGTGTGTGTGTCGGAGGAGCCATTCTAATGTGTGTGTGTGTGAGTGTGTGTCGGAGGAGCCATTATAATGTGTGTGTGCGTGTTGTGTGTGTGTCGGAGGAGCCATTCTAATGTGTGTGTGTGTGTGTGCGTGTTGTGTGTGTGTCGGAGGAGCCATTCTAATGTGTGTGTGTATGTGTGTGTGTGTGTGTGTGTGTTGTGTGTGTGTCAGAGGAGCCATTCTAATGTGTGTGTGCGTGTTGTGTGTGTGTCGGAGGAGCCATTCTAATGTGTGTGTATGTGTGCGTGTTGTGTGTGTGTCGGAGGAGCCATTCTAATGTGTGTGTGTGTGCGTGTTGTGTGTGTGTGCGTGTTGTGTGTGCACACAGGTGGTGTTTGTGTTGACTGGTGACTGTGATGACAGATCACATATTGGCTATAAGGTGTATGAGGAAATAGCATCCACCAGCTCTGGACAGGTATTTCATCTGGACAAGAAACAGGTCAATGAGGTGAGAACAAATGTATTTTACACATGTGCACACAATCACTTCTCACTTCTGCACACACGTACTGACTACATTCAGCTTCCATACCTGACACCACTTTTGTACCATGATCTTATTGCATGCAGCTAAAACCCCAAAACAATGCCACAGTACCTGAAACCAGTACCAGCAGCTGAAGCTGTTTCACGTCTGGCTGTCGAGGCATTTCTGCCGTCGTCTTGTTGCAGGCGTGCTAATGTTTGCAGCATGTGTCACAGAGATGGTCTGGCTCCACTGTAAGCTTCAGAGTCCCATGGGGAATGTAAATATGGCCATCAAGTGAAGCTTTGCTTCAGCTGCATCCTACAGAACGTGGCCATGCATCCAACTCCCTGTGTCACTCTTTGACTTTCTGGAAAACACGGGTTCAGAATATTTTTATTTTGCAAGAGGTCCAAGAAATTTCATATCAGTCATCATATATGTTTGGGTATGCTGAGGTGCACCATTCTGATGTTCGAACTGAATCCTAGTTGGAATCTTGAGAAGACATTAAAGAGGGTGCATAGTTGAAGATTTCTCTGGCTATGAAACACTTAACTCTTTCTCCTGTGCCTCCATAAAGACGGAACCTAGTTCTGCTGTTAACCTTCACATTCTTGGTATTCCACCTTCAGGAAGTTCACCGATTCACTCTGGTAGTGCTGTGTTTAATACCGGCCAGTCAGCTTGGTGTCTTTCATTAACCCCTGTAGTTTAAAGTAATGAACTCTGCATGTGTGTACTTATAACTAGGTCTTCAGTGAACTTTACACACAAGTTTCATACCAGCCACGCTAATGGAACATCTTCAAAGAAAGACTGAGTCACTTCTTAAAATGTCAGTTTAACTTTTAGCGTAACAAACTGGCACTCCAAGAACTCGGCATGAGAAACGCCACAGCTGTGTGGTGAAGTGTGTGCAGAAACGCAGCACTGTGCAGGATGCCTGTTTGCAAACAGATGTTCACAAATCCCACATTATGCTGTTACTCTTGTTTTTTTTTTATATGAGCTCATGTGCTTCTGCAGTTGGGCAAACTCATGCCATCACTCCTACCACAGCTCAGTGGTACGTGCTTCACCTGTGATCAGTATGATTCCACGCAGTGAGGGAATTGCGTGCTGGCGGTATTACGTCTGTTTGTTTGTGTTGCGCTCATGTGGTTTGGGTGAAAGGCTCTGGCCACATGTAAGGGCTCCAGGTTCAGAGGTCACATGTTTTTCGCACCAGACCAGAATCCCTCTAGTTGAGTCTGTTTGTGTCTGTGGCCAACAAACCTGAGTAAGATCTGTGCGTCTGGGGTTCAGCGTGAACTCATGTTCACTCATCTTCCCCGTCCATCTGCGCAATTCACACTCATTATGTAGGTGTTTATATTTGGATATGATTCTTCCTTTGTGTAGGTGCTGAAATGGGTGGAGGAGGCCGTGCAGTCCTCCAAAGTTAACTTGCTGTCCACAGACCACTATCGTCCAATCAGCAACACCTGGCAGATCCCCTTTGACCCCAGCCTGAAGGAGGTAACAGTCGCTCTGAGCGGACCTGCCCCAGCCATCGAGATACGCAGCCCACAGGGTAGGAACCTTCTGAATCGAGGCGTCTTTACAGAATCCATTAGTCGAATTCAGGCCCTGAAGACATAATCTGGCTGCCTCTGCGTTTCGGAGTTGAACGTAGGGCTGCAGATCAGTCCAGTTTTGATGAAAGAATCATCGTGTCGCCGCACATTTCCAGGGAAACTGATCGGGAGCAAGGATGGGTTAACGGAGCTTCTTCACATCCCCAACTCTGCCAAAGTGCTCAACCTCAAAGATCCGGAGCCAGGAATGTGGACCATAAAGGTGAGAAGCTAGTGGGTTCTCCATCGTTTGAACTATTGCACACATGCACACGTATGTTGGCTTAGAACTTCTGAAAATATTCCTCATTAATGAATTATCTGTAGCTAATGTTATTATCCTATATGCCTGTTGTGCTTCTGGAGAATGAATTCGGTTTGGTACGAGGAGCCTAGTGTGATCATTTGGAGGCACAAGGCCGTGTTTCTGACGCTGGTCTACTGGTTCTGGCTTCTTTCACTTCGCCGGGCCTAAAGCCCGAGTACTGGCTCCTTGTTTGGGGCCCCGGGCTCCCCACAGCATGACCAGTAGGAACTGGGGATCCCTGCATGCTTCCCCAAGTCAGGATCCACACACCAGTAAAAGGAAATGGCACAAATGCATTGGTCCCTGTTGGCCCCCGCAAGGTCTGGAGGTCTCTGAACGGGCTGATTCTGTAGTGTTTGAATGGCTTGGAGTTCTGGATGATTGATGAACTGTGAGTTGGAAGGAATAGTTTCTGTCCTCACCTCACTGGGCCCAGGACCTTCTCCCAACATTATCTATGAAGATAGGGGCTTTTATTATCACCTCCCTCTGTCTCCCCATCCTGACTGATTCCCTCCCTCCTACTCTCGTTCCCTACACACCCTATCGGTTAATGCCTGTGTGAATTGTTCACTGCGGATCGTGTGTGCTGGTTTCTGTGTGTCCCCCTTCCAGACGCCGTGTCCCCCTGTATCTCTCCACACACTCCGTCATGTTCACTCCCACCGTCCTGCGTCTCTGTCTGACTTCATCTGCGTGTTCCTTTCTTTCCTTTCCTTCTCGGTCCTTCCTTTGGAATGCTTTTGCGTCCTGTCGTGCAGGAAAAGATGGCGTTTCCTTGAAACATAACTTGCTTAAAGGACTGCATTACCATAGGGGCCTAACCTGAGGACTGCATTACCATAGGGGCCTAACCAGAGGACTGCATTACCATAGGGGCCTAACCTGAGGACTGCATTACCATAGGGGCCTAACCAGAGGACTGCATTACCATAGGGGCCTAACCAGAGGACTGCATTACCATAGGGGCCTAACCTGAGGACTTCATTACCATAGGGGCCTAACCAGAGGACTGCATTACCATAGGGGCCTAACCAGAGAACTGCATTACCATAGGGGCCTAACCTGAGGACTGCATTACCATAGGGGCCTAACCTGACCCTAAAGAGCTGCATAACCACTCTAGACCATGACTAGGAACATCAGACCGGTCCAGCAGAGGTAATACTCCGTGAACACACTGTTAACCAGGGCAGAGTGATGCCATGTCTCCAGTTCACAGATCAGCAGTGGGATCACCCGGACTAAAACCAGCAAACTCCCAATGATGGGGCAAATGATGTTCTATTGCACCACTCATAGTTTGATACTATCAACTCTCATCTGAATCCGTGAAAGTTCAGACTGCATTTCAGCTCAGGTCCTGCTCCCAGTAATCAGTTCTGACACTGTTAGCACAAGGTAATCTCCAGGGCCTCAGTGGATGGCCTTCGTGGATCTGACCTTCAACCCTCCTGGTAATTAGGTGTTCATGAAATGTGGAGGGTGGAGACCCCACACCCCTACTATCTGCATTACTATCTCTCTCTGTCTCTCTCTCTCTCTCTCTCTCTCTCTCTCTGTCTCTCTCCCTCTCTCCCTATCTCTCTGTCTGTCTGTCTCTCTCTGTCGTCTCCATGTCTCCTCTGTCCTGTAGTCCCTCCTCCTGCCTCTTGAGGAGTTCCTCAGGAGCGCAGACCCGGGGCTCGTGAGGCTTTTTGGCTTTCTGCTCGGTTTTCGTTTTCTCTCACAGCCCCATGATAACAGTTTATGGAGGGTTGTAATTTCCAAAGTATGTGAGCAACCCTCAGGAGCTGTTGCCATGGTTGCCAGCGGTACGGCGGGGTCTGTGAGCGCGGCGCTGACGGTAGCGGCCCAGAGCCCTTGAGCCCTGCGCGCTGAAACAGCCATAAAAGACACTGGAGAACCCAGCGGTACCGGTGCTTAAACGACCTGAATAATGCACTGTCCTTGTCAAGGGAAGGATTCTTCTCTCCCTTTATTTCAGAACGTTCACTCATGCACTGTGGCAGTACTGTGTTTAATTGGACACAAATTGGGCTGTAGTGTTTCTCCATATGTTCACGTATTATCCAGTTTACAATTACGTAACTACTGTGCTGGTACTATAGATACCTGGTACCTTCTCATGTCACCATTCACAAGCCCATCAAAGACAGCGCCTTCACTAGCGTGCCTCATCGACGCTGCTTCGTCTCGATCGTGTCTTCACACTTCTGTAAGCGTTTTCAAAGTGTGCACATGCGAAGCCATGAACGCTCTGTCCGTTTCAAGCTCTTTTTTTTGATGCCGTCGTGGTTGCAGACGATCAGCGAGGGGCGACACTCCGTCCGGATCACTGGCCTGAGCACCATCGATTTCCGGGCTGGATTCTCCCGGAAGCACACGCTGGATTTTAAAATTACCTCAAGCAGGCCTGTGCAAGGTGGGTCAGGGATTTGATCTGTATGAAGCTCTTATACAGAGCTTACGTATAAGATATAAGATATACACCACTCGATGGCACTTTTTTCACATAAGGGTCGTCTTGTCGTCTTGTGTGCTCTGGTTATGAATATGTCTGCTTCATGAGTTCACCGAAGAACCTATACACCTGGGGAAAATCTATTCTCTCTCTCTCTCTCCTCCATACACACACACACACACACACACACAGGAATCCCCACCTTCATCCTGCTGAACACCACCGGCCTGTCCCGTCCAGCGCGAGCCGACCGTCTGGAGCTCCTCAGCATCACGGGCGCGGTGATGAAGACGCTGCCCATCCGTTACTACCCCGACCGCGAGCCCTACAGCGTCTGGAACATCACGGAGTTCGTGCCGCCCGACGAAGCCTTCTTCCTGCGAGTGACGGGATACGACCGCGATGGCTTCCTCTTCCAAAGGCTCTCCAGCGTCCTGTTCTCCAGCATCGTCCCTGGTCGGGCCCCCAAATTGCTCCATATTTCCAAAATCCACTTTGCTGTGTTGACTTCATTAAGCGCTTAGCACTTAGCATTGTGGAATTATGAAAATTGTCCTTAAGACACAGAAGAAATTGTTCTCAACTTTAACCTTTCAACATTCTAAGATAAAAGATAGCAACAACGGTAATTATAATAATAATGTTTTTTTTTTACTGCCTTGGTCCCCAGATGCTCCCAAAGTGAGTATGGCCTCCCACACACCTGGGTACTACCTGCAGAAGGGAAGTATCACCTGCTACACGGACAGCCTCATTCCTTACACCGTGCGCTTCACCAGGGACGGAGATCGCCTGGGGCAAGACCAGATCTTCAGGTGCTCCACGCCGACGAGTGTTGGCTCAGTAAAATAACTTGTAAAACGTAGATGTTGTACATGTGAGCGCTTCTCTTTTGGTCTTTTGCTGAGCGTTTGATGTTGAAACAGTGAGTCATCGAGTGCGTCGTGGGAAATAGCTCAGGTGTCTCTGAAGGACGAAGGCTTCTATGACTGCATCGCCATCAGCAGCGCTGGAACGGGCAGGGCCCGCACCTTCCTCGACGTCTCCGGTGAGAATGACCGCCAAACATGTCCTCATAACGGATCCTCATAAAGGATCTTCATAAGGGATCCTCATAAGGGATCAATCATGCTTTCAAAACTCCATGTATGATCTCCTGGCCCTGCTACAGAACATAAACGAATCATATCAGCACCTCTCGCATACGAAACAACTCCATCCGACAAGCACCGAACTGTGGCGGATCACACGTGTAACGGATCACACGTGTAACGGATCACGTGTAGCAGATCACATGTGTGCAGCTCCAGAGGCCAGGAGGCCAATCATGATGTTGTCTTTCACTATTTCTCTTCACTGCCTCCAGATCCTCCCCTAAAGGGGAGTGGCTTAATGTAGACTCCTCCTAGTGCGACTCTGAACGTAACGATATGATGAATTAAAACCATGCTCCACTATGTGAATGGCTGAAGGTCCTGGTGTTCCCTTACCCACCAGAGCAGAGTGCATTCCTCACAATAAATGGGCTGTTCTGTATGACTAAGGTTTACTACATGCTCAGTGTATTGGACACACACACACACACCACACACTTGTGTAGTAAGGTCTTGGGTGAGTTTTATTTGAGTATGGGACCGGATACGTCCTTTATAACGTCCTTTATACTTTATATTCCAATGAAACACACATTTCCACTCTGATATGGTTGGGCGCAGCAATCCGTGATGATTGTTTCCTCCAGAATGTTTTGACCAGTAAGAATGATTTTTGTTCATTGTGTTTGTCAGTTTGGTTTTATCGATTACCCACATTGTCCCAGGATTGGAGGGGAGGGGCATCTTTGTAGGCTCCTTAGGGCAGAACCTCACACCCAGCTTCCCCCAGCCCCTCAACACACACCCACTTCTCGTCGTCCCGTCCTGCGGCTGCATGCTGGCCCCTCCCCTTTTGGAACGGTGTTCCTGAGACACCTGATCCCGTCGCCACTGCGCTAATCCGGAGCCTCGTTATCCACACCCTAGAGGCCGGGATTTGTGGCACTGCTGTGACACTCTGAGGCTAATCAGATGTTTTCAGCTCCAGGGAGTCTTTCTGTTTCTGGCCTGGGCGTCTCCCCGTATCCCCGTCTGAGGGAGGCGGGTGGTAGAGGAGACCTCCCACGCAGGCACCCTGCAGAAGGAGAGTCCCCCAGTCCTCCTCTGCTCAGCTCCCAGTCCCCTGCAGGACAGATTTGCCGTTCCAGTCCTGCAGATGTCCACAGACGTCCCGTCCCCCCCTTCCAAGTTCACGTGCCTCTGCGTAAATTCCTCATTCCTAATCCCAATAATCCCAATCCACCTATTGGTCATCACTCCCCTCTTTGTGTGTTTTTTTATATATTCAACAGCTTTTCCCCAAAAAAGCACTTGCTGCTCCTTCCTTTGACTGATTCATTTGTGTGTGTGTGTGTGTGTGTGTGGGCATGTGCAGAGCCTCCTCCAGCCATCACAGTGCCTTCTAACGTGACCGCGTCTCCGGGTTCGGCGGCGTTGCTGACCTGCGTGGTAGCCAGCACGGTGCGCTTTAACCTCACGTGGCAGCGCGGGGTCACGGACGTGCGTGGGCAAGCCCGCGTGCGCCTCCATTCCAACCTGTCCCTGGAGATCCATCAGGTCACCCCCGATGACGCCGGCTGGTACACCTGCGTCGCCGCCAACGAAGGCGGAGCAACCTCCTCACGCGTCTACCTGAACGTGCAAGGTGAGTGTGTGTGTGTGTGTGTGTGTGTGTGTGTGTGTGTGTGTGCGTGCGTGCGTGCGTGCGTGCGTGCGTGCGTGCGTGAGTGAGTGAGTGAGTGTGAGTGAGTGTGTGAGTGAGTGAGTGAGTGAGTGAGTGTGTGAGTGAGTGTGTGTGTGTGTGTGTGTGTGTGTGTGTGTGTGTGTGTGTGTGTGTGTGTGTGTGTGTGTGAGTGTGTGAGTGTGTGTGTGTGTGTGTGTGTGTGTGCGTGCGTGCGTGCGTGTGTGTGTGTGTGTGTGCACCCTCCATCTCTCTGGCTTTTATCCATCTCTTCCTTTCCACTTGCCCTCTATTTGTGTCCAACATCAAGTCTCCAAACTGTAGGCACACTTGGACCTTTTAAACAGCTGTCACAAACTGTGTAGTGTGTGTGTGTGTGTGTGTGTAATCACCACCTGCTGGGACTCCTGTGTTGTCCTAGTCATTATGACCTCTTTGAAGTAAGACTGCTGACATAGTGAAGCCTGGATAGGACAGAGGGAATTACCCTTTACACTCCAACACTAGGTAACACACACACACACACACTATTCAACACTTGCCTGTTTTGTGAGCTGTTTTGCAGTAATGGCCGATGAGTTGACCAGATTGTAGCTTCCCTCAGTGTGACCTTAAACCGTGGCCACAAGTTGAAAAAGGTTGTCCATTACAAACTGAACTGAGCAGAAGACTGAACAGGCCCCAATCTGGAATAAAACGTGAGGAAAAACTTCTGGGTAGCAGCATCAGGTTTTCAGGGGAAGTTGGGGGTTTGTGAGTGTGTAAGCTCAGCCCCAGGCTAACGCAGGAGATGACAGCAGTGGTGGTGGTTGTCTGAGCAGTTAAAGGTCTGCCTGAGGACACTCGGTCTATTAGAGCGCTTTAGTGACTAAGACATGGAATAATTACAGCTTTACAGACAGACAAAGGACAACAGCCAAACTGTTAAGCTGCATCCGACCTAAAGAGACTCCACTACCCAGGACTCTCATGGATAGCAGAGGCTACCCATAATGCCCTTTCTTACAAATCTCCACGGTTTCCTTTAAACGGTGAGAAAAAAGTTCTTGCAAATGTTACAGTCTCAGGAGCTTCCAGAACAGTCTCTGTTGACGTTGGCTGGCATAAGCCAGAGCTGAAGAACTGAACGTCTCCATGTCTCCGCCGTCTCTCGTGGAGACGTCTTCCATCTCGCTGTTAGTCCTCGTGAGGTGATAATCCATCCCTGGAACGTAGAACATGGGAAGACATGGCAAGTCGACGGTAGGAAAAACGAATCCTTCCTCGGATTCATGAACTGGAGGGACGAGGGGGGACGGGAGAGAAATTCTGTCCTTTTAAGATGAGTTACGTGTTGTGAATAAACTACAAATTCACTTCCAGACGCATGGGAGGGTTTGGAGTCAACAGTCCCTCTTTGGTGATCCAGTGAAGAGGCAATGTGGAAAGATTTACAGTGAAAGTCTTACTGCACTGCCTTATTATATGGACTGTGAACACGAACCCTGAAGGTCTACAAAACCGGTGCAAAATATCGTGTGCCTGTGCCTTTACTGTGAAGCTTCGTTTGACCCAAAATTCACATAATCATGTAATGGCAAATGAATTTATTTCCTTGAAGTCTATAAATCTTTATTGTATATAATAATCTTTAATCTTTATGGTGACCTGCTACAGATGAGTCCAATTTAGCCGATAAAGAGAAAATATGGTGGTGAGACAAAGATGATGGCTTTCAGCATAAAGAAATGAACGTTTAACTCAGTTGTCTCTGACAGATGGTGTGTGTGTGTGTGTGTCTGCACAGCTCCGCCGGTGGTGTCCGTGAATCCGCAGAACCAGACGTTCAGCACTGGGGAGGAGGTTTGGATCAGGTGCTCAGCTAAAGGCTACCCGACCCCCACCGTGGTTTGGACCCACAATGACATGTTCATCATGGGCTCAGGCAGGTGCGTAAGGTCTCAGCAGCAGATAATGGGCGAACGCTGCCCTTTCCCTGCCGTGTGGCGGTTGGTTGGCACGGATCTTTCATGGTCTGGTGGTTAGGGAACCGGTCTTGTGACCGGAGGGTCGTGGGTTCGATTCCCAGGCCTAAGGCCATGACTGAGGTGCCCTTGAGCAAGGCACCTAACCCCAACTGCTCCCTGGGCGCCGGGCTAGGGCTGCCCACCGCTCTGGGCGCGTGTGCACCACAGCCCCCTAGTTATCACTAGTGTGTGTGTGTGTGTGTGTGTGTGTGTTCTGACTGCACAGATGGGTAAATGCGGAGGACAAATTTTGATTGGGGTGAAAATCACAATTGACAAAAAAATGTGGCTTAACTTATCTGACGTTGTACCGTCTGTTGTGCCGTAACGTTGTGCGTTTCTTGAGTCCAGGCACAGGATGTCTCCGGATGGTGCTCTGGTCATCAGGAAGACGTCGAGGACGGACGCAGGCACGTACGGCTGCCTGGCCAGCAACGTGGCAGGGACAGACACCCGGACAGCCCTGCTCAGCTACATCGGTCAGTGCAACGAACAAAACCCCACAGGAACGTCAGTGTGCCCTAACCCTTTTAGTTTATAAATTCTTGAAATCATTTGCTACATTTTACGTGCTAAAGAATAGTTCAGTGCAGCGGTTTCGTTAGTTCAGGCCAAATTCTGCAAATTTAAAAGGTCTGTTTGAATAATGCAGTCCATGAGATTTTCCATGTTGAGATGTAATGGAATGAACCGTGTCTGTGCTACAGACTGGCATGTCCTGCCTTCACTGAGAAGAGCACTACCCTCGCTGTCTTCTGCTTCTGTCTGACTCCGTCTCTCCCTGAATCCTTAGAGCCTCCCCAGGTGACTGTCCCCCAGAGCCGACTGCTGATTGGCTTAGGACAGAGAGTCGTTATGGAGTGCACAACCACAGGAATCCCACAGCCCGAGGTTCTGTGGTACAAAGGTGAGGAGGCGTCTCCTCGACTCGTGCATAGACGGCGAAACCTGCTTCATGGCATCGCAAAAATAAGCAGCATTGATCAGACCCACAAACTAGACTCCATTTATCCCTGGATACTGTTATCCGCCATAATGTGACGCATGTGGCCTGTAGGGACCCTAACGCTCGCCTCTCCTGCAGGTGACCAGAGAGTGAAGGGCTCAGCGTTTGTGAACGTGGACCCAGAGCAGGGGGCTCTGAGCATCCAGCAGACCGAAGACGGCGATGCCGGAGATTACATCTGCGTGGCAGTGAACATGGCGGGCACGGCACAGGGGAAGATCACGCTGGACGTGGGATGTAAGCACTCGCCGCTCAGAGTCACTGCTCAGATCACTCGCGTCCGTAACTAGTCACACATGCTCCTCTGTTTTGCACTGGTAAAGAAAATTTCATCTGTTCAGCATTACGGAGCAGAAATCACGGCTCTGAAGCCGGAATGTGAAGTTCGTTGTGAAACAAAGATGAAGACTTTGTAACTTTTGTATTGTTGTATTGTCAAACCATCAGTGCTTTTGCTTATGCTGCTTAGTGTTGCCAAAGTGTTATCTGGAAACCATACACAGTGTGTAATATCTATCTTATCTTGTCCTTATTACCAAGGAAGGTTGTTTGGGTGTGAAGAATGATGCAAACTAGCTGTTCATCTAAGATCTTTGCTGATAAACTCTTTGGAAAGAGTGAATTTTGTGAATTTATGACATTTCAGTGAATTCAGATGCTATATGCTCCAGTCTTAATGATGCTCCAGTCTTAATGCCTTTTGTCAGTATAATTTATGACTTATCTGACTCGTCTTCTTCGCACTAGCGGCTCCTGGATTCACGAGGCAGCCGTCTGATGTGGCTGCCGACATCGGCTCAAACGTCACGCTGGCGTGCCACGCCCAGGGCCACCCTGAGCCACGCCTCACCTGGAGAAGAGAGGACAACTCCGCCCTCTTCTCCCGTCGCCAAGGCCACAGCACCGTCACTCAAAAGAGGGGTGGAGACCTGCTCATCACCAGTAAATACTTTGTCCATACTTATAATCTGGCGAGGGTAACCACTGAGGCCTGATTCTGGGTCTCGCTACTTGCTTTGAACAATGTTCATTGGTGCAAATCATTCTGTTGTTTGTCTTTTAGACCTCTGGGTAGATGATGATGGTACTTACGTTTGTGAAGCTCAAAACCTGTTTGGCAAAATCCAGGCCAAAGCAAGAGTGACTGCCACAGGCTTGGGTAAGATCTTCCATCTTGGGTAAGATGTAAAAGTAAAGTCAGATTAGCACATTGGATTGGGAAATTAGATCAGGAAATGAGATTATGTTCTTGGGCTCACATTGTTCAGCAGCGTGTTTAATTGGCGTTGGAGTTTGGCAGTTCCATTTAACTGACTGCCGGAGCCCTTGAATTCAACAGTTGTCCCCACTGATGAGCTGTTCTATCTCGTTCTGTTTTACCATACGTAAACTGAGTTTAATGACGCCCGTAAGGACAGCGTATTTGTGAAAATGTGTGTGTGTGTGTTTGAATGTGTTCTGAAAGGGATGCTGTTTCACATGAGCAGATGTGACCAGAAAATGAACTTAACACGTTCATGTGTTCAGTGTGTTGACAACATCCCTCCCCGATTCTGACCTGCAGTCCCGTATATATGCGAGTGTGTATGACTCGGAGTTTAGTGGTTTCACCTCAGCTATGCCCTCGAAGAATGGATGGAACGCAGACCATCTAATGTATTTATGCATGATCAAAGAGAAGGAGAGACAGCAGTGGCTCTTGGGCAAGCCTTTCCAGATCTTTCTGGAACTCTCCAGGGTTAGCTCTCATCCCAAGACCTGCTAGACTCACCACTTCAAAGCAAAAGCGTTAATCAGCTGGCCTGGCGTACACAAGAGATGCCTGCATGTGTTCTGCTGGGAATGTTACGAACACCAAAGTTCAGAATGTGAGCGTGTGTGTGTGTGTGTGTGTGTGTGTGTGTGTTGTGTGTGTGTGTGTGTGTGTGTGTGTGTGTGGTCGCATGGTCCTTTAAATGCAACAAAAATGTAGGCTAAAGGTCACGGCTCTTGTGTGTGTCTCATTTGTCCCATAATGCTCTGCTCTGGCCTACTGGCCCACATCCTCGTGGGTGTATCCTCCCTGTTGGTCACGGGAGGATGTATGTATGCATAGATGTGTAGATACGCATGCAAATACATGAACTCCTTTCAGTTCCACATGCAGTGTCAGTAAATGGACAGTGATTTTTTGCTATTTGACTGGATTTTATAATTTATGAGAATTATGAATGACTGGGATTTTGTTTCCTATATTACAAATACCACCAAATTAGAGCTGATACTCACCAACTACACTTTCACCACAGATGTTTCGTTTTGCATCCAGAGTACAGCAGTGTACAACAAACAATGCACAAAGATCACTGACTAGTTCTGTAAAGTCAGCACTGTGCTTTCACATATGAATGTACATCTAATAAATGTGCTGTGTCTTGGAAGGAGATTAAAAGCTTTTGATGTGTGTGTTGAGATCTGAGTGTTTTGTCAGTGTGGGTAAAGGGTGTACCCGTGCACCACGCTGAAACTCTTTATCATTCTCTCTGGGAAAGAGATTCCTCCTCACGCCATCTGACAGAGCAGATTTTACTGAGCTGACTCACATACATTTGTGTGCTGAACTGACTGCATGAACCTCTGTGTCTCTGTGTGTGTATTGGTGTGTGTGTGTGTGTAGTCTCTCCCGTGATAGCACTCAGCCCTACAGAGGTCAGTGTGATAGAAGAACAACAGGTCACTCTGCCCTGTGTACTCTTGGCCGGAAACCCCTTGCCTCAGAGGCACTGGCTCCATGACAACACCCTGGTGAGATAAACTGCACACACACATGCGGCGCACACACTCTCCGCGTAAACACCTTACCTCACACATCTGTGTCTTCTGTCTCCTCATTTACAGGTGACGTCAGGCCCGTATGTGAGCGTTCGACGCGACGGTAGTCTGCACATGGAGCGTGTGAGTGTACTGGATGGGGGACTGTACACCTGCACAGCTCAGAACGTGGCTGGACTCAGTAACCACACCACTCGCCTGCACATATACGGTGAGAGGGCCACGCCGGCCAGCACTGCAAAGCTACATTTGTCTACATGAACATACATTTATGTACATAAACACATATATACATTTGTCTACATGAACATACATTTATGTACATAAACACATACATAAATGAACTTTTATGTTTGCGTAAACACATACAAACCCCACCTGTTCTCATTTAGAAATAAGTATTTTATGTGCTACAGTTATCGGCATCCCTAGACATTCAAACAGTTGCAGTCAGCTGGAACTGGGACAAACTTCCCAGTTTATTTTGCCCCATGCAAAGTGTGAAGGGACAAAATATCTCCAAGGATCACTGTTAGAATTACGGGAAAATGGAGCATCACCACATCTCCAAAAATAAAATCAGACATCACGTCCAGGCAGATTACTGTACGCGGAAGACACGCCAGGAAAAAGCCCCTCCAGTCGTGTGTCCACCATCATAAGCGCTTTGGCTTATATGTGGCTTTTCTGATTTTGGCAAAACGGCCAGAGAAGAAACCAGTCATGGTCCTGAAAGATCTTCCCAAAGCTCCACGAAGTAGTATGTGCTCCTGCGAGCCTGTCGTTGCACTGCGTTTGCCTGGGGGTCTCCACGCTGCCCTAGACAACAACAGGCACATTACACAGAGACTCCCTCAGCATGCAGACTCCAGAAGACCCAACGCCAGGCTGACATTTTGATGTGCGTTTATCTTCTCCAGTGGTGCCCACCATTCTACACGGCTCTCAAGTGTTCAGCACCATTGAAGGACGACCCATTTCTCTGCCATGCCATGCCCAAGGGGTCCCCAAACCAGACATCACCTGGTCTAAGGTATAATAACTATGCACACACACACTCCTCTCTTTGAATTATTGCACCGCAAAAGCTTGAAACTGTGTTAAACAATATATCAAAAGTACAGCCATTGCCACTGGAGAAAATCTGAGCCATCAATGATCCTGCGCTGACATTCCAGGCATTTATGTCGGACAGAAACAGTTAAGACAGAAACCGGCTTAAACGATATCCCAGAATGCATTGGAGTCGCTTCTGTTGGTACGGAGTCGTTGAGGGACGTTCGTTTTGCAGAGCAGATTTATTTCTCCCACGTTTGTTTCGACCGCGCCATTCCTCCAGTTGGCACAGGCAGACGGGTCTGTGGTCTGGCGCCACCGGACCGGGCCCAGCCCAGAGACCAGCACTGGCGGGTTCTGCTACGGCTGAGTCTGGATACGTGCGCCTCATAATTGATTTATACCACAGTGTCCTTTCAAGAGTAATATGGGTGAAACCAAGCCTGCAAGAGGTGTGTGTGTGTGTGTGTGTGTCTGACTTCTCCACGGATGGCTTCTTTCTTGAAAAGACAGCACCGTTAAAGGGAACAGGGTGATGGAGGCGTGTGAAATCTGATGCTCCGTAAGCTCTGCAGCAGAACCCCAGTGCTGACGGAGTTCTGCCTTCGTGTTGCATGCTGGGATGTGACTGGCGCTTTCCTCCAGTCTCTTGGATAGAAGCTGAGGGCCTGCTGTGAAGTTCATGAGGGTCCTCACACTAGATAAGGATAAGGTTCCTCTCTGTCGACACTGATCTCAAACTCCGCAGGAGACGCTTAACGAACTGATCTAGGAACAGTGCCTCTGGGAGGCTTTCTGAATGTTGAATCAAGTGGTTTAAAAATCTTGGGTGGCCTTGATCAGATTGTTGGTCTGCCAATCCACTTTGAGATCTGCCACCCTAATGTGACGCACCTGAATGGCGGCAACAACGTGGTGTGAATATTCGCACCACATGTGTGGAATTGGGTTTGGAGATCGCTTACCTGCTGTTAGAGTAAACAAGTGTGAGAATGGCCTCTTCCACTCACTCCTCCCACATCTGCTTTAACTTCGTTTTATATATATATATATATATCTTTAGCTATAGGATTAAGCTAAGCCAGGATCAAGTTTTGCCTTTAATTACAACGAGTACGATCAAATGGTCAACCCGATTGAAAAGGATGGATAAATCCGAACACACTTCTATTGGGAATATCAAAATGTGTGTGTGTGTGTGTGTGTGTGTGTGTGTGTGTGTGTGTGCTGAGGCAGCGTGGGGAGGTGCTTGATCTGAGCAGTGGGGCATTCTCTCTGGAGGAGGATGATAGTCTGCACATCGCCGCCCCAGGAGGAGAGGACACTGGAGAGTTTGTGTGCACAGCTGCCAATGCAGCCGGGTACAGCTCCAGAAAAGTCCAGCTCACCGTCTACGGTCAGAGCTCCGCCGAAGTTCCCTCTGTCCTACAGTGTCTCTGCTTCTATCTGTCTGTTTTTGGGTGTTTCTCTCTCTCTCTCCTGCTTCTCTCTCTCTCCCACGTTTTTGTGTTTATTGGAACGAGACTCTTTCATCATGTTAGTGTTTGTGTGTGTGTGTGTGTGTGTGTGTGTGTGTTCAGTGAGACCCAGGCTAAGTGGCGGTGGAGCCAGTGGTGAGGCCGGAGCAGCAGATCTGCTGGACATGTCGGTGAGGGTGGGTGATGATGTCACAATGCCCTGTGAGGTGAGGAGTGTCCCGCCCCCCATCATCACCTGGGCCAAAGACAAGCAGCTAATCTCCCCTTATTCTCCCAGGTAAACGCACACACACACACACACACACACACACACACATGCACACCTCTTTTTCCTTCTGCTCTTCTATGACTTGGTTGACAGCGGTTCGTCTGTTGGCTGAGTCCGGGTGTGTAACTAATCCATGGTCTCCAGTGTAGTGTTCTGTGTTTTCATTAAGCTCTGACTTTGCCGTAGGGCCTTAAGGCACAAATATTGTGGTCAGATCAAAATTACACTGCAATCACACTCTCCTGCTTACGGCTCAGCCTGACACAGCGGAGAGGTGTAATTAGAGAAGCTCGCCTGTCTACTTCACGGAGCTTTCTTGTGGTTTCGTGGGTAGCTCACGCAAACCTGTGCCAGACCATGTGTGTGTGTGTGTGTGTGTACAGTAATGTGCTCCGCTACGATGAGTGTTTGCTGTGGACTGTGTGCTGACTGCCCCCCCCCCCCACACACACACACACCCTTCTCCCTGTGTGACAGACACACTCAGCTGCCCTCAGGCTCCATGACGATCACAGAGGCACGCGTCACCGACAGCGGCACCTACCTGTGTGTGGCCACCAACATCGCTGGCAACTTCACCCAGACGATCAGACTCCACGTCCACGGTGAGATGTGCAGGCATTGTGACCTCTGGTGTCAATCAGCATCGAAGCAGTTCACCCTCGTAGGACTACGTCCCTAACTATATCCAGTTAATATTACTGTGTACTATGGTTTCTAGGGGACAGCTGGTGAACTAGTAACAGCGTCATGGCCACCCCAGTGATGTGGAGCAAAGCCTAAACCTTCTGGTCCAATCCCACAGAAGAGCTACTGTAGCACAAATCAATCAATCAATCATTTATTTATATAGCACCTTCCACAACGAAACACTTGTGTACACTCTGAAAATGTAATTATACACAGGATAAGATGAAATGTCTTGAACCAAACCATTAGAGTTTCCCCATGGGGCTCTGCCCAATCTCTTCGTTCACATCAGCCTCTAACGTCCACCACCCCAGCTCCTCACTGGGCCTTTAGGTAGGAACCACTCTTATTTCTGTTCATTCATTAAATGAAGCCCACGACGCCTCTGGAGGGCTCAGCAGTGAGGTGTATGCGCCATGCTCACTCTTAAACCAACCGTATACCAAACCTAAAGAGAAATCCATGTTGGCCTCCTCGGTGACTCAGTTCTCAGCTCCGCTGATATTGCGTGCTGAGTGCAACCAGTTCCATATGGGCTTTTCCCCGCAGGACACCAAACAGCACACTGAATGAACCTCCTCATATTTACCACTGTGCTACCTCCACACAGCCAGCCACTTCCTAAACCGTGAAATCCATCCTGGCCTCCCCAGCTACTGATGTTTGTGCCCAGCCACTTTGGCACCGTTACTGTGTGCTCAGTGCTGCCAGTTACATATGGATTTTAACCACTATACCACCAAGTGTTCCTTAATGCTGGGCTCCCCAGTCACTAAGGCCATTCCCAGCCACTGTGGCATTGGTAGAACATGCTCAATACCAGCAGAAGAAGGCAAGCGTAGGCAGCGTGAAGCTCTGGGTGGTGATCTGCTGGGAGAACCTGGGTCCTGGCCGTGAGTCCTGTGGTGACTACAAAAAATGGGTCACTAGAAAAACAGTTTGTAATGGTTCGAAGATGTGCGCTGATGGCTTAAGGGATGAAATGTTATGTCCTAGAGGCCAATAAACGTCTGTATGTACGTCTACTATCAACCTCAGAAATGCTTTGAGGAACATGGCGAAGAGATGGCGAAGAGTTCAAGATGTTGACGAAATTCCCCAGATCTCAGTCCGATCGAGCGCCTGTGGGACGCGCTAGAAAAACAAGTCCGGTCCATGGAGAGTCGCATCGCAGTTTACTGGACCTTAAAGATCTGCTGCTAATGTCTTTGTTCCAGATACCAGCTTTCAGAAGTCTTGTGGAGTCCATACCTCAACAGATCGGAGTCATTTTAGACAGTATGAGACATGTGATTAGTGTTATGGCTGATGAGTGTATAGTCATTACTTACATGCAAACCGTGACTCCTCATTTGCATCAGAACCATATTTCACACCAGAACTCTTTAAACGAAATAAATAATCATGCAGTCATGGTAAAGGTAAATTTAACATCAAGTGCTAACAATGGTGACATTTGTAATCATCTGTGTATTAGCCATGCTAATCTGCTAATCCCTGTGGCCTTCATCTGTCAGCACGCCCTAAGCATCTGGGCTACTAACAGGCCATATGAACAGCTGTGTATCACAGACCTATCCCCACCGCTGTGAAATCTGTGATTACACAGTCACTTTGAGTCCAACGAACTGTGTCAGTAAGAGCATTAGGATGAGGTACCTCCACTGAGAATGGTGATTTGTGGTGGGGAAAATCTTCTGACACAGTGTTGGTTTCTGGGGTTATTTAGCTCAGTCTCCCACAGTGACCATTTTGAGATTAGCCTTTGAGCAGCAGAACGTGCTAAGGCTAATCACCTTAAACCTCAGATTATAATGGGGAAGCATTAGCTTCAGCTTTTAAGGACTGAGGTCAGGTTGTAACATGCAGTCCACTGGCATTTGGACAGTTCTGATGTTTTAGCTCTGTATGCTAGTGTGATGGGTTTGAGGTGAAATGGTGACTGTGAAGTTGAATGTCAACTGGAGTTCATGAATATTTACATCTACACTACGTAAACCTCATAGGAACACAGTTCATCCCACATTTTACAACGTGTTGGAAAGTCAGCAAATATGTCATTTGGAGATATACTGTATCTGCAACACTGCACAGTGAATCAAAATCAACAGCTGCTAAGACGCGGGAGAGCACTGTGGAGGCTGGAAATAGATAAAGGTAAAACTAGCACAGCAGTGGGTGACTGAAGAGTGTTTTTGATCTGCTGACCGAACGACGTGCCTGAGCTCCTAGTGATCGTGTACTTCACTAACCGATGACAAGACTAAAGACTCCAGCACGCGCAGATATGTGAGAGCTGCAGATTCAAAGGCTGAATGTTTGGCCAAGAAATAAACAGAAACAGAACATGAACAGCTTTTCTTAGGATTACATGGTCATTCATCTATTTCTTTATGGTCTCAAGAAATAGGAGAACTATGCATAAAAATGGCTATAATTTCTATGCGATTCTTCCATATTGCCTGCGTGTTTCTGCAGCCCAAACTGCATTATAGTGTTACATTTGAGGGTGATGTACCTCCTTACCAGACCAGTCATGGCAAAACCAGTGCCAGGTTAGCCGCAGTAATGGGCCAGTGCCAGCGATGAGCTGGTACTGCTGAGCTCTGGATCAGTGATTTATAACGGACAAAGCTTTAGGTCCAAATGAAAACGCGAGGTCTCCTAAGGCATCTGGCTGTGTCTCGATTTCGTTATTCATTGTCAATGGTTTATGTTGATGTGAAAAGTCTCTTGAGGTGGCAAACATCTAATGACTGTAACAGTCAGGGAATATTAATTTTGGTTTTGGGGGAAAAAAAACGTCCTAATTATTTTCTTTCACTGAAATTTGAAAGGTGGTATGTCTGTTTCGTTAGTCCAGCAAGGTCCGGCCCTTAAATGTCAATTTAGGTGTCGACATCCTGGATAGTAGCCAAACAGGGTGTGAACACAGACTAGATCTCGTCAGCACTAGAACTGTGTGTGTGTGTGAGCATGTGCCTTTAAGGTGACGCTAGTCCCACACTCGCATAAGGACCTGTTCCACATGCAAGGAATTAACAGGCAATCATTGCTGTTCGTTGATTACCATCATTACAATGAGTCCTGAGCCATCTGAAGAGGAGACTGTGGTGATTTAGACGACGAGATGTTGTTTAAATCCACATGCAGTAATGAATCATGCAGAATGAAACCAGCAACTCTGAGTAGTCTACCGTGCTGCGTAACATCTGATCTGCCAGATACCTACATCTGTGAGAAATACAGATGGTGATGGTAGAGATGGTGAAGTGATCTTGATCAATTTTTTTATTGGTATTAAATAATAGTGTGTAATGGAATGTGTGTGTAAAACCTGTTTTGTGTGCGAATGTTTCTCTCGTGGTCTGTTGAATCCAAACACTTGATCTCTGACTTGTAATGGCAAAAGGCAAGATCAGGACAGTTTCCAATTTCCCAAAATCCTCTACATGAGCTTCCGCCTTTGAGCAGCGCAGTGGAGAGGGTGTCCTGGGTGTCCTGGGTGTCCCGGGTGTCCCGGGTGTCCTGGGCTGGAGTGGGGCGGGTATTATTGAGCAGTGTAGTTGTATTAGTTCATTAAGCAGTATGGTTTACATTGTAACTGCCTGGCTTGGTGTCCAGAGAATCTCTCAGTATTGTTGTGTCTTTGCGTTGGTCAATCTCCCCAGTGCCCCCTAGTATCCTCGCTGGGCCACGCGTGATGAAGGTCCAGGTGGAGCACTCCGTAGACCTACCCTGTGTGGCACAGGGTGTCCCCCAGCCCTCCGTGAGCTGGCACAAGGGCGGCGCCGCCCTGGTGGCAGATGGGGCACATTACACTCTGTCCCTCGACGGAACTCTGAGCGTCCGAAAAGTAGCGCTCGCCGATGAGGGAGTGTACACCTGCGTGGTCAGCAACGTCGCCGGACAGGACGAGGCCAACGTTGAGCTGCAGGTGCAAGGTGAGTGCGTGTGCGGGAAAACGGTGGGTGGTGGGAAAGGTGAGACGCGTGTAGTTACACCACATCAAATACACACTTCACACAACCTCATCAAATACACACTTCACACAACCTCATCAAATACACACTTCACACAACCTCATCAAATACACACTTCACACAACCTCATCAAATACACACTTCACACAACCTCATCAAATACACACTTCACAAACAACCTCATCAAATACACACTTCACACAACCTCATCAAATACACACTTCACACAACCTCATCAAATACACACTTCACACAACCTCATCAAATACACACTTCACACAACCTCATCAAATACACACTTCACACAACCTCATCAAATACACACTTCACACAACCTCATCAAATACACACTTCACACAACCTCATCAAATACACACTTCACACAACCTCATCAAATACACACTGATGCTCTTTACATAAATGATGCTTTTTGTGCAGACGTTTTTCTTTTGTTAAAGCGAAGCTAAAGCTAACATCTGACAGGATGTATTGCATGTACCCCTGTGGCACAATTCTCTGCTATCCCTGCTTCCATGACCCAATTCCCATCTCTGTCTCTGACCTGTCAGTTCCCCCTGTGGTGGAGGTATCTGAACCCCCCTTCAACAGTCCACTACAGGAGAGAGTAGCCAATCAACGGATTGCCTTCCCATGTCCTGCCAAAGGTCAGCCAGTATCTTCCAGTCCCTTTCTCTCAGTGACCTTAGCTGGAACGATTGTGTCCCATTCCGTATCCCCTTCCTTCTCTCTCTCTCTCTCTCTCTCTTTCTCTCTCTCTCTCTCTCTCTCTACAGGTTTGCCTCAGCCTGTGATTAAGTGGTTTAGGAATGGTGCGGAGTTGACGGGCAGAGAGCCAGGCGCCTCCATCCTGGACGACGGCACCCTGCTCATCCTGGCCTCCCTCTCGCCGCAGGACAACGGCGAATACACCTGCACGGCTACCAATGATGCCGGCAGCACGCACAAGAAGTACCAGCTCAAAGTCAATGGTGAGCCCCCATGCGTTACCAGTTCCCAGGAGCAGTCCCTTGCCTGCTTGCAGGGACGTCAACGGTGAGTCCCCCGGTGTTACCGTTGACTGGCATGCTGCAGGGACGTCTAGTGTGAGACAGGGATGGTGAGATCGGGACAAACACCTGTCTGCTTTATGGTGGTTTCTAAAGAGGATTGCTATGGTCATCACTGGTGCCAGCAGAGATGACACACAGAACGTCCTTGTTTTCATCTTGGTGTCCTGACATCAAAATGCCTCAATATCAAGTTCAGTGTGAAGTATCCGTCTTAGATTTGAGGTTTTCGATGTGTCTGTCCATTAATCGTCTTCCTCTTCATCTTCACCAGTGCCGCCTGATGTGAGAGATGGCGGCCAACTTTACAACGTCTCCGTGGTGATGAACCAGCCCACCAATTTGGTGTGTGATGTCACCGGCACGCCTCCACCAGTCATCACCTGGTATAAAGATGGCGCACCTGTAAGTCCTTCATTCACTCATGCAGAATATGAAACACACGTGTTCAGACACAGTAATGGAAAAGGATTAGTAACAGAAACATTCAGGCTGCAGTTAATGTGTCCATAGTCCACTTCAAGACCCAGTGGAACAAGACCTAATGGGAAGTGAGAACGGACTTTCATTGCGAACCGCCGAGTGCTTCTGTGATCGAGTTCACTCCGATCGCGGTGTCTACACTCCGAGAGAGAGAGGCCGTAAAACCAGCCCCCCTCGTAAAACGGCCTTTATGAGAATCATTCTCGGGATGAAGTTTGCGGTGTTAAAAAAAAAAAAAAAACCGCTAGGAAATTTCGTGTCATGCTAAACCAGCAGCAGACCTGGGACTCGTATTCCCATGATTATAGCAGTTTAGTTCTGGTATAGTCAAAGCCTCAGATTTGAATAAAGACCTTTCCTCCTGCTTTACCAAGAATGACGCATGCTGATTGCGATGTGGTCAGCCCTTGGGGGAGCCTGTCCTCATGTAAATTACACATGTATTTGTAAATTTAATACAGTGAGCCTCAGTTTATTTTCATGTAGTGTGTAGCGACAAATGATTATTTCTATGAATAAATGAGATTAATGCTCAGAGATGCAGGTACTGGTGGATCAGTACCATCTGAACCTGCGCTGCATGACGTGAAGTGTCATTGTAGCGAAGGCAGTAACTAGTAGCTGATGAGTATTATGATAATCTACGAGTGATGTCCTTTGTCAAGGTCGTTGCCAGCGGCAACGTGCAGATCCTGCAGAGAGGGAAGATGCTGAGACTCCCGAAGACATCGGCGGCAGACGCGGGACGCTACGCCTGCAAGGCCATCAACGTCGCGGGAAGCTCGGAGAAGGACTTCCATCTGGATGTCCTGGGTGTGTTTGTGTACCAAGGGTGGACATGCTCACCGTGCAGTGCAACCCGTCAGTAAGAAGATGGTCTTCTTGAAGCTAATTCTACCAATTCTGCTGTCTTTTATAGTTCCTCCAACCATCATTGGAAGCGGTGGGTCACGTGACATCTCCATTATCCTGAATCAGGAGGTCAGCCTTGAGTGCAAGGTCAAAGGCGTGCCCTTTCCCACAATTCAGTGGTACAAAGACGGGAAGTGAGTGGACCCATCAAACCCTCCAGTAAAGTTCTGACAGTAGTGGCGAGGCCAGTCTTTCTGAAGCTCTCACCCATATTCTGGCAGGCCGGTGTTCTTGGGAGACCCCAACATTGAGGTGTCCGCCCAAGGCCAGGTGTTGAAGATAAAGAGCTCCCGCCTTGGGGATCAGGCACGCTACCAGTGCAGCGTCACCAACCCTGCTGGGAAGCAGTCCAGAGACTTCAACCTCAGCGTCTACGGTGGGTGTTCATCTGTGTCCCAAGATGAAAGTGATTCTCTAAGGTTCTCTATTTCTTTTCTAAGGTTTCCATCAATCATTGGCAGTGCTTACTGTTAGATAATGCCTAGTGGTCCCAGGTGGTTCACACCTACCCTTGTGTCACTAAAATATTCTCATAACATGCAGACTTAACAATTCCCAACCAAAACAGCATTAGCACTTCACTGAGTCACTTTAATCCTTGGATCATAACCGTTTCGTAATTATAAAGTGTGAAGTGAATCTGACTGGGGTTCTGTTACCGTGTCTTCCCCCACTCTTAGTTCCGCCCAGCATCAAGGCGGGGAACGTGACCTCAGAGGTGACCGCCCTTCTGAATAATGCCATCACCCTGGAGTGTGAGGCACGTGGCGTCCCCATCCCCTCCGTCACCTGGTACAAGGATGGAGAGGCCATTTTGTCCAGCAGGCAGGCACAGTACGTGGACCGTGGCCAGTCCCTAAAGATCCCGCGGGTGCAAGTGTCCGACGCCGGCCGCTACACCTGCAAGGTCACTAGCCTGGCGGGCACAGCGGAGAAGACTTATGAGCTGGACGTCTATGGTGAGCATGTCCTTACCATCAGAACACTCTCTCTCTGTTTCTTTCTCTCTGTTTCTCGCTCTCCCCATCTTTGTTCATCTAACTACATTCAGTTCCTCCCTGCTGGTCTTAAAAAGACACTCAAATGTTCTCTCGACACTCTCTCCAGAGGGCTCAAAACATGATTAGTTAAACCATTTAAGAAAGATGTAGGTATAAAAAATCTCTCTTAGCTCAGCTAATTATATGTAAATACGCTATGGCAACATATACCAAGACTCATTGTTCTTCTCCAGTTCCTCCATCCATAGCCGGAGGTTCAGACATCCTTGTGGAGAAGAAGGTGGTTGTGGGTAATGCCCTGACGCTGGAGTGTGAGGCAAGCGGCAACCCCACGCCCTCCCTAACGTGGTTGAAGGATGGTTCTCCAGTGAAGGCTGGGGAGAGCCTGCAAGTCCTGGAACAGGGACGCAAGATCCAGATCCTCAACGCTGGGCCCTCAGACACGGGACGGTACGTCTGCATCGCGACCAGTGACGCAGGAGAGTCGGAGATCAAGTATGACATCAGCATCTTGGGTATGTACACACGCAACGATCAGCTGTGCATCTGGACCTGACCTCACAGCTAATACATCTGCCATGCAGGCCTCCGCCATCAGTCCAGGTTTAGAGTTCGTGGAGTGTAATCGCAGTAAATCAAACGTGAAGTGTGGTTTGTGAGCTTGTGAGCTGATCTAAAAACGGATTTTAAACAAATGAGGAAAATGTCGACAGGAATGGAGGAGATGCTGTGAGATGTCTGGAAGCCATACATGCTTTGTTCTTCTTACCATTTAAAACAAATAGAAGTGAATCGTGCTAATAAAGATGGAGACCTCGGAAGGAGTCGAAGCGCTCGTTAAATTTACAGTTTATCAAAAGGCTTTCAGTGTTGTGCTGCCTCTAGAGATTGACAGATAATGCTAAAGAACTGTTTACACTGTATACTTCACAGAAAACTGATGTGGTGTGTACTGGACCTGTAGTTCCATGTTTTGTGTGTGTTCAGTGCCACCCTCTATAGATGGGGCGGATGGGAGCACAGATGCCACTGTCGTCATCAACAACCTCCTAGAACTGGAGTGCCATGCCACAGGCACACCTACACCAACCATCACGTGAGCAAATGTTTCTCACGCACCTTCAAACACATCTACACCAACCATCACGTGAGCAAATGTTTCTCATGCACCTTCAAACCCACCTACACCAACCATCACGTGAGCAAATGTTTCTCACGCACCTTCAAACACACCTACACCAACCATCACGTGAGCAAATGTTTCTCACGCACCTTCAAACACACCTACACCAACCATCACGTGAGCAAACGTTTCTCACGCACACTCACACACCTGCACCAACCATCACGTGAGCAAACGTTTCTCACGTACACTCAAACACACCTACACCAACCATCACGTGAGCAAACGTTTCTCACGCAAAAACAAAACAGCAAAACGTTTGGCCCTATCCAGTTCGTTATCAGCTTCACTGTTCGACTACTGCTACGTTAGCTGCTACGTTAGCTGCTACGTTAGCTGCCATGTTAGCCCTGCTGTTATGACTCCCCCTCCCCTATAGATGGCGCAAGGGTGGGGAGCCGGTGAGGCACGGTGAGGGCGTAAGGGTCGTATCTAAGGGACGCCGCCTCGTCATTCCGCGCGCTCAACTCTCCGACGCGGCACTCTTCCAGTGCGTGGCCTCCAACGAAGCCGGGGAACAGGAGAGAGATTTTAACGTCGTCGTCTATGGTAATGGAGAGGACGCATCTCTGCCCTGAACCTGTCCCAGTGTCTCCTCTCAGTTCCCAGTGTCTTCTCTTAATCTCCCGGCCCATGACTTTGATGCTGTTATGTTTACTGCTTTGAAATAGAAGGTTTAAGTTAGGTTTAAGTTAACCTAGGTGTAAGATAAGTTAGGTTTAAGTTAGGTTTAAGTTAACCTAGGTGTAAGATACGTTAGGTTTAAGTAACTTTGCATTGTATCACAACATTATCATCGCATGCATGACATTATTGATGCATCACATCACAATACTGTTATCATAACTATCATAACTGTCATAACTGTCATCATCATAACTATCCGTAGTGTAGAAATCATGTGCATACAAATCAGATTGGATTCCTGTTGTGATGGTTTTGTACTGTAACTTTGTCATATCTCTTGGCTTTAGTGCCACCCTCGATCCGATCGACCGGTCCTGCTGAGCGCTCGGTAATCCTCCACAATCCCATGAGCCTTCAGTGCGTGGCCAATGGCGTTCCAGCTCCAAGCATCACATGGCTCAAAGATGGCCGTCCTATTGACACCACGCAGGGCTTGCTGAAGGTCTGGGCTTAGATCCACTTAGTTACTCGTAAAGTTGTCGCCAATGAATCCACAATTATGATGGTGAAAGTCATGTTAGTGTGTGCATGAACATTTCACAATCATGTATTGCAGATTTCTTAGATTCCATCCCCTTTCTCTCTCTTTCTCTCTGTCTCGTTCTTTCTCTTTCTCTCTCGCTGTCTCTCTATCTCCCTCTCCCCCTCTCTCTCTGTAATACAGCTGGAGTCTGCAGGTAGACTCCTACATATTAAGGAGGCCAGACTAGAGGATGCTGGGAAATATACGTGTGTGGCCACTAATGCCGCAGGCGAGACTCAGCAGCACGTCCGCCTCAGCGTCCACGGTAGAGATGTTATAAAGCGTTATAAAGCCTTATAAAGCCTTATAAAGCCTTATAAAGCATACATAACTCCCGTGCTCTTGTTCAGCCACCGCATGTCAATTGTTTGTTTCACAGAGCCTCCTAGCATTCAATTCGCCGGGGAGGCCATCAATCAAACCATCCTGGTGGGATACCAAATCCAGTTGCAGTGCAAGGCGACAGGAAGTCCTTTACCTGGTAAATACCTGTCCCACAGGAAGTCCTATCCCTGTCAGTTTATGCAGGACATGACACTTCACTGCCCTCTGCAGCTCTGACCTGGTACAAAGATGGCCGACCGCTGACCAGCGCGGCGGGCGTGAGAATCCTGAGTCGAGGGCAGACGCTGGAGATCGACCGTGCCCAGGTGTCGGACGCCGGCACCTACAGGTGTGTGGCCGTCAGCGTGGCTGGCAAGGCGGAGCTCACGCACAACCTGCAGGTGCACGGTGAGTGTCTGCACTCTGGAGCCACCCAGAGCCACGCGTGTGGGAGAGGAGGTGAGGATGCAGGACGCGGTCTCTCCGCTGCTCACCTCTCTGTCCTGGTCTCTCCCAGTTCCTCCCTCCATCTCCAGTAAAGGCGGCGTGGTGACGGTGGTGGTGAATGAACCGCTGCGGTTGGAGTGCGAGGCGTCGGGTCTACCTGCCCCCAGCCTCACCTGGCTGAAGGAGGGCAGCCCCGTCTCCACCTCCTCCAACGGCGTCACGGTAACGACTGCAGCACCTCCACCACCTCAACGTCTTCGTTAAGGATTACAACTTGGTGTGTTGGAGCGGATGGGGGGGGGGGGGTCGCTAAAACCCTCAATCTTCCTCCTCGTGAGTTTTCTGTGTGTGTGTGTGTGTTTGATCGTGCAGGTGACGGCGGACGGCAGGATTCTGTCCTCCCACAGCGCCCAGGTGAGTGACACGGGTCGCTACACCTGCGTGGCGGTGAACGCAGGCGGAGAGCAGCAGAGTGACTACGACCTGCGCGTCTACGGTGAGCTCGCGCATGCTCCGCGCGTCTTGCCCGCCGATGGGACGTTCTAATCACGTTTTTGATCTGCGCTCAGCAGTGCCGGATCAACAGAAACCAGATGCTGCACATGTGTAGGCTCGGAATTAGACATGAGGTCCGTCTAATTCACTTTGGCTTGAAATGTGATCACTGCTTCCTAATTAGATGACATACCAAAAGCGTGCTGCCTTCAGACATGCAGCATGTGATCCATTAGGGAGGAGATCTCAACATTGCGACTTTAATCTTAAATGTTTGCACTAAGGCGATTAGGTCTGAGTCTAAGTGCTTCCAGTCTTGGTGGGTTGATGCGTTTCACTGGGGTCCCAGCCAAGAGGCCCGGATCATCCCTCTAGACAAAATCATGGTTTTCATTTTCACTTTTGATCATTTTGGAAGTCATAATGCGAATAAGCGCCTGCAAAACTTTCTTATGAATTGCTGCTTGTTGTCACATTGTCTGAGTTGCCTAGAAAATAGCATTAGAACAGAGGTTTTCATAACATCATTTGTAACACGCGACTGTCAGTATGATCAAACACACGTCGGTTTTGTTATTACATACATACATGTATGTACATATAGCAAAAAGCATTTCTATCGGTCGAATGAGAACAAGTAGTCAGTAGTAACTAATAGTGTGACCCAACTGTAGCAGTACCACAGTACACATCCGTACTGATTCCAGATCAAACGTTTACATATCACACACTCGCACGTTCCAGTGCCGCCCAACATCTTGGGCGAGGAGGTGAACACCACGGTCCTGATTGGTCACTCGGTGGAGCTGCGTTGCCAGAGCGACGCCATCCCCCCACCCACTCTGAGCTGGCGCAAGGACGGACGTCCTCTCTACAGGAGGCCGGGGCTGATCCTTACAGGGGACAATGGCGTCTTGCAGGTGGGGTCCATCTCCACCCACACATCCACCCACATCCTTATTAGGTGATGAAGATACTTCACAATTCACACCAGTTATTAAATAACAACTTTAAGGTGAATAAGATGAATCATAAACTGGGAGTTTGTGATTAACATATGTTGGCTAATACCTTCTAGTATTGGTTACAGTAATGGTGGTGGTACTGGGAGAATTTGCTGGCCTCAGATTGCCAGTGTCTGCTATCTGCTGTGAGGTTCGTTGATCAAAATAAGCCATCAGTCCTGTGCGTTTTGGTATCTGCAGATTTCAAATGCTCAGCTGCAAGACACGGGCAGGTACACGTGTGAGGCCACCAACGTGGCAGGCAAGACGGAGAGGAACTACAACCTGAACGTGTGGGGTGAGTGCGGCTGTGTGTGTGTGTGTGAGCGTGTGTTGTGTAGGTGCACGTTCACATGTCACGTGTGGATGTCAGTATAGGGACACACTCACAGTTTACTGAGGTGTAGTAGCACACATGCTGCTGTGTGTGTGTGTGTGTGTGTGTGGAGGCATGCATGCTGTGTGTATGTGGAAGGTTTGTTTAATGCAGGACAGAGACTATACAAAGCTCTCTCTCCGTCTGTCTCTCTCTCTGTATGTCTCTCTATCTCTCTCTCTCTCTCTGTATGTCTCTGTATGTCTCTCTCAGTGCCCCCAAGCATCCGTGGCTCTGAAGATGTGTCCATTCTTACGGTCTCTGAGGGGGGGCTCATCACTCTGGTCTGTGAGTCCAGTGGCATCCCTCCTCCCAGCCTCACCTGGAGGAGAAATGGTATGGTCCTCACCATAATCATCATCCTCATCATCATCACCATGTTCGTGTATGTTATGCATCTCGATACATGCGTCGATGTGTGTGTGCATGTGCGCACACGTGTGCGTGTGTGTGTGCGCATATGTCTGTTCATGTGTGTGTGTTTGCGTGCACACGTGTGTAGGCTCCGAGCTGAAGGCCGACCCCCGTGTGCGAGCGTTGTCCGGAGGCCGTCAGCTCCAGATCTCCAGTGCACAGCGTGCTGACACAGCCGACTATACCTGCAAGGCCACCAGCGTCACAGGCAACGCTGTCAAGGCGTACAGCCTGCAAGTCTACGGTACCGTGTTCAGCCACTGCGTTAAAGGACAATGATCTCACGTGCAGCCCGTCACACACACCATCAGAGTTAACCCTATAAAGCACCGTCCCTCCCCCCTCCTCTTCCTGCTTTAGTACGTCCCACCATCAGCTCGACAGGGGACGGGAGAGGAGAAGTGACAGTGGTGCGGGGGGGGTCGGTCACCCTACGGTGCGAGGCGGATGGCGTGCCTAGGCCTGACATCACCTGGTTACGGGACGGCAGGCCCCTGGACGCCGGCGTCGGTGCTGCTCGTATCCTTGACGACGGCAGGCTGCTACGTATCCAGGACGCCCAGGTGTCCGACACGGGCCGCTACACCTGCATCGCTGTCAACGTGGCCGGCCAGGACGACAGCAGGCACGACGTGACCGTGCACGGTAAGTGTGTGTGCACGGCTATTGCCTTGCAGGCGAGGATTTACGTGCAGTTTGATACAGTGAGTGTGTGTGTGTGTGTGTGTGCGTGTAGTTCCAGCAAGCATCAGCAGACAGGTCCAGGGGCCCCAGAACGTGAGCGTGGTGGTGCGGAACCCTGTGGCCCTCACCTGCGAGGCCTCCGGCATCCCTCTGCCAATCATCACCTGGCACAAGGACGGACAGCCAGTCAGCACGTCCGGCTCCATCCGGGTCATCTCGGGTATCAGCCGCCGCCTCTCGCGATTCGCGCGCTGCGATTGGTCCGCCTCGTCTGCGCTCGGTGGCGAGCGGCCAGTAGCCTGTAGGCGTCACGGCCGCGCTGGGCTGTAATAGGATCGTGGAGGAGGGAGGCCAAGCGCAACAGTACAGAGGGGGCGCAGAGCCAGAGCTTCTCCTGTTTGATACAAATACACAACCGGCTCTCGGGCCCTCCAAAGCAAACGGGAGCAGCCGCTGGGTCAGCCGCGGATCCGTCAGCAGGCGTCTCTCTGATCCAGACCTCTGAAACCACAGCAGAGCCCCAGGTCGGCTCTGTGAGCCCCAGCTGTAACCGAGAGCCCTCTGAGTGGAGCTTCTGGGCCTCGGTCACACGGGTGGTCGAC
>JAGXOD010000021.1:3642500-3732500 GCA_020368025.1 Brachyhypopomus occidentalis
TGAGTGTGTGTGTGAGTGTGTGTTAAGAGTAAAGGACCAGCTTGACCATTATTATGACTCCTCTCTCTCCTCCTCAGCTGTCTGATACTGGCCAGTACGTCTGCAGAGCCTCCAACATCGCAGGCCACGTGGAGAAGAACTTCCATCTCAACATCCATGGTTAGAACTGACCTTTGACCTTTGCCTGTTAGAGCCTCACATCTGTACTGGTTCCTTCTCTCATGACGTGTGCTGAAACACGTCGTCCTTGATTCCACCGTGTGTTCGTTTGTGCTTAGAAACAACCTTCAGAGGCAAGTCAGTCACTGATATCTTTATTTCTTTGGTTTCAAACAGTGTCTGAAGTGTGTATATGTGTGTGTGTGTGGGTGGGTGTGTGTGTGTGTGCAGTGCCTCCGAGTATTGACGGCCCCCTAGAGGAGCAGGTGGTGGAGACCATCAGCAACCCCGTGACCTTGTCCTGTGATGCGGCAGGCGTCCCTCCCCCCAGACTCACCTGGCTGAGGAACGGCAGAGTGATCGGTAAGGGACCTCTCCCCTCTGATGGGTACTTACCCCTCTACCCTCCTCTCCCCTCTGATGGGTACTTACCCCTCTACCCTCCTCTCCCCTCTGATGGGTACTTACCCCTCTGATGGGTACTTACCCCTCTCCCCTCCTCTCCCCTCTGATGGGTACTTACCCCTCTACCCTCCTCTCCCCTCTGATGGGTACTTACCCCTCTGATGGGTACTTACCCCTCTCCCCTCCTCTCCCCTCTGATGGGTACTTACCCCTCTACCCTCCTCTCCCCTCTCATGGGTACTTCCCCTCTGATGGGTACTTACCCTCTACCCTCCTCTCCCCTCTGATGGGTACTTACCCCTCTACCCTCCTCTCCCCTCTGATGGGTACTTACCCCTCTGATGGGTACTTACCCCTCTCCCTCTCCCCTCTGATGGGCACTTACCCCTCTACCCTCCTCTCCCCTCTGATGGGTACTTACCCCTCTGATGGGTACTTACCCCTCTCCCCTCCTCTCCCCTCTGATGGGTACTTACCCCTCTACCCTCCTCTCCCCTCTGATGGGTACTTACCCCTCTGATGGGTACTTACCCCCTCTCCCCTCCTCTCCCCTCTGATGGGTACTTACCCCTCTACCCTCCTCTCCCCTCTGATGGGTACTTACCCCTCTGATGGGTACTTACCCCTCTACCCTCCTCTCCCCTCTGATGGGTACTTACCCCTCTACCCTCCTCACCCCACTGATGTTTTTGCCCCTCTACCCTCCTCACCCCACTGATGTTCTTACCCCACTACCCTCCTCACCCCACATCTCTCTGCTTCTCTGAATGTTCACCTGAACTAATTTCCAGAGAATTCCGAGTCTCTGGACATGCACATCCTGTCTGGCGGGGGGAGACTGCAGATTTCCCGCTCACAGCTGTCTGACAGTGGCACCTACACCTGCCTGGCGTCCAGCGTGGAGGGCAAAGCCCGCAAGAGCTACCACCTCACCATCCACGGTACCTACATCAGCACTACAGGGTTTAATCCCATACAGTAAATACATATTCAGCGTCACCACATCACTAAAGTATAAAATCAGTCCGTAGTTTATGTTGGATGGGCGGGTTGTTTGTATTTCCTTAGCTGTCTGTAGTGATTGTAGCATGCTCTTGGGGGCGCTGTAGTTCCACCCAGCATTGCAGGCTCGGAGCTGCCCGGTGAAGTAGGCGTGGTGCTCAACACCAGCGTCCAGCTGCTCTGTCAAGCTGAAGGAGTTCCCGCCCCCACAGTTCAGTGGCTGAAGGATGGCAAAGCTCTCAGTCAAACTGGCCTACCGAACATCAGGTGTGTGTGTGTGTGTGTGTGTGTGATATTTTAACACATGACTGAATCAAACGAACTGTGTCCTTCTTGTGCTGTTCTCTGACAAATAAATCCATGAGTGCTGGCGTGATGTACCCAGTTCAGTACCACATGATGACAGTGACGTGTGTGTGTTTGTGCAGGCTCAGTCCTGATGGAAGTGCACTCTCAGTTACAGCCACACACACCTCGGATGCTGGAAAATACACGTGTGTGGCCACCAACAGCGCCGGCGAGGAGAACAGGATGTTCAACCTGAACGTCTACGGTGAGGTCACACTCACACGTCTCGTGTACCAGATGTCTTCAGCGTTTTATTGAAACCAATTAAACTAAATACAGTAATTACAGTTGGTTGCGAATTATAGTTAGAATTATATTTCAAGTGGCTGTTTGATAAATACGGCTGACGAAACAAACACAAAGGAATCAAAGGGTTTGGCAGCAGGATGTTGTGCTAGTGAAACGTCGCTTGATTACTTTCCACTGCGGTGTTGTCTTACAGTCCTACGGCACTGCTAGAGTTCACTCGGAGTCAAAAGTAGGGCCCTTGTGTGTGTGTGTGACCACCTCTTCGTCTCCCCCAGTCCCGCCGGCCATCCGCGGTAACGGGGACACGGCGGAGGAGCTGACCGGCGTGCTGGGCGGCTCGGTGAGCATGGAGTGTGTGTCCAGCGGATCTCCGCCGCCTCAGCTCAGCTGGCTGAAGAGCAGCCTGCCGCTGCCCATGTCCTCACACACACGCCTGCTGTCTGGAGCGCAGATCCTCCGGTGCGCCGCTACACACACGCCCCCGTTAACGCCCCACAAACCGTGAAGGTGTGTATCGGTATTGGTCAGCGGTGTAACTAGGTGTGTCTCTGTATTGGTCAGCATTGGCCGCATTCAGGTTTCAGACGGAGGCGCCTACACCTGTGTGGCCTCCAACAGAGCTGGAGTGGACGTCAAACACTACAACCTTCAGGTGTCTGGTGAGTTAGCACAATAATCACCAGAGCCAATTGTTGACAATTAGCCCATTTTAAATGATTGAATGAATGAACTTTATTTATATAGAAAAGTTTCTATATTTTACACATGCATGTTAAAATTAACATAACATAATTTGATAATGCTGATTGGCTGGTGTGTGTATGCAGTTCCGCCCAGTCTGGGTGGAGCAGGCAGCACGGATGATGTTACCGTGGTGAAGGGGAGCATGGTTGCTCTGGTGTGTGTGTCAGACGGCACCCCCACGCCAAGTCTCGCGTGGCTGAAGGAGGGAGATGTCCTGACCCCACACACCCCCCTCACCCTGCTCAACCACAACAGCACCCTGAAGATCTCTCACGCGCACGTCAACCACACGGGCCGCTACACGTGCGTCGCACGCAACCTCGCGGGTGAAGCCCGCCGACACTTCAACCTCAAAGTGCTCGGTGAGAGGGAGAGAGAGAGAGACATGACATGCAGACTGTCTATATTCCTTCAAGGTTTTTGATGATTCCTTCATGATTAGTTTGTACCTGTGCAAATGAGTTGAGTGTTTTGTACATGTAGTACTATTTAAGTTCATAATTAAAATACAGTACAGAGAGTGTGAAACGAGGTCCCCGTGATGTAAGGATGCGTCCGTGTCTCCCAGACCCTCCGCGGATTAAAGGCTCCGGGGCCCCCACTGAGGTGGCGGTGGTGGTGAACCACGCGGTGGAGCTGGAGTGTGTGGTGGAGGGCGTCCCCACCCCTACGCTCACCTGGATGAAGGACGGACGGCCGCTGCTCCAGACGAACGGTGTGCGCCTCCTCCGTGGGGCGGAGGGGCTCCGCATCGCCTCTGCTCAGGTCAGACACACGCCAACCGCTCAGGGGGATGGGGGAGGAGGGGGGTAGATGGGGGCAGGGGGGTAAACCCTCCATTAAAATGATCATAAAATGAAATGTATGAAATGTAAAAGTAGAGCGAAATACTGAGTTTCCCAAATTCCTACAAACACTTGTACCTGTTGGAGATGAGGGCCACTGTATAAGGGTGTGTTAGGGCTACCTTAACCACTGTGTGCTGACAAGTGGGCAGACCCCTCTGACGCCTCTGGCCACGTTGCCACTGACACACACACACACACACACGTGTAGGTGGAGGACGCTGGGAGGTTCAGCTGTTTGGCCAGCAGCCCCGCGGGAGACGATGACCGCGAGTTCCTGGTCAGAGTACACGGTGGGTTGTCCACTACACATGAGGTCGCAGCTTCAGAACAGGAGCCCTGGTGTGTAGTGACGTGGTGTGTGTATGTGTGTGTGTGTGTGGTGCCCACAGTGCCCCCCAACATCGCTGGGGAGAGCAGTGAGCAGCACGTGGCTGTGTTGAGGAGCAGGCAGGTCACCCTGGAGTGCAAGTCAGACGCCATGCCACCACCTACTCTCTCATGGCTCAAAGATGGGGCGGCCTTAAAGGTACACACACACACTCCCACATACCCCACACACACACACAAATCCCACACACACACATTCCTAAGGATAGGTGTTTTCTTGACTACCTTTTACATTTTGGAATCCGTGCTGATACCTATAAGAGACACAAGGTAAGTCCTATAAGACTACAGAGCAGTAGTTCAGTAGTCCCACTGTCCTCCTGTCCTCAGACGTCCCCGCGGGTGCGTGTGCTGTCCGGCGGTCGCTACCTGCAGATCAACAACGCTGAGCTGGGAGACGATGCACGCTACACATGCCTGGCCAGCAACGTCGCCGGGGAGACGAGGCGTCATTTCAACCTCACCGTGAACGGTAAGGTACAGCTACAATGGGTGGGAGTGAACGGATATCGGACACAAATGCTGATCAGTGCGGGTGTGTGTGTGTGTTATGGGTGTGTGTGGTATGGGTGGGTGTGTGTGTGTGTGTGTGTGTGTGTACTGCGCACGTGTTTGTGTGTCTCCAGTTGCTCCCACTATCCAGGCTGGTCCTCAGGCCGTGTCCGTGCTGGTGAGCCGCCCGTTGCTGCTGGAGTGTGTGGCCAGCGGAGTTCCCGCCCCCCGCGTCACCTGGAGGAAACACGGAGCCGTTCTTACGGGAAACAGCCACAGGTCTGCGTCACCACGGAGACCAGTCCCAGACCACGCTGTGTCCGCTCTGTGTACGGTTCGGTTGACCTAGCGGCCGTCTCCTCTGCCTGGGCAGGTACGCGATCGGCGAGGACGGCTCCCTCCACATCCACTCGGCCCAGGTGACGGACACGGGCCGGTACCTGTGCATGGCCACGAACCCAGCAGGCACGCAGCACAAGAGAGTGGACCTGCAGGTGTACGGTGAGGCCACGCCCACTCCTACACTGGACATCACCCAATACCAACGCAGCCTAAACTATAGCACCATGTCCCTGGTGGTTCTGCGCCGGTCCGCTGTGAAGTGGGTAACAACATTTATGGTGTTTGGCACAGTGGCACGTACTGGTTTCAACGTGTGTGTATGAAGAACTAAGGGGAGTGAATATAACACACAAATCATGACGGATAAATCGTCGTCCTTTAATCGCTTTGTCATCTGAGTCTTTGTGTCCTCATTTGAACCCCAGTACCCCCCTCCATCGCTGAGGGCTACACTAACGTCACCGTGATGGTGAACGTCCAGACCACTTTGACCTGCGAGGCCACTGGTATACCCAAACCCTCCGTCACGTGGACCAAGGACGGCCAGCCTCTCAACACCGACCAGAACCAGAACATGTACAGGTTCAGACAGGTTTTCTTCCTTTTATTGTCTCTCTCACTGTCGACTACATTATCTAAATCTCCTCAAGAAAGACCAAATTTTCCTGAAGGGTACAGGTGCCATTTCTTCAGTATCTGTATGTTCAGTAATCTGATCGTTTCTAATCCATCGTCTCAAACTTTGATAGGCTGTTGTCTTCAGGCTCGCTGGTTGTCATAGCACCTACGGTGGAAGACACGGCACTGTATGAGTGTGTGGTGTCCAACGAGGCCGGACAGAAGAGCAGAGCCATCAGGCTTACCGTACATGGTGAGCGCCCCCTACCTGTACCTAAGAGCTGCGATTCTGAATGCGGGATAAAGCTAACAGGTGCGCCTTCTTCTGCAGTGCCACCGTCCATTGCCGATGAGGCGACGGAGCTGGTGGTGAGCAGACTGACCCCTGTGGTCATCGGCTGTACTGCGTCTGGAGTGCCACTTCCTGTCCTGCACTGGAGCAAAGATGGAGTACAACTGGCCAGAGATGGAGAGGGTTACAAGATTCTCCCCTCTGGTGAGTCTTCAGAAGCACAGCACCATGCAAAAATGCTGAGGCTTCTAAAAGGTTATATTAAAATAAACTGCATCTAAATGCAAGTCTAAATGCTTCTGCTCTCTCTCAGGTCCTCTGGAGATCACTGCTACGGAGCTGAGTCATTCTGGCCGTTACACATGCGTCGCTAAGAATGCTGCTGGATCTGCCTATCGTCACGTCCAGCTTGTTGTACAGGGTAATGGGGGCGGAACCGAATCAAGCCACACCCACACCTACAGCTATTCTTATTATACTAACAAACTGCTCACCGCAGGATCAGTAGATTTCAAACGAATGGCAGGACACGACGTAGCCGCATTCCCTCAGCCTGCTAATATCACGAGTGCTCTCTTAACGTAACGGGCCGTTCTGCTTCGTCATTCAGAGTCACCAGTGATCCACGCGCAGCCAACAACACTGGACATCATTCTGAACAACCACGTGACCTTGCCGTGCCGAGCCACAGGCTCCCCACGCCCCACTATCACCTGGCAAAAAGAGGGCATCAACATCTACACCTCGGGTGAGAGAGAGGGATGCTAACCTGGCTAACAGTGATGCTAACAGCGACACTCCCAGCAAAGCTAACAGCTAACGGCAAAACCTGACTGACTTCCACTGACTGTTAGCAAAATTATCACGCATGGGTAAAGTGCTGAGTCTCCATCTGTAGTGAAGGAACCGTTCTTAACCACCCCCGACACTTTCTAGGAGGTGATGTCACGGTTCTGCCCAACGGTGGCCTGCAGATCTCACGAGTCAAAGTAGAAGATTCAGGAACCTACATGTGTGTAGCCCAGAATGCAGCAGGCACAGCCCTGGGCAAGACCAAACTCAGGGTGCAAGGTGAGATGGGCCAGCCTCCTCCACCTGCCACTCGTGCCGCAGCACCCAAACCATCTCCGCCCTCCTGTCCTTGCAAGTTGGGTATCTTGTTCACACCCCCGTTTAGAGTCTCCGTTCCTTTTACGCAGTGCCTCCGGTCGTCAGCTCCAACACCAGGTCCTACACCGTGGCGGTGGACGGCTCCGTGACCCTGCAGTGCCACGCGGAGGGATACCCAACACCCGCCGTCAGCTGGCACAAGGACGGGCACCTTCTGGACGAGGCCGCGCACCGCCGCGTCCTGAACGGCGGCTCCCTGCACCTGGCCTTCGCCCGGGCGCACGACGCGGGCCGCTACACGTGCACCGCGGCCAACGTGGCCGGCAGCAGCAGCTTGGAGATGGGTCTCGTGGTGCTGGGTGGGTCCAAAGGGCAGCAGACGTCATACGGGTCTAAGAGGATGGATGGATTGGATGGATGAATGGATGGATTGGGATGGATGGATGGATGGATGGATTGGATGGATGGATGAATGGATTGGATTGGATTGGATGGATGGATGGATTGGATGGATTGGATGGATTGGATGGATTGGATTGGATGGATTGGATGGATGGATTGGATGGATGTTCTCATGATCACCCTTCCTCCTCAGTCCCTCCCACTGTACGTGGAGGAGAGCCTGAGCTGTTGGTGGTGGAGAACACCCAGGCTGTGTTGCCCTGCGCTGCTGACGGGATCCCCCAGCCCAGTCTGAGCTGGGAGAGAGACGGCACCCCTCTGAGCGACACCGCAGGAGAGGTCACCATCCTTCCCTCCGGAGATCTCGTCATAGATGCTTCTCAGGTGGCCAGCGGTTTAGCTTGATATCTGAGAATATCGCTGTCAATAATGGTTTTCTAAACCAGCATCTTTTGGCATTACAGCCTGAGGATTCTGGCAGTTACACGTGTGTGGCCACCAATTCCGTGGGGCAGGACAGTCGGACGATCGCCCTGTCCGTGCACACTCACCCAGCTTTCTCTGAACTCTTGGGAGATGTGGCTCTCAACAAGGGAGAGCGCCTCCTGTTGGCGTGTAGGGCTACTGGCATCCCTCCACCCAAAATCACTTGGGCATTCAACAATAATATCATCCCAGGTAAAGAGTTCATGTCTCATCAATTAATATTTTATGCTCCAGCAGTTATAATCAGACTCCTCCAGACATAGTTCAGCGATGTCAGTTTCTGCCAATCAAGGCATAAATGCTTAGAAATGTATCTAAGAAACTTGAGAAAAGTGCATCTCTGTTGGTGTGTGTCACGTAATCGCTACCACTGGCTTTCACCCGACAGTGAAACAGGTTTTTGCAAGTCCTTACACGACGGGCTGCGTGAAGCGTTGACTGACGTAACACCTTCCGCGTTTGTGCTTCTAGCCCATTACGACCGCGCGAACGGGCGGAGCCAGCTGGTGGTGGAGCGCGTGCGGAAGGACGATGGGGGCACCTACACCTGCGAGGCGGAGAACGGCGTGGGCTCCGTCAAGTCGCTCGGCTTCGTCTACGTCAAAGGTACACAGCAGTCGCTGCCTCGGAGACACCACCTCCCTAACCAGGAGAGGATGGAGACCCCAGAAGAATCCAAACACCGTCACCCTGTCCCACTCTGCCTGTGCACATGGCTTCACCCAGACCTTTTTGTGGATCTGTGTCTGACTATCTCCTGTGGTTCCCTCCAGAGCCTCCTGTGATAGACGGAGATGCCCATTCGAACCACATCGAGCCCCTGGGCGGGAACGCCATCCTGGACTGTGAGGTGCGGGGGGACCCTCCACCCACCATCCAATGGAGCAAGAAGGGTATCAGCGTCCAGACCGACGACCGCATACGCCAGCTAACCAACGGCTCCCTGGGCATCTACGGCACTGTGGTACCTCCACCCACTCCACCTGCCTTCACACTAACACACACCTTCTCTCTTAGGTAGCTATACTAGTCAGCTAATACCTAATAGGCATCGTTCGTGCTTTAGATGATTCGTGCCCCTTTTTCATTAAAACGCTGTGGAAGTTCTAATGTTGCAGAGATGTTGCAGAGATGTTCAGGGTTTATGAAGGTCCTTTTCTTCCTTTTTCCAGAGTGAGGATGCAGGCAGCTATGTGTGCGTAGCTACGAATGATGCTGGCGTAGTCGAGAGGGCTGTGACGCTCACCTTACAGAGTAACAGCCCTCATGTCTCCACATTACACACACACACACACACACACACTAAAACATGACTTGCAATGAAGAAAACAAGCTACAGTTTTGTAAATAATTAAAAGGCTATGGTTCAGTCCTGCACTGAGTGGGGTTCCTGGGGCTTCCCCAGTGCTGAGCCGGTGTCCGTCTCCCACGCAGGTTCGCCCGTCTTCACCGTGGAGCCCCTGGACACAGCGGTGGACTCGGGATCCACTGCCCTTCTTAGCTGCCAGGTTCAGGGTGAACCCACGCCAGTCATCGAATGGGCACGGCACGGGCGCCCCCTGCTGGCCGACGAGCGCATCGCCACGCTGGCCGACGGCTCCCTGCGGCTGAGCGGAGCGCAGAAGGAGGACACGGCGGAGTACGAGTGCGCGGCGCGCAACCTGATGGGCTCAGCGCTGGCGCGCGCCACCCTGACTGTGCGCGGTGAGCGTCACCGTCCTGCTCAGGACGTCGGCCACGTCGGGATTCCATTTTGTTTGCAAAATCTCCAAAAAGCGCTCCACGTAACACTACATTACGATGAAATGTTAAAGGCTGCGTTGACGGTAGATAATGGTATTAGAAAGCGAAAAGGATCAAATTAAATAAAAATAGAGAAGCCATAAAGAATTTATAACATTGTCCAGAAGTCTCCCAGAGTTTTGCAGTTTAATTAGAAAAAGATTAACCAGCTGAGTTAGTAAGAGAGGGAAGCTCGGGGAAGTAAAGATGCAATGACCTGTGTGTGTGTGTGTGTGTGTGTCCGTCCCAGTCCATGGAGGATTCTCTGAGTGGATGGAGTGGGGGCCCTGCAGTGTGTCTTGTGGGACAGGCGTTCAGAAGAGACTCAGGCAGTGCGACAGCCCCCTCCCTGCCAATGGGGGGCGCCACTGCATGGGACCAGCGTCAGAGACACGCAGCTGCCAAGGCAAACCCTGTCCAGGTCAGTGCGTCCCGCTGGGTACACTGGGTACACTGGGAGCACTGGTTACACGTGTGCCTGAGAGTGCCGTTTGTCTGCGTGTCCGCCGTCGTCCACGTGTGCGTTTGTGTTTTGCTAGTGGACGGTCACTGGTCGGAGTGGTCGGGTTGGGACGAGTGTTCCCGCACCTGCGGCCAGGGCAACAGGACGAGGGTGCGGACGTGCAGCCGGCCCCCTGCTCAGCACGGGGGCAGGGCGTGTGCGGGGAGGGCCGCGGAGGCTGTGGTGTGCAGCGTCCGCCCGTGTCCCGGTGAGCACCTGAACACAGCGCGCCTCTATATACCAGCTAGACGTGTAATAACAATCTGTCTCTCTGCCCACATGTCTGTCTGCCAGTGGCTGGGAACTGGGGTGCCTGGTTGCCGTGGAGTCCATGCAGCGAGACCTGTGGCACAGGCATGGCGACCCGGGTGCGGCTGTGCAACGACCCGCCGCCCTCCTCCGACGGGCCGCCGTGCGAGGGAGCAGACGTCCAGGCACAAGTGTGCACAGAGAGGAGCTGCCCTGGTGAGCAGAGCCGCGGGGCGTCTCCTCACACGCCTCCACTGCTCCAGACGCTACTGCTGCTCCCTGTGTGGGCGCTGTTTAGTGATGAGGGCGTTTCAGCTCTTTCTAGTCCACCCCCCCATTTAGCTATAGACCTTTTTAATTAACCATCTAGTTATTTACCTGATTCAGGTTCTCGTGATGGTCCTCTGGGACCTCCAGACAGGCCACAGGTTTAGTGTCTTACCAGCTGAACCAGCCAATCAAAATGTCTCATTCCTTGGCCACTTGGAACAGGACGTATGTGCTGGAACAGGACGTAGCCTCAGGACATAACAGGACGTAGCCTCAGGACATAACAGGACGTAGCCTCAGGACATAACAGGCCGTAAGCTCAGGACATAACAGGACGTAACCTCAGGACATAACAGGACGTAGCCTCAGGACATAACAGGCCGTAACCTCAGGACATAACAGGACGTAGCCTCAGGACATAACAGGACGTAACCTCAGGACATAACAGGACGTAACCTCAGGACATAACAGGCCGTAACCTCAGGACATAACAGGATGTAACCTCAGGACATAACAGGCCGTAGCCTCAGGACATAACAGGACGTAGCCTCAGGACATCACCCCTGTCCTGGCTAGGTTATCTGTTACTAAACTGTTAACTAGATTCCTTTTTAAAAAGGCAGGTGTGTTAGGTTTCCATGGTGCCATTAGCTAATTTTGATGAATATCTGGTCCTACTCTGCAGTCGATGGCAAGTGGTCATCGTGGGTAAGCTGGGGTGCCTGTAGCGTTTCCTGTGGAGGCGGGACCAGACAGAGGACACGCCTATGCGCCAGCCCCTCCCCCCAGCATGGAGGCAGGCAGTGTGAAGGAAACGACGTCCATGTGGACTTCTGCAACAGTGAACCATGCCCCAGTGAGACACACACACACACACACACACACACACACAAATGAAGTGGCACCTGCGGGGTTGATGACCTCTGTGCCTCTGTGTCCAGTCCATGGCAGCTGGGGTCCTTGGGGCAGATGGGGCAGCTGCAGCAGGACGTGTAATGGAGGACAAGCGCGCCGCTACAGAACATGTGACAACCCACCGCCAGCCAATGGGGGACGAGCATGTGCAGGAACCGACACGGAGATCCAGAGATGTAGCACAGCGAGCTGCCCATGTAAGACCACCACACACACACACACACCACACACACACACACACACACACACACACACACACACACACACACACACACACACACACACACACACACACACACACACACACACACACACACACACACACACACCACACACACACCACCACCACCACACACCATACACACACACACCACACACACACACACCACACACACACACACACCACACACACACACACACACACACACACACACACACACACACACACACACACACACACACACACACACACACACACACACACCACCACCCACACACACACCACCACCCACACACACACACCACCACACACACACACCACCACACACACACCACACACACACCACCACACACGCACAGCAGCTCACACACCATCTCACACACCATCTCACACACCACCTCACACACCACCTCACACGCCACCACACACACCACCACACACACCACCATACACACACACCACCATCTCACACGCCACCACACACACCACCACACACACCACCACACACACCACCACACACACACACCACACACAGCAGCTCACACACCACCATACACACACACCACCACACACAGCAGCTCACACACCACCATACACACACACCACCACACACAGCAGCTCACACACCACCATACACACACCATCTCACACACCACCATTCACACACACCACCACACACAGCAGCTCACACACCACCATACACACACACCACCACACACACCATCTCACACACCACCATACACACACCATCTCACACACCACCACCACACACACCACACACACACACACACACACACACACACACACACACACACACACACACACACACACACACACACACACACACACCACACACACACACCACACACACACCACCACACACGCACAGCAGCTCACACACCATCTCACACACCATCTCACACACCACCTCACACACCACCTCACACGCCACCACACACACCACCACACACACCACCACACACACCACCACACACACACACCACCATCTCACACGCCACCACACACACCACCACCACACACACCACACACACCACCTCACACACCACCATACACACACACCACCACACACAGCAGCTCACACACCACCATACACACACACCACCACACACAGCAGCTCACACACCACCATACACACACACCACCACACACAGCAGCTCACACACCACCATACACACACACCACCACACACAGCAGCTCACACACCACCATACACACACCATCTCACACACCACCACACACACACCACACACACAGCAGCTCACACACCACCATACACACACACCACCACACACACCATCTCACACACCACCATACACACACCATCTCACACACCACCATACACACACACCACCACACACACACCACCACACACACACCATCTCACACACCACCATACACACACCATCTCACACACCACCATTCACACACACCACCACACACACCACCACACACACACACCATCTCACACACCACCATACACACACCATCTCACACACCACCTCACACGCCTTCACACACACCACCGCCCACACCTTCTTGATAAAGGTCTTCAGTATTATATCCAGGTGTGTTTGGACCAGACTCTGCAGGGCAGGAAGGCCTGAATTACATCATGGGACCATTTTAGATTAAATCATAAATGTGTGTGTGTGTGTGTGTGTGTGTGTGTGTGTGTTCATACACTCAGTGGATGGTAACTGGGGTCCATGGCAACCATGGGGTGAGTGTTCCTCCTCCTGCGGACTGGGAGAACGGACAAGGGTTCGCCTATGTAACAGTCCATCTCCTAGCAACCAGGGACGGCCCTGTCCAGGAGACTCCACCCAACTCACCAGGTGTAACGTCCAGCCATGTCCAGGTAAGCACCACGCGTCGGCCATTGTCATTCATCTAACTATCCATCTGTTCAGAAATGACCCTCGATGTTCCTCTGCTCAGGTGGTCCTCAGAAGGCCAGAGGGAGTTTCATTGGCAACATCAACGATGTGGAGTTTGGCATTGCCCTGATCAATGCCACCATCTCCAGCACTCCCTCGGGGCAGAAGGTGGTCCACGCCACCATCACCAACGTCCCCAGGCGGCTCGGTCAGTCTCTGCATATTCATGGGCTTTCATGTTTACTATTACCCAGAACACACCTCTCCTATGAGATCAGGAGTGAATACACAAGGTAGCCAGAATTTGAGTCTTGCTCTGCTCTGGGCTCATTGGATGGGTGTTTCCCCAGGTCCTGCTATGAGGAAATTGGTCTCCCTGCTAAATCCCATCTACTGGACCACCGCCCAGGAGCTGGGCGAGGCCGTCAACGGCTACACCCTCACCAACGGCTTCTTCAGACGAGAGACTCAGGTGGAGTTCGCCACGGGTGAGCGGCAGGGATGCTACACTACGCACGTGCACCTCGATGCGTTTGATAATTTCACGCCCAGCTCTCTGAGACCAGGAACGCACCATGTGACCTTGTGAATAAAAGGTGGAACTGTAGCCGTAAGATCTTCAGGCTGCTTCATCCTGACCTACTATCCCTTCTCACGTTTTTGTTGTTGTTGTTGTTGTTTGTTTCTCACGTGTATTTGCTCACGTGTAAGGGGAGATCCTGAGGATGACCCACGTGGTGCGCGGGCTCGACGCTGACGGCACCCTGCTGCTTGACGTCGTGGTGAATGGTCACGTCCTTCAACTGCCCTCCAACGCAGACATCAACCTCAAGGTGGCGCCACTACAGATCACACCGCTTTAAACGGGGTCAAAAGACAGAAATACGGAACACAAGGGACGTGTTGGGTGGTGGGTGGGTGAGGGTCTCCACTCAGTGTTCGTTTTGTGTCCGACCCCAGGACTACGCTGAGGACTACATCCAGACGGGCCCTGGGCAGCTATATGCTCTGTCCACGCGCATGTTCAGCGTGGACGGGGTGAGTGTGCCCTATTCCTGGAACCATACCATCTCCTACGATCCCTCCAGAGGCAAGATGCCGTATCTGGTGCAGACGCTCCACGCCTCCGCCATCAGCGCTCAGTACCGCCCTCTACAGGAAGTGCTGGAGTTCACCATCCATGCCACCATTGCTAAGGGTGAGTCGCGCGCCTCGTGCTTTTGCGCTAGTGGCCGAGGTACTGGCTAGCGCTTTGTTGACTGATTTATGCGCGTTTGCTGGATCTCTCTCGTTCTGCTGTGGACAGGTGAGCGCAGTAATCAGTGTCCCGGGGGGTTCCTGCTGGACCCGGCTGGACCCTACTGTGCAGGTACAGGTCTTCAGTCACACACGTGCAGGGGCACAAACATCACCGGACAAACAAATTTGAGACGTTCAGAGATGATGGATGATTTTTAGTCTGGATGGCATTTAGTCCCATAGAAGAGCAAGCGTTGTGCGTCGACGGGGAGTAAGATTGCAGGTGTGATGTGTGTCCCGATGAGCTGCTTGTGATTCGCTAAGCGTGTCTCATTTGTTCCCGTGGTGATGAAGATGAAGACGAGTGTGAGGAAGGCAGGCCCTGCTCCCATACCTGTCACAACGCCGTGGGCACGTACTACTGTTCCTGCCCTGGGGGACTCACCATCTCAGCAGACGGCAGGACGTGTCAAGGTTCCAACTGACACACACACACCGTTAACACAAGGAGAGTGACCTAGCAGCAGTGTTACTGAGTGATGTATGTTATGTAATGAAAATAAAACGTCTTTATATCCTGTTTCAAGACATTGATGAGTGCTCACTGGACGAGCACGTGTGCCATGACGGACAGGACTGCGAGAACACCATTGGCTCCTACCGCTGCGTCATGCGCTGTGGGCGGGGTTTCAGGAGAACCGCAGATGGCTTGAGCTGCTCAGGTTCGTTGTATTCCTCTGTCGGGCCGTCAGGAGGGCACTCCAGCTGGACGAAGCAGTTTCGGGAGAGAATCCCACACCCCCCTTGCAGATACCTGCTTTAATCCTCGTCATCAGAGCTTAGGGACCGTGTGAGAAGTTCCATCGTTTTTTTGTTGTTTTTGGCAGACATAAACGAGTGCCAGGACTCCGCCCCCTGCCATCAGCACTGCCTCAACACCATCGGCAGCTTCCGCTGTGCCTGTGACCCAGGCTACCAGCTCAGGAGTCGCCGCTGCATCGGTCAGTCACGTCCCAGTCCCGCCTCTAGCCCCGCCCTGCCTCTAGCCCCGCCCCGTTTAGGGGCCGTCCCGCCCTGCCACTCACCTTCTCCTTTGTGACCTTTCCTGGTGTGCTGGGTTTATATTTTCTCCCTCCAGACATTAATGAGTGTCGACAGAGAGTGTGTCGCTCGGACCAGCAGTGTAAGAACACGCGCGGCGGCTACACATGTATCGACCTCTGCCCCTCGGGCATGACCAAAGGAGCAAACGGCACCTGCGTAGGTCAGTGTGCACCCACAAGCCCCCCGATGCTCCACGGGACGCTGGGGCAATTTTACACACCACAGTCAGCATTTCATATTATTATTATTGTGTGATCTTTTCCTCTTTCACGCATGATGCTATTCGAGTCTCAGTCATACAGGTGTTGCAGGCCTAGTTTTGAAGTTACACGCGTAAGGAATGATGCATCACACTGGCGTCTGCCGTGTTTCCCGTGCAGACGTTGACGAGTGTCGGGATGGTTCGCACCAGTGCAGATACAACCAGATCTGCGAGAACACCAGGGGGAGCTACCACTGCAGCTGCCCCAGGGGTCACCGCTCGCAGGGCGTGGGCCGACCCTGCCTCGGTACGTACGGAGCTCCGCCTCCTCTCACGCATTGGCTGCTGGCTGTTTCCTGCCTGCCTACCTGTCTTCCCCATCTGTCTTTGCCCAATCAAACGCGTTGTACTGTTCCACCTCTGTGCCTGCTACACACGCGCACACACACACACACACCCCGCCGCCGAGATCACTGGCTGTGTAATTCTGCACATCTGCCTGCTTGCTTGTATCGGCACATTGCTTGAGTCCCTGATAAACCCGAGAAGCATCTTGAATGGAAGAGAAAACTTTATGCCAGTATTCATAACTGGGGAAAATGGTCCTCGTTCAGGTGTGACTGCACGTGTTGCCCAGTGCGATCAGACCCCACACATGAGGTGGGACAGGAAAGAGTCGCACTGTCTGCTCTCACAGCAAGGTCTGCCCTGTTTGTCCTGTCTCTGTTCTGTTCTCATGTCACCTTTTACCTTTAACCTTTTGACTCTTGCTTGGAGCCTTAATCACTCTGCTTTTTGCTCTGCCGTTCATGGGATGGGATGTGTCGGGCTTATAGGACAGTTGAGAGAGAGTCTCCCATGAGAGTCTCCCATTGGTCCACACTGAAACCGAGAAGATCCAGAACAAATAGATTTAAAGTGCACTGTGTGTTTGAGATGATAAATGAAGACTAGAGTTTGTCAGGCATCTATTCCTGCCTGTCACACATGCTGTTTTATGGGGTGGTTACTGATCCCCTGTTTCATGTTTCTCTCCCCTCACTGTGTTTTTGCTCTGTTGTTCAATTCTTCTTCCTGTTCTGTTCTTCCGTTTCCCTGTTTTCACACTGCGCTGACCTTCATCCTGCTCCATGACTGGCCTTTGCTTTTCTTTGTTTTTACCCATCACACTCTCCCTCCCCCTCCCTCTCTCCTTCCTCACGCCTTGCTCGGAGAGCAGACATTAACGAGTGTGAGCGTGTACCCACACCCTGCGCCTTCCAGTGCGTGAACAGCCCGGGCAGCTACAAGTGCGTCTGCCCTCCAGGGCGCCACCTGCTGGGCGACGGGAAGTCCTGCGCCGGGCTGGAGCGTCTGCCCAGCTACGAGAGCCTCTCGTTCGGCTTCCGCACCTCGCAGACCTCCCCCGAGCGGGGCTCCTATGAGCATCACTACCACAGCTTGGCTTCTCAGAGCTTCCACTCCTACGCTGCCAGCAGGGGGCGCAACCGGGTCGGTGCTGCCCCTCCGCGCTCTCGGAGGGCCGCTGAGCCTTGCCCTCGGGGCTTTAGGGCAGGAGGGCACCGGTGCATAGGTAACTGCAACCACTGCTTCTGCCAGTCTGGGGTATTACGGATATTATTATATCACAATATTATTATTGTGAGAGTGGTGGTTGTATTTGTTTTTTTGTGGTATTTCGGCTCCATACTTACTGGAATGAAAGAATATACATAAAATAAAATAAATTCTTGGCTTTGATGTTCATTCATATCTGGTGAACCACCAGATTCCAGTTCCTGCAGGAATTACAGCTGGGGTTTTTTTTTATTTAAGTAGAAGGAACCATCAAAGGTTTCTAGATCTTTGGTGGTTCTAGATGTGGCATTTGCATCTGGGGCCTGTTGCTCGTCTCATCATTTAAGGCAAATCAAATCCGTAAACGAGAGACCACGCCCACCTCGTTTGACATGCTGCATTATTCAGAAGGACCCACACTGCACCATAAGCCCTACCAGTTTCTTCCCTTTTATTGATGCTAAAAGCCTCTCCAGTTCCAATAGCACCACCTAGTGGATATTTCGCCTGCTAACATGAGTGAGCAAACTAGCTATGAGCACGGCTTCATATCTAAAAATGGTGAATATATAGTGCTTCTGTTTTGGGGACTGGCCTACTGAACTTGTGTGTGTGTGTGTGTGTGTGTGTGTGTGTGTGTGTGTGTGTGCAGATATCAATGAGTGTGAGCAGAGGGACACATGCCAGCACGAGTGTATGAACACACCAGGTAGCCACAAGTGCTTGTGTCCCAGTGGCTACCGCCTCATGACCAACGGCAAAACCTGCCAAGGTGAGATCAGGTCGCTCTGAGGGGGGTGAATTATTCTGATTTAAAAATAATTCAATTAAAATTGAAATCATTGTTTAATGTCAACTCTCGCGCCGAGAAGACGTAGACGAATGCCTGGAGCAGAATATTCAGTGCGGCGTGAACAGAATGTGCTTCAACACTCGCGGCAGCTACCAGTGCATCGACACACCGTGCCCATCCCACTACCAACGAGATCCTACCACAGGGTAGGACCAGGCCCGCCCTAACACTCCCCCTAACACTCCCAACTGCGTGGGTGCATTTACCATAACAGACACGGACAAAACCAACACACACACACACACAGGCAAATGAAATCTAGTCCTTGATCAGCACTACCATTTTGATTTGTCTTCCTGTTTAGATTCTGCCTGAAGAACTGCCCCCCCAATGACCTGGAATGCGCCCTCAGCCCCTACGCCCTGGAGTACAAGCTGCTCTCTCTGCCCTTCGGCATCGCCGCCAACCAGGACCTCATCCGCCTGGTTGCCTACACCCAGGATGGGGTGGTGCACCCGCGCACCAGCTTCTTGGCGGCAGACGAGGACTCGACGCTGCCCTTCGCCCTGCGAGAGGAGAATCTGAAGGGCGTGCTCTTCACCACGCGCCCCCTGCGTGACCCCAGGGCCTACCGCATGAAGGTGCGCGCCCTGTCCTACGGCCCCGACGGCGCCATCGAGTACCAGACCACCTTCATCGTCTACATCGCCGTCTCCGCTTACCCCTACTGAGAGCACTTTACCACGTCCAGCAAGGATGGGGAAGGGGGGGGGGGAATGCAAGAGAACACAAGACTGTGTGTGCACGCGTGTGTGTGTGTGTGTGTGGGGGTGTAAAGCAATCGCGTGTGTAGTTGTAGATCCGCCACTTGAAGAAAAACCCACCGATCTTTCCTGAGGTCCATCATTTTGAGCTGAGGAGCTGTGCTGTGTTGCCCAGTGCGTTGATAGTTAACAAAAAAGGACTTAACGTGAACCCCAGAGGCACTCCAAGGAGAGACCGCTTCACACGTGTCTGGACGGCACGGTGACTCCTGGTGTGCGCAAGCCGGCTAAAGCAGCTAAGCCAGTCCTGTGTGATCCGGACAAACCTCCCTGCTACATTGTGTAAAAGGCCCACTTTACAGGACACCTGGGTGGCGGAGAGAGAATAACTGTGTGTGTATGTCTACCTATTAACTTATTGGGAAGTGCTTGAAAATAAGAATGCGAGACAGTATTTTTCGCGTGTGCAGGAGGCAAAAGCAGTGGTATGTACACGAGTGGTTTTGTGGAGCTGTTCCGTGAAGGCCGACCAAGACTCCAAATCTGGGAGTGATCCAGAGAGAAGCTTACCATTTGCGTTGTAGTGTTCGTCCAGAAAAGATCAGGGGTGAGCAACCTAATCAAAAATAACTAAAGAATATCCGTCTCAGGTAAGCACTGCCTTCCCTTTAAAAAAAGCTGTTTTGTCTATGACATGGCTTTCTATTCTTAATTATGTACAGGAATGAATATTTTCAGCAGAAGCACATCATACCAGGTTAATACGTCGAATACGATGATTTTTACAATACAATAAGTCCATTAACAAAGATGTATTCTAATTATTATTTGTATATAAGCATTTGGTTTTATTTCTGTAATTTGTTTCTATATTGTTGTATTCACTTTTTTTTAAAGCAGACAGTAAATGTCCAATCCACAGCTGTGTCCTGTTTCCTGTTCTGTGTGAATGTCTGGGACACTATGTCCTGTGATCATATGTATAAATCTTTATTATTCCATTTCAAAAGCACAAACATTAAAAAGGAATATTCAGTAAGGCAGTTTTTACACCAGTTTGGTTTGTAGACTGTTCGCACATGTTCACAAGAGTGTGAAACTCGATTGCATCAGAGACACGGGTCCATTAGGTCCGCTTCCTCACGATACATTTTGTAATCACTAGTTCTCAAAAGAAATGTAGACAGTGATAGTCTGCTTTTAACAGAGAGAAATTACAAACATCTGAAAACATGATTTAGTAGACGAAAACATTTACGAGCTTGCAGTAAGTGCTAGGCAGTACCACGGCTTAACACGCATACATGGTAAGAGATGATGACACAGATGACCAACACGATCATTACTAACCTACGATAGCATTAGCAGGGATAGGGAAATGGCTGCTTCATAGGACCCCAGGAAGTAGTATATGCTCGGAGAATGCCTGTTCTGAGCGAAGCGTTACAAATTGACCTAGGAAAATAGTAACAGTGGTCAGCCATTAGGTGAAGACTTTGCTATATACTTCATTTGTACTGCAAAACAATGTCGGATTCTGTTCCTGTTGTGTAGAAAGCAGCTAATGCCCTTTGGTTGTTTGAATACTGATGAGGTGGGATTAAGGGGCAAGAGTGAGAGGGAGCCTATCATATCTGTGGGACACTAATCCTAATCTGGCCCAGGTGTTGGGATGCAAGAAAACTCCCAGGCAGTGACACAGTAGCCCCTTTGTTCCAGCGGTGTGTCCGTCTGTGGCTGCGCAGCTCAGACTAGGACCACAAGCCCAGGACAACCAGCAGGAAAGGTAAATACATGTTTTGAGGACAGTAGGTCCTCAGGAAGTGTAATGGTAGAAACTTTAAATCACACTAAAAATCAAATCAAAATCACAATGAGCTACTTGCTTTCTTAAGGTGACGAGCCCCAAGGTTTTTCCTGAGAGAAGCTAAATCTACCATAAAGTTAATGGCACCAATATGTGAGAGAGAGAGAGAGAGAGAGAATGTGTGCATTTTGTGTGAGCACAATATAGAGATGAGTGGAGTGGGAGAGCAGGTAGTAGCACCCGGTGGGAGATTTGTTGTGGTCTCTTTGTTCTGGATGTACCAGCAGGTGGCGCTCTTGTTTTTCAGTCCTAAAGGTCATGAGATCCGTCCGCGGCCGCTTAGACGGTCTTCCTGGCAGTCAGCACCCTGACGATGCAACCCACTCCTCCTGCACAAAGAGCCTGAGGACAACATGGCCGCCATAAGCATCTGTACACAGCGTTAGAATACAGAACATCACAATTCCATAGCTGCTTTATTCAGTGAAAAGTGTCATTCAGCTACAGTCCTGGAGAGGCTCACAGCACCGTAGAATTCAGGGTCTTTCTCTATCACACCCAGGAAATCGAGTTCAACGCAGAAAAACCTAAACTCTACCGTCCGCCACCTCTCCCGGACCGGATCTCAGTAAACAGCGTCGCCTGGCGTGCAGTACCTTCTCGTGCCACTGCAGGAGGATGGCGCTGCTGTTCTCCGACGGCCGCTCGAAGCCCTTGTAGATGTACTTCATCAGCAGGTCCACGCTGTTCTTGTCCAGGGACTGCACCCCCTTCTCTATGTCACTGGCTTTGAAGGCGCTGAGAACCTTTAGCACCAGCCCCTCGGCACGGTCCTAGAGAATTGCAGATGAAGTCCACACCTTAGCTATAGCCCCTGTTTAACATCAGTGTGTGGCTTGACTCAACCAATCACGGTTCCCTAGACTCACCTTGACATTCTGGTTCTTAGTATTGATTGGTGGGTTTTTGAGGACCGCCTGCAAAGCGTCCATGAGGCTCCCTTTAAAGAAGGTGTTAGGGGAAAAAATATTCAAAGGGCTGGGAACACAAAAACAATATGGCCCGAACAGCAAGCCCCCCCCCCCAAAAAAACAAACGTATTTTGTCACAACAAACGTATTTTACTGATTTATATAGCACGAACCTATGTAAGAGTGGGAGAAATTTGAGGTCAGTCAAAATCAGGAAATAAAAGTTTATGTCTTCCAAAACTGACATATATGGAGATGACATGCACTTCCTCAAAAGATCCAGAGTGGTTACGCATTCAGAGCGTTTTCAAAAGTGTTTAATGAAACGTTTGCGTGCTTCAGCAACAACACCAGACATCTCGGCAGAAACAGTGAGCTGTGAGGAGCTCCTCATGCGCGAGGGCAGGCTGTGCAGGAATGCGCTCGCGGGCATGTCTGAACATCCGCGCGCTCCACATCACCTTTCCCGCAAAGTCTGCAGGAACATGGGCGTAACTGGACGCCTTCGCAGCAAGACATGCACTTTAGTTAAAAAAGAATGTTGAAGACAAACACTACAGCGATTCTTGCAGCAAAAATGCAAATATCTGTAATTAGCTGGTCACGTTGACAGGAACAAAAGCTCGAGTGGGTGTTTTTTTAAGCACACACGCTGGCCGCGTCCTAATGGCCTAACCATCTTTTTGTTTGATGAATTGTTATTTCTACAGATCAACAGAAGCGGAACGGCCGTTTCTAATATCGTCTAACTGCCAAATCTGCCTGTTAAGTCTTTACTCCTTAATGTGGCTTGTTAATAATCTGTTCAAAGATCGTTTTGTCGGGAGGACAGTCTGCACCGTCGTATACTGCACTCATCTAGATAACAAAACCGAATCACTGCAAAAACACAGGATGCCCGCTTAATTCATTAACTAACGCAGCCAGAATAACGATTTTAGATACCTTGGCACCCACAAACCGCGTCCTGCACCAACACTACCTAATCTGCCAGTCCCCGCGCCAGATTATACGGATTAACAGGAAAGTGCAAACACACAACATCATGTCTGGTGGCGGTAATGCTGGACTCTGTCTGGCCACCGTGATCTGATCATGAAAGGATATTGTCTGATGAGTGAATCCACCTCTGCTTCGTCCGGACCAAGCTGGTTTTCTCCTCCATCCTCCTCGTCCACAAACTTGTTCTCGTCGTATTCATCCACGTCCACTTTCCGGAATCGATCGGATACGGTATTCTTCGACATGATGCGAGCAGGTTAGAAGGCCTTGAGCGAACAATCTGCACCCTTATTGTCTGTCGCGCGATAATTTCCCCCCGAACCCACCGCTCTGCTCTATCATCCGTTTGACGTCCTCTTTGCTTCCTCGCTTTATCTCGCCACAGTCCATTTACTTGCTCGTTGCGGCCACCTAGTGGTGAAATACGAACACTACAACGAACCGCACATTCCACGATTGTTGTCTTCTGTTATAAAAAAATAGTCTATAGCATTATTAGAGATGTCACTAGTGTGTTTAAAATCAGGACACCGTGCATATCAAGGCCTCGGACAAGGTAAAACCTTTTCCATATCAAAGCTTTTTAAAAACCTCATTATTGCTTAACCAAGATTATTTGAAAACACAAATTTTTATTCACCAGATTGCCTGTGTTATCATTATATGTCCAGCTCTTCGCTTGAATATCAGACATATGACATATTCAATTTGATAAAATAATATTCATTTCAAATTCTTTAAGCTCACGAGTGCAACAAAGTTGCATGTTATGTGTTCTACCACTAGAGGGCCTCGTAAAAGTCTGAAACGAGGCTGGTGTGGGAGACGTGGAGGCTTCACAGCTCATTAAGGATATGTGATCTTTTCTGGAGCTTTTCTCAGAAGATTTCCCCTCTGACGTCTTGTTCCTTTTAGGTATGCGTACACTACTACAGCGCCATGCTTCACAGAGGACTCCCGCGTTGCTTGGAAGAGGTTACACTCACAATGTCGCCTTTACAAATCAGTTGCTAGGTCCACAGGACCTACCACGAGGTGTTGGTTTTTCAGAATTACCTTCAGCAGCACTTCATGAACAGACGTGAGAGTATTCTGGCCATTTCTCACAGACACGCAGAGGACAGATTAACGAAGCCTCTAAATTTACCTGGGATTACAAAAATTACTGGTGGTGTTCAGCAAATGTGAAAAGCCTCTCACCAGTGCGTGGATCTGCCTCCCGTGAGGGTGACTCTCCAGACACACACACACAGAAAGATTATTCATGAACTGCTGATGATCCTCAGTCCTGAGCTGGGCTTAATCTGCGTCTGGAAAGCAGACTATCATCTGCTAATCCAGCATGTAAATAAACAGTCAGCTCAGCGTGGCATGCCTGGTGTGGGCGTGGCCCGGGCCTCTGTACTGACCTGCCTTTGGCTTCCTACAACAGCTTCCACCCCTTTGCTAAGGCAGAAGTTTCCTTTCAACACTGAAGGTTAACCATGCGAAAAAAAGGTGCCACAGAAAGCCTGAAAAACAGTGTTCCAATGCACGAAAGCAGAGCCCCCATGTACTGTGTGTGTGTGTGTGTGTGTGTGCCCAGCAGAACCCAGACTGCTCCAAACTTTAACGTTAGTTAATGATCTACCAGCGAGCAGAGGCCTGTGTTAGCAGCTGCTCTGACTCACTCTGTAGGGATCACTCTCCACGTGGATGTGTGTGTACCCCATCCTCACCCTGAAGGGATCACTCTCCACGTGGACGTGTGTGTACCCCATCCTCACCCTGAAGGGATCCCTCTCCACGTGGACGTGTGTGTAGCCCATCCTCACCCTGAAGGGATCCCTCTCCACGTGGACGTGTCTGTCGCCCATCCTCACCCTGAAGGGATCCCTCTCCACGTGGACGTGTGTGTAGCCCATCCTCACCCTGAAGGGATCCCTCCTCCACGTGGACGTGTGTGTAGCCCATCCTCACCCTGAAGGGATCCCTCTCCACGTGGACGTGTGTGTACCCCATCCTCACCCTGAAGGGATCACTCTCCGCATGGATGTGTGAGTAACCCAAAATCACTCTGAACATATCTCTCTCCACACAGATGTGTTTGTAGCCCAGAATCACTCTGAAGGTATCACTCTCCGCATGGACGTGTGTGTAAACCAACACCACTCTGAAGGTATTAACTTTCCATGCAGACGTGTGTATATCCCAACATCACTCTGCATGCTTTCACTCCAAGGCCTGTAGCACACTCCTGCAATTACTCATTCTCAAACATACTTTAGGACTCTGGACAAACAGGTCTGTCAGTCCAGATGTTTAATCTATTAATGATTATTGTCTGAAGTTGTCAGTGTTCCATCAAAAGGCTTTTGTGTCCTACTACACATCTGGTTCCTGTTTTGGTTCTGATCTTCTCGTTGGGTCAATCAGCGAATTTCTTCCACTGTCAGTGTTTGGAAGTTTCATTTGTCTTCAGAGCAGTTCGTTAAACAGTAGTTGACCCGCTAGTGACAGTCATGTGTTGTTTTAAAAAATGCTGCTACATCAGACTTTCACAAGATGATAAACAGCAGCTCAGCTCAGATGACACAGCAGTTTATTCTGTCTCTCAGCCCTCACTTCTGTCCTGCCACCTGGAATCGTTAGATGGTATACTAAAAATAAATAAATAAATATCCACAGTGTAACTTATAGGGGTCGTGGTGCTGGAAAAGAACGTCTAAGTATTTCTTATTACGCGGGCTGCTTTATTTTTAATAGTGGGTCCTCATGTGATTAAATGGTCGAAAAACGCAGAACATAAGGCCGGGACGTATGACTTTGTTCTGGATCATGTGGTTAGTTCGACAAAAAATTTCGGAACCTAATAAATGAATGAACGTGACATTCTGATTTACGATAGCGTGCAACCAACATAACAACAACAAAAGTGTCTAGTATTCTGGCTGCTGGATTAAACTAAAGGTAAAAAAAATCCAGTGGGAAGATTTGACGTTTGAAAATGCAAACGTTTAATTGTCTATTAATAGCCTCGTAGTAAGCAAACGTGTTTACAGCGCGACGCAACTGCTTTCGGAGCACTCTAAAAGTAGCCACGGTATTAGCGCGCGCTGAGATAAGGCTGGAAGAATTCCTGCGCTCGCGTGGGGGTGGACATCGGGATCCGCGATCGGTGCAATCGGTGTTACGGACAAATGCGTTTTCGGTTGTTGGCTACTTAACGCATAGTATTCTGTCTGGATAGTCTGGATCTCATAAAGGAACCAAGGATCAGATACAAGTCAAACCGCACACGGAAAAAGTGGGCGTTCTCATCCTGATCAAGAGGCAGTAGTTCCCTTACATCAGAAGGCATTAATAGTGACAACGCCACTAACAACTGCGGATTTTAATATAGGCAAGTGTACTCAGATTGTGATTAGTGTAACTGTTAACACATGGACACCAAAGTAATTTACTTCTTTTTATAAAGAGTTCTACAGCTCATTTCTTTCGCAACTCCTGATTTTCGGCAGGTACCCGAGGTAGCCTGTGTTCGGATTTGGAGCCGAACAGCTAGGCGCTGCTGTCCCATGTCTAAGTGGACTTCCACCTTCCTGTATAGTCACTATGTCGGCCGGAGCGGGGAAGCGACTCGAATCCCGACTGAGGAAATTGGAGTCATTGATTAAGGACCAACGGTCAGCACTGAATTTGGAGAGTTTATTGGTAAGAACGTGCCGGTACATTGTTAAAACTCTCTTCACCAGTCATTAATTATCCGGCCCTATTGTCCCAACCTTTCAAATTGTGTCGTAAACGTATCATATCGTTTAACTGTTAAGTGTTTGAATATTGAATATTGAATACATGTGTACGACTACATGAGACCACATTACATAATTGTAATTAAAGGTTTTGACTAATTTAGAAACGAAAGTGCAGATACGTGCGTGCATTACTGGGTTTTAGTGTTGACGTTCAACTTTCTGGCGGGTTGATGTTGGCTTAGAATTGAGAGAAAACTCAGACTAAAAGGAAACCTTCATAAACCAGTCTTACAAGGCTGCATTTACCACCACCCGGGTCAAATATCTCAGCTACCTGACCAGTTCTCATCTAGTATTACACTTCCCTATAGAACTTCGAATATATTGCATACAACACCGAATCTATGAAAACAGTCCAGTTCATATGTAAAGAGGCATTTGACGACACGAAAGCAGAAAGCTAGGATAAAGGCATATAATGATCGTATAGACACAATGGCGGAAGTGCCAAACTTGTGTTTCGCATTCTTATCTGCATTTTATCTCAGCACGCCCTTCTCTAGAACGTCCTACCCTGGACTGCTCTACTTCCAATCTGTGCTTGTGTGTGTTAATTAACCACAAAGCGTCATTCCAACTTAATTATCCCCTGTGCAATTAATAACAGGACTGCGCCTCGCCTTGCGGTACCTTTAAAGGAGTGTAAACTGTGAAGTAACATAAGGCTCGTGGGAGGGGGTTGCATAGTGAACTTTTCAGTAACAAAATGGAACGAACGTCTGTGCCGTTTCCACTAATGCAGTCAAATCATTATGTTTCTATGCAAATAAGTCACAGTGTTTATACAAACAAGTCACCATGTTGTGCTTGTGAAAAAGCTTGTGCTGGAAGCAGAAAGAACCTCTTAATGTTTTACAGTGACCATGGGTCTAGTGGAGGACACTTTTTCATGTTGTGACATGCCATCAAAGCCAACAGCATCAAGCCATTTGCTGCTAAACAATGGAATGTTACTTCAGTACTTTCGGCCCCATTTCTCACACACACACACACCTCACTTTTGGATGTCAACCATTATGCCTATGTTCTTAATAAAATGATGGCCAGCACCAGTACGTTTAGTAGTGTATGATGTATTTCCGGGTCATCAGACGTAGAAGATCTAGCCAGTCCCCTGATGACCCATACCAGCTGTGTAAAGGTCAGCTGACCACCCTGTCGTTCTCAAACACAAACTCAGTGTCAAGCTTATCTGTCCAGTCCAAAGTGCTCCAGTCTCTGTTCAACCCTGACTTTCTGTTTTTGTTTTAAAATCTATTTAACCTCAGATATGCAATAATTTCTCCACTATCTCTGACTTATCTGATATGACTGATCGATGAAGTTTTTCAAAAATACGTTTCACTGATCCATTTGTGTTCGATGGCTGGACTGTTGAGATGTTTTGTTAATGGAGACTAACGACAGTGGAGTTTGGTTGGAGGCTACTCCATCGTGGGAGGAGTCTCTCCCTCATCGTGGGAGGAGTCTCTCCCCCATCGTGGGAGGAGTCTCTCCCTCAGTCTGCCTCCATGATGTTTATGCAGAACCCCCCCCTCCATATCCCATTTCACCTCTTTTTTCTTGTTGCCGAGGGAAACTCCCATTCAGGAAGCTGAAGTCACATCCTACAATTGAGGAGAGAGATAACTAATTCCAGCATTCTGCACACTTACCACTTCCTTCCGCTCTGTGTGTGTGTGTGTGTGTGTGTGTGTGTGCGTGCACCGTGCTATGACTCTTGTGTGGGGGAGATGTTAATGATGTGGGCGTGTGTTTTTCAGAAAGGTGAGGCAGGGACAAAGATGGCAAACAAAGGGGCAGAGCTGTGTGTGTGAGTGTGTGTGTGTTTCACTTTCAGAACAAAATTATCCAACAGTGTAACCAGATGCAAGAAAAAACAGGTGGTAGAAAAAAGGAAAAAGTTTTTGCTTTTTGTAAAGCTGAGACAGCAAAAACCTTCCTTCTTGTTTACTGATGTTAGGGTCATGCGTTTAGGGCTGGGTTAAGGGTCATGGGTTTAGGGCTGGGTTAAGGGTCATGGGTTTAGGGCTGAGTTTAGGGTCAGGATGTTGAGGTTGGGTTTAGGTTAATGGTTTTAGGGCTGGGTTTAAGGCCATGGTTTTAGAGCTGGGTTAAGGTCATGGATTTCATTCTCAGTGTACGCTCGACCACGTAAAGCAGGACCTTATATTAAAAAAAAAGAAATCAAGATTAAAGATTCTTTGCCTTTTGTACAAGCTGTACATAGGAAACCCTACCGAGCAGTTCAGGGACGTTGTGAGACTGAAGGGTTAGTCAGCAGTATCATGTAAGCCTTGAAGCCAAAGCTAACTGCCCTGTATCATGTTACTGTCAGTGTGCTCTTCTTAGTAAACCATGTGTAGCTTTGCTATTCCATAATTCCATTTCAGTCCCTTTCCAGAACACCCCACCAGACCTGATAACTGCTGACGAGAAGCTTCTTTGTGCCTGACAGTGCTGAAGGAAGACCTTAGAAGGAAGACCTTAGTACAGGAAGACCATAGTACAGGAAGACCATAGTACAGGAAGACCATAGTACAGGAAGACCTTAGTGCGTGATGGCTTTAGTACAGGAAGACCATAGTACAGGAAGACCATAGTACAGGAAGACCATAGTGCAGTATGACCTTAGTACAGGATGGCTTTAGTACAGGAAGACCTTAGTGCGTGATGGCTTTAGTGCAGGAAGACCTTAGTACAGGAAGACCATAGTACAGGAAGACCATAGTACAGGAAGACCTTAGTGCGTGATGGCTTTAGTACAGGAAGACCATAGTACAGGAAGACCTTAGTGCAGGAAGACCATAGTACAGGAAGACCATAGTACAGGATGGCTTTAGTACAGGAAGACCTTAGTGCGTGATGGCTTTAGTACAGAAAGGCTTTAGTACAGGAAGACCATAGTACAGGAAGGCCTTAGTACAGGAAGGCCTTAGTACAGGAAGACCTTAGTACAGGAAGGCTTTAGTACAGGAAGACCTTAGTACAGGAAGGCTTTAGTACAGGAAGACCATAGTACAGGAAGACCATAGTACAGGAAGGCTTTAGTACAGGAAGGCTTTAGTACAGAAAGACTTTAGTACAGAAAGACTTTAGTACAGGAAGACCATAGTACAGGAAGACCTTAGTACAGGAAGACCTTAGTACAGGAAGGCTTTAGTACAGGAAGACCTTAGTGCAGGAAGACCATAGTACAGGAAGACCATAGTACAGGATGGCTTTAGTGCATTTGCCTTGTTGAGGGGATGAATGTGCTCTTGATTTGTGCAGGACTCCGTGAACGCGTTGGCACTAGACCTGAACCACTCTGCACTGAGGAAGAACAAAAACATCGATGCCTTCTTGAACAGATGTAAGTCTCCTAACACACATGCTACAACACACTGATAACGCACACCTCCTCACACACTGGTTGAGAGTGAGGGTGTAGATGGGTGTAGATGAGGACACAGTGTCTTTTGGTGGTGTCCATGCAGACGAAAAGGCCATCAGCCATCTGAGGGAGCTGCAGGTGAGACTCGACGACTTCGACCGGATCAAACTGATCGGCAAAGGAGCCTATGGCGCCGTGCAACTGGTGAGTGAGTGTGTGTGTGTGTGTGTGAGAGTGTGAGAAAAGATAGAAAAGTGCAGTGCCTCCCTCCTAACGAGGTGTGATCTGTCCTCGGGCACTGACTTTTCGTCTCGCCGTGTTAATGCCAGGAAAGCTGCAACATGTCTGCACACGCCCACAGAGGGCGGAGAGAGGGCGGAGAGAGGGCGGAGAGGGGGCGGAGAAAGGTCGGTGTGGGGGCGTCTACTGAGAAAACATCTGATGAGTTCATACTCCTAAGGATGTGGTGTGTGTGTGTGTGTGTGTGTGTGTGTGTGTGTGTGTGTGTGTGTGTGTGTGTGTGTGTGTGTGTGTGTGCATACAGGTGCGACACAAGGACTCCAAGCAAGTGTATGCTATGAAGCAGCTCAGTAAGTTTGAGATGATCAAACGCTCTGACTCCGCCTTCTTCTGGGAGGAGCGTGACATCATGGCCTTCTCCAACAGTCCCTGGATCGTGCAGGCGAGAAACCTTCCTCATCCTCACGCTGCTGTTCGCACGTGCACACGCTTGCACTAACCCTGATCGTCACTGATTAAAAATGCAAGACCTTTTATGGAGCTTACCGAGACAGAGGTGCAGATGGCACTGATCCTCCCGTCGTCAGCTCAGCATATTCCTCCCACATAAAGATCACAGGAGTGTTAAGACAAAATGTGCAAATAATGTATTTCTGTTAGCCTAAAAATGTATGTGCTTGGGGTTAGTTTCAGTACATTACCAGTTTGCATGGTGAATCGAGACACAAAATTCTGGTTCAGAGTTGCTTTGGTCTGGTTCAGGAAGCAAAAATATCCTCCAGGATTTTATTATGACCTGGACGTGGATGAATGAACTTGGCTACTATAAGTGTCCTTAGCAAGTACAGATAGGTCTGAGTCCAAAAAGACCCTAAAACTGAGGAGGTTCTTTAAATGGACGTCCTAGATTGTGATATGATTCGGTTAATTGGTGAACTAATTAGTGAAGGTCAGTTGTGAAATCTGATGTAGATGCCTGTGGAGGTGGGAAGCAGAGGCAGGTTTCACTGTGAGCGGTTCATGCTGACCTGCCGCACTGCATCTGCAGCTGTGCTGTGCCTTCCAAGACGAGCGGCACCTCTACCTGGTGATGGAGTTCATGCCGGGCGGAGACCTGGTGACGCTGACCATGAACTACGACCTGCCGGAGTCGTGGGCGCGTTTCTACACGGCGGAGGTGGTGCTGGCCCTGGACGCCATCCACACCATGGGCTTCATCCACCGAGACATAAAACCTGACAACATGCTGCTGGACCACAAAGGGCACCTCAAACTCGCCGACTTCGGCACCTGCATGAAGATGGACAAGGTGTGTGTGTGTGTGTGTGTGTGTGTGTGTGGTGGCATTTATTTAACTTTGTGTGGAGACCAAATAACTCCATTACAATAATAAAATGTTATGGTTTATGTTTGGCTGGTCTCCAAATGAGATTTTGGACCAAAAATGATGTTTTAATTTGAAAAGATATATGAGACAAGTATAACAAGTATTTTCTTGTATGCTGACATATAAGAATAGGATTCTTCAGTTACAGTAAGACATAGTGGAAATATCCCTCAAAGATAGTAAGATATATGAGACTCTGTAAGTGTGGGTGTGGGAAAGAGAGATAGAGGGACTGTGAGAAATATGTTCAGTGTTCCCTCTTGTGGAGAGTAGATGAAGTGCAGCCTATAAGTGCAACCCATTCTTGTGCAGGCTTGTTTGTGTGTTCATGCGTACACATATCTGTGTTTGTTTGCATTCCTCCCAAACAGTTGCTGCTGCTGGTGTTCTATGTGTGTTTTCTGCACATGTGTTTAACTGTGTGTGTGCGCTTGTATGCGTGTGTGTTTCCAGTCTGGTATGGTCCGCTGTGACACTGCCGTGGGAACTCCAGACTACATTTCACCAGAGGTCCTAATGTCTCAGGGTGGGACTGGTTACTATGGACGCGAGTGTGATTGGTGGTCAGTGGGCGTGTTCATCTTTGAGCTACTTGTTGGTGAGTTGTTCCTCCCCTCCTCTCCTCCTCTCCTCCCCCCTCCTTCCCTCTCCTCCTTCTCTCCTCCCCCCTCCTCCCTCCCTCCCCTCTCCCTCCCTCCCCTCTCCTCCCCACTCCTTCCCTCTCCTCCTTCTCTCCTCCCCCCCTCCTCTCTCCTCCCCTCTCCCTCCCTCTCCCCTCTCCTCCCCTCTCCCCTCCTCTCCTCCTTCCCTCTTATCACTTTTGTGTTCTCTCAGGTGAGACTCCATTCTATGCTGATTCCCTGGTGGGAACTTATGGAAAGATCATGGACCACAAAAACAGCCTGACCTTCCCTAACGACGTGGAGATGTCCAAGGAAGCCCAGGACCTGATCTGTGCCTTCCTCAAGGACAGGTAGCCAGAGACGAGAAACTGAAGGCAGGGTCTCTTAGAGACACTTCCTGTTTCCTCGAGACATCAGCTTGAGGATAGAAGGGGAAATACGCATGCTCACACACACACACACACGTGCGCGCATGCTCACACACACACACACACTTACCAGAACGAATAACAAACAGTGTTTGGCTGCTCAATTTTTTGTGAGCAGAATAAACAAACTAGCAAACAGGCTCAGAATCCTCCCCTTCGGTTTCTGACTGCAACAGGAATGTTCCACACGTGGCAAAGCATGGAGAGTGTGTGTGTGTTTGTGTGTGTGAGTGAGTGTGTGTGCGTGTGCGCGTGTGTGTGTGTGTGTTTGTGTGTTGAGTTTTGTGCTAGCTCTTCTATGCTGCATTGCTCCTCTCTCAAGACACACACACATAAATAGTGGGAGGTATCCTTACCACACACACACACACACACACACACTGCTGAGGGGAATAGTCCATATAAGAGCTGTTTAGGTGTGTGTGCAGTGGTTGAGTTGAGGGCAGTTTTTAGGTTTTGCACTGTGGCTGTGTGTGTGTGTGTGTGTTGACCAGTGTTTGGGTATGTTCAGAGAGGTCAGGCTCGGCCGGACCGGAGTGGACGATATCAAATGTCACCCTTTTTTCAAGAATGACCAGTGGACCTTCGACACCATACGAGACAGTAAGCATCCCATGGTTGTGTGTGTGTGTGTGTGTGTGTTTGTTTGCACTACTATCAGACTGCTGTGTTGAAACCTGTTCTCTCTGCCTTCTCCGCTGCTGGATACCGGCTGTGGGCTGTTTAACGGGCTGAATGGCTGCCCAGGTTTACTGTTGATATAGTGCTAAGCTTCTTTTTCATTTACACATACACACCCTTCCACACACACTAACACACATATACATACATACCATTTAGTTCAGGATTTGTCTGGATTGTCTTGGCCTGAGTTGTAAATACATTGTGTTGGGTAATATGCTTACGATATGGTGTGCTGTATGTTCTGATCCACACTTTGTGGTCTTATTCTAGTTAAGACACGCTGTTGTGTTCTGATTGAAACATTGTATTGTGTGTTTCGTGTTTAATTGCTGTGTTGTGTGACGCTATTTCTTGCTGTTTAGCCATGTTATTGTGTCGAGTTGAGTGTGTGTTGCGTTCAGTTGCGTTGTGTTGTATGTAAAACATTTTTGGATATGGGTGGAACCATCTGGTGGCCAATGCACTTACTAATGAGAGGACTGAATCAAAACCACCACTAAATACTCCAGTCACCACTCACTAAGGGGCCTCTATCTCCCTCTCTCTCTCCCTTTCTCTCTCTCTCTCTTTCTCTCCATCCCACACTCTCCATCTCTCTCTCTCTTCTTCTATTGCTCCATCTCTCTGTCTCTCCCTTCTTCCTTCTCTCTTTCCCTCCCTCTATCTTTCCCTCCCTCTATCTTTCTCTCCCTCCCTCTCTCTCCCTCTCCCTCTCTCTCTCTCTCTCCCTCTCTCTCTCTCTCTCTCCCTCTCCCTCTCTCTCTCTGCATGCTGGTGGTGGTTGCGTATGCTGGGAATCAGAGTCTCTACCACGCTGCTCCCAAACGGCCCAGTCTGGTTCCTATTTCCCTGTGCCCAAGCAGTTTTTAGTAACTCTAAAGCAGGCGGTCTGATCTTAAATGGTGTCTGATCTACGGCAGAGGCAGCGTGGCCACACATAGGTGATCTGGGAGGGGAGAGAGCTGGGAGCTTCTGTGGTAGAAGCCACTGTGTGGTGGGCGGGGAGAGAGCTGGGAGCTCTAACCTTATGTGTAGGAGAGAGTGAAGGAAGGTGAGTGAGTGCATGTGTGTGTGTGTGTGAGAGAGCAGTGGCCAGCTTGGCGTTTGGTGGTTTCCACTCCTTCCTCCAACTACAGTGTGTGCTTTGTGTGTTACACACACTGAGCCTTTCAGTAAAGGATACACACACACACACACAAAAAAGGAGGGTCTTTGCATTTTATATTATTTTTTCTCTCTCTCTCACACCATCTCTCTCTCTCTCTCTCTCACACCATCTCTCTCCCCCTCTTTCTCTCTCACACTATCTCCCTCCCTCTCTCTCTCTCCCTCTCCCCCCCCCCCCCCTCGCTCTCTCTCTCTCTCTCAGCCATGGCTCCAGTGGTACCAGAGCTAAATAGTGACATTGACACGACTCACTTTGATGACATCGAGGATGAGAAAGGGAATGTGGAGACCTTCCCCACTGCACGTGCCTTTGTTGGCAACCAGCTGCCGTTTGTGGGCTTTACCTACTACAGAGAGAACCAGTAAGCTTTGTGTGCGTGTGTGTGCGTGCGTGTGTGTGTGTGTGTGTGTGTGTGTGTGTGTGGGGGAGTAGTTCTGTGTTTATAGGTGCTTCGGCTATACTATAGTTCTGCCTAAAGTTTCTAGTGTGAGTTTGAGTGTTTAGTATTAAATGTAATGACAGCAGTGAGGAAGACAGAAACAGGAAAAAGAACAAAGAAAGTTCTAGAATTTGAGGCAGCTTACTCAACAGACCACGGTAGCTGTGTGTAATGCTGTGTGGTTATTTTTGCCTTTCTGTTTACACACACACACACACACACAAACACACACATACCGAGGACCTATAAAATTACATTCAGCTCCTAAATAAAGTAGAGCTAAAAGTCGGGAGTTATCCTGTTTATATTAAATGCAGTAGTTCTCTTCCCAAGGCTGGTTTCTGCATTTCTACATGTAGTCTCCTCCCTCCTCCTCTCACACTCTTCCTCCTCTCACACTCTTCCTCACTCACCCACTCTCTGTTTTTTCTCAGGTTGCTGAGCAGTGACAGCATAGTGGAAGACGAGGCTGAGGTTTGCATTGACAGTCCTTTTGAAAAGGTGTGCCACTCTAAGAATTCAGTGTGCATGTGTGTGTGCGTGTGTGTGTGTGTGTGTGTGAGAGAGAGAGAGAGAGAAAGACGGAGAGCATCGTGAATACACACACTGCAAGAATCCTGGTGCAGTGTATGTCTTGTATGGCGGAACATGCCTGATATATCTCTGCACAGACACCCTGGTTGACTGGCAAAATGTCAGCTGAGCTCTGCGCATCTGTGCATGGGCCACACAGTGCGGGACACCCCAAACGATCACCGTCCCAGCGGCTGTGCAAAGATAGTCACGTTAATGAACCCCTCTCTGCTGAGGAATTTCCCAAAGTGCTGCGTGTGTAACCAGGATGGCTTCATCCAGACACAGAATCCTGTGGGCAAGGCTTCCAAAACCGTCCGTTGGGGTTTACCGTGGGTGTAATCCGCCGCAGGAGGATAGCAGTGAGCGCCGCGTCGGGTTTGTGGCAGGAGTCCTGCTTGTGCTTTTGTACCTGCTGCTCCACATCTAAAGAACCAGGATGCCTGGACTTTGCACTGACAACAGCTGATGTTTATTATTGCCCAGTAAAGTAATTACTGTGAGCGTAGCTTCAAAAACAGGCCAGTGTACCGAGCAGCACAATCACTCATGATGCCGTGTGTCATGGGCTGTGACGACGTGTGCGTGTTTTTCGCTTTAGCCCGAAAACCTGCAGAAGAAACTGAACAAGTTGGAGGATAAGATCAAGCATGAGATGCAAGCTAAAAAGGAAGTGGACAACAAATACAGGTGCGCGCACACACACACACACACACACACTTCACATATGTTCACCTGGATCGCTCATACAGTCTGTTTTTGTCTCAACAGATCCGCAAATGATCGACTAGACAAACTGTCCAAGGAGCTCGAGGAAGAGGTAAGAGATGCAGGCTTGGCCATGGGCAGAATCTTGTAGCATCATCAGGACCTGTGAAAAGACAGTGACTCATGCTTCCTCTGCTTATTAAGAACTCACGACCATGTGATGTCAGCTCCGAGCATGTTCGTCATGACGCAAAGGCAGATAAAGACTCTATCTAGCATTGCTAGTTAGCACCAGAATCTGAAGATTTTAATATGATTTTAATACCAAATTTCTCCAGTGTGGCTTCAGTAGCACTGATGTCAGTCACGATTCGGAACACACAGAAGACGTAGTTCCAGATAAGGAGGACGTGCATAAATAGAACGCAGAAGACCAGACGTCCTTATTCAGACACATTCATCCATCCTTCAGACTAAAGATTTGCTTCGAAACTCCAGCCAGTTTGTTCAAGATTGTGTAACCACGAAGAACACAACTCTAGTATAACACAAACAGCTGTAATGCAGCTACCGTGCAGTGGCATTAAACAGTAGTTAAATTGTAAGGTTGAATAATAATGACATCTAATAGTAATTACCTTTAATGACTAAGTGTGGCCAGATGTCCTAGAAGTCCCAGCGCATTTGGCACGTCTGTAGCGTTGTTCTCTTGCCCTCAGTTAAAACAGTGCTGTGATAACAACTTGGCCGGCCCGATATTCATTCTGGTTACCCAGATTTTCTGGTTTCCGTGTTGGCGTTCAACCAGGAAGCGTCAGGTGGGTGAGGAATGTGAGCGTGTAACTGAGGAATGATAGTTGGCTCCTACGGCTCATTCCACAGACGCTCTTGATCATAATGAGGCATATACATTTAAAACACTGCACTAAAATTTCCCCTTAAACGCAAGAGGCGGGTCCAAAGCTAATATTTTCTGTAGGGTGTTGCACACATCTTCTTGAGGAGATTAAGTAGATAAGTTGGTTCCATCTGCTAATGCTGGACGCTGCGTTTATGGTTTATGTTAGTTTGAAAGCTGATCTCACTCTGTGTTAGTATGAAAACTTAAAGCCAATTTTCCTTTCAACAGAGTCACTTTGCACTAACCTGAAGCTGTTTCCACTGACTGTTCCATCTGATTTTGACAGTGCATAGTTTGTTGAACAAGTAATTAAATCTGAATTGCCAAAAGTACAGTGGACACATATAATGGCAGAATTTTCCCACAAAACACCACTTTTCTCTCCTTCACCTTCCCCTCCCTCCCTCCCTCCCTCCCTCCCTCCCTCCCTCCCTTTCTCTCTCCGTGTAGACGAGTGTAAGGACTAGGGTGGAGGACTCTTTGAGGAAGCTGGAGAGAGAAAATGCTCTACTACAGCACCAGAACACTGAGACTGTGAGGAAGGCTGAGCTTGAGACGGAGCGCAAACGTGGCTTGGAGAACGAAGGTGAGCACACATTCCTCAACACTCCCTCTCCTCAACACTCCTCAACACACTCCTCAACACTCCTCAACACTCCCTCTCCTCAACACTCCCTCTCCTCAACACTCCTCAACACACTCCTCAACACTCCTCAACACTTACTCTCCTCAACACTGACTCTCCTTTACACTCACCCTCCTGAAAACGTACTCTACTGAACACTCCTGAACGTGACTCTACTTATCACTCTCCTCTACACTCACCCTCCTGAAAACGTACTTTACTGAACTCTCCTCAACACAAACTACGTAACACTCTGTTCTCAACAGTAACCCTCCTAGAAACTTACTCTACTGAACACCCTCCTGAACACAGACTACTTAATACTCACCCTCCTGAAAAAATACTCTACTAAATACTCTTCTGAACACTCTCCTGAACACAGACTACTTAATACTCACCCTCCTGAAAAAATACTCTACTAAATACTCTGATAGAAATAGAAATAGAAATAGATAGCTGATAGAAATCTGGCCTTGTTAACATTCTGACTGTGCTAACATTCCAGCTGCTAACATTCTGACCATGCTGCCATTCTGCTAACATTCTCATCATGCTAACATTTTGGCTATGCTAATATTCCTGCAGTGAGCAGTCTGAGGGAGCAGCTGGCCGAGCTGAAGAAGAAGAACCAAAACTCTCAAATCTCCACTGAGAAGAACATTTACCTGGAGAGACAGGTGTGTGCGCACACAATGGCCACTCAGAATCCCAATCAGTCTCTCTGCATACATACAGCAGAGCACAACAAAATACTGGCTGGAATCCAAAGTGTTTGATAGCACCTGAAGAAAAGTCTCTTCTCTTGTGTGTCCCTTGTGTCCCTCTGGGTCTGTGCCTCTCTTGTCTGTCCAGCTGGAGGAGGTGACAGTAAGGCTACAGACGGAGGTGGAGGAGGCCGGGCGTCTGAGGAAGGCCCAGGGTGAGGCCACGCGTCAGGCCCAGCAGCTGGAAACCTCCCTGCGGGAGCTGCAGGAACTGAAGTCTCACCTGGAGAGTGGCCGTCTGGCCCTGGAGCAGGACAACCTCAGGCTGCAGAGCTCCCTGGAGGCTGAGCGGAGGGAGCGAGGCCTTGGCTCTGACACCATCGCCGACCTGCAGGGTGAGGGGGCGAGACGGAGGGGATGAGACAGGGGGCGAGATGGAGGGAGCAAGTTGGAAGGAGGGAGGTGGCAGGGGAGGGTGTGATTGGGGACATTGGGAGGGATTGAGGAGGAAAGGAGGGAGGGTGAAAGTGAAGGTAAGCAAGGGAATGAACGAGGGAGGAAGTTATCGAGGGAGGGAGAAAATAAGTCAGAGAGTGAGTAAAGGAATAAGCATTCAAGATTATAAGTGAACAAGGCAGAAAACAAGTGAGAGGGAATGTGAGGAAAAAATGAAATTCAGTAAAGTCGTATGACAGAAATACCTGGATAGATTTACGGAGTTCTTAGAAGGATCATCTTCTAAGCTGTCTGGTGTGTTTGTGTGTGTGTGTATAAAAGTGTGTCTTGCGGTGTGTGGTGAAAATGAGCGTGAGGTTGGGTGTTGTATGTCAATCTCTCTCTCTCCGGGAGACACTGGCCCCTTGTCTGCCTGTGCTGTTTGGTGCCGTTGTGTGTGTGTGGGTGAGTTGGGTGGAGCTGCTCACGGTGAGAGTAAACACTGGCTGAGTGGTATTTTCAGCCCCCGGTCCAGAGGCAGGTGGCTGACGTCTTGTCTCACGGCAGAGAGAACTCCTCTGTCGTTCGTCTCATCTTTGTCTCCAAGCTGCCCTGAACATCTCTGAAGGCACTGGTGGCTTAGTCTTGGCTCACTTTTCTCTCTCTCTCTCCTTCTCACCCTTTAACATTCGCTTTCTCTCACACGCTCTTTCTCTCTCTCTCACTCTCCCTCTCTCCTCTCCGTCAGCCCGTGTGTCGGGTCTGGAGGAGGAGCTGAAGCAAATGAAGAGCTCGCTCTCCAAGGCTGAGGGCGAGAAGAGGCAGCTACAGGAGGAGCTCACGGACCTGGAGAAGGTGCGTGTGTGTAACTCTGTGTCTGCGTGTGCGTCTCTTACTTGCGTGTACGTCTCTTTCGGTGAGACCTCTGTGGCCCTGTCTGTTTTATGTTAGGTGAGGACTCAGCAGGAGATCGATCTGTCCTTCAAACTCAAATCGGCGGTACAGCGCTTCGAGCAGGAGGAGGTGGAGCACAAGACCACCAGAGCGCGCCTGGCCGACCACAGCGAGCTCAACCAGTCGCTCGAGGAGGCCAAGTCCGAAGTGCTGAGAGGTGACAGGACCCGTGTGCTGCCCGTGCTGAAACCTCAGCGTAGCATCATACACGTGTGTGTGTGTGTGTGGACTCACCCGTGTGTGTGTGTGTGTGTCAGACATGGAGCGGAGGTTGAAGGAGGAGTGCTCCTCTAAGCAGCAGTTGGAACACACTCTGGTGGATGTGGAGAAGCAGCGCTCGGCCCTGGACTGTGACTACAAACAGGCCCTACATGAGCTCGAGGAGCTGCGCTCACACAAGTCCAAGCTCTCCGAGGAGGTGATTCCTTTGGCACTTTTTTGGCAAAGATGTATCTGAAGCAGAGTGGTTTGTGCTTCTGCTGGTCGTGATGGTTTTGTGCAGTCTCCTCTCAGAGAACTCGGAGCAGGAGAAAAGGCTTTGGACTGTGATATGTGCGTGATTGCACATTTAAACAGGATGTTCCTCACATGTTCCTACCCTGTGTTTTGCAGCATAAGTAGGAGTTGATTTGGCATTTGATGCATCCTTTTATCAACAAATAGTTTCTTGATAAGTTCTTTGTGTGTGTGTGTGTGTGTGTGTGTGTGTGTGTGTGTGCAGGTGGATGTGCTGACTGTGCGCGTTGAGCAGGAGACCCAGCGTAGGAACCTGTCTCAGGCAGACCTGAAGGCACAGAGACAGGAAGTGACCACTCTGCGCTCATCTGAGAAGCAGCTGAAACAGGAACTCAACCACCTGCTGGAGCTTCGTCTCAGTCTGGAAAAGCAAAACCAGGATCTGCGCAAGTATGTGTGTGTGTGGCCCACAGAGGTGGCTGCCCTCTGATGGTGGGAATTTGTACATTCCCATTAGAATCATTTCTTTATTGTATTTGATCACCTAAAACACGTTGTCTCTGTCCAATCAGGGAGAGGGAAGACGCTGACCTGCACCTGAAAGAGTATAAAGACCAGCTGGAGGCAGAGCAGTATTTCACGGTACGTTTGGCGAGTGTGTACGTGTGTGTGTACGTGTGTGCGTGTGCGTGTGCGTGTGTGTGTACATGTGAAAAACATCTGCTTGCGTTTGCAGAAGCTGTATAAGACTCAGATACGGGAGCTAAAGGACGAGTGTGAAGAGAAGATGAAGCTCTACCAGGGCGCTCAACAGAGAGTGGAGGATCTGCAGGAAGAGAGGTGTGTGTGTGTGTGTGTGTGTGATTCTGAGACCCTTTCCTGGAGCGTTTAACATCTGTTTCTAGTACATACTCCTGTTCCTGATGACCTGCCTTGGCTAGGGTTAGGGTTCTCCCAGCTGACCTCTGACCTTTGTGTTGCCATCATTAGGAGACTCTGATCTAAGGTCTGTCCCTTATCAGAGGAGAATCAGAGCAGTTTAGTCAGATTGTAACTACTGATTCTGTGTTTACTAAGAGAAAAGGCACATGTATCTGTCTGCTGTGGCTGCGTCACTGGCCTATACTGGTACTGCTGCTGCTAGACATGATGGAAGGATTTGAAAGGACGCTTGAGTCCACCTAGTGGTCAAGATCCAGAACAGAGTTTTATAATAAATCAATGGATCCGGTACAGCACAGGGAAAGTGGTTGCTTACATGTTTGCATTGCTGCAAAACCTTGAAACGTGTGTGTGTGTGTGTGTGTGTGTGCGTGTGTGTGTGCGTGTGTGTGTGTGCGTGTGCGTGTGCGTGTGCGTGTGCGTGTAGGGACTCCCTGGCAGCACAGCTGGAGGTGAGTCTAACGAAGGCAGATTCAGAGCAGCTGGCGCGCTCCATCGCTGAGGAGCAGTACTCAGACCTGGAGAAGGAGAAGATCATGAAGGAGCTGGAGATCAAAGACATGATCGCACGACACCGCCAAGAGCTCAGCGACAAGGACAATACCATCAGCTCGGTGAGGGAGGGAGCGAGGGAAGTAGAAACGGAGATAGAGACAGAGTGAGGTGTGGGGAGACATGGTGTAACGTGTGGGGGGACATGGTTTAACCTATGGAGGGACATGGTTTAACGTGTGGGGGGACATGGTTTAACATGTGGGGGGACATGGTTTAACGTGTGGGGGGACATGGTTTAACGTGTGGGGGGACATGGTTTAACATGTGGGGGGACATGGTTTAACGTGTGGGGGGACATGGTTTAACGTGTGGGGGGACATGGTTTAACCTATGGAGGGACATGGTTTAAAGTGTGGGGGGACATGGTTTAACATGTGGGGGGACATGGTTTAACATGTGGGGGGACATGGTTTAACGTGTGGGGGGACATGGTTTAACCTATGGAGGGACATGGACATGGTTTAACGTGTGGGGGGACATGGTTTAACCTATGGGGGGACATGGTTTAACCTATGGGGGGACATGGTTTAACCTATGGGGGGACATGGTTTAACTTGTGGGGGGGACATGGTTTAACATGTGGGGGGACATGGTTTAACATGTGGGGGGACATGGTTTAACGTGTGGGGGGACATGGTTTAACGTGTGGGGGGACATGGTTTAACGTGTGGAGGGACGTGGTTTAACGTGACAAGTCAGGACTGACATTTGTTTTCTCTCTGTGTCCCGGTGTCTTGTGCTTGGTTAGCTAGAAGAGTCCAACCGCACTTTGACCGTGGACGTAGCCAACCTGGCCAACGAGAAGGAGGAGCTCAATAACCAGCTCAAAGATCTCCAGCAGCGTGAGTGCACCAGCGTTTGAAGAGCGTTCACGCTCTCAGCGTTAACCTCCTTCAGTTTGTGTTTGAGGACCGCTCTCTCTCTCTGTTTGGGTTAGCCTCCTTCCGTTAGCATTTCAGGAATGCTGTCTTAGTGGTCTGTTTTGGTTATGCGCCTTCAGCTAGTTGCAGAAACTCTTCAGGACTGTTTGATTTATATCTAAGGTTTCTAGATGTTTGTTGGTGTTCTACACAGTGTACTAGGATGACACGAAAATCTTGTAAACGTATCAGAACATTTCCCTCGGGAGTGTTAGACGAAGGATTGCTCGCACACCGAGGGGACGTCAAAAGGAACAGTGGAGTAATGTTTGGTGTTTGTAAACAGGGCTGCAGAAGACGAAGGAGGAGGAGAAGCAGGTGAGCGCCATGAAGCTCAGCTTCGAGAGGCAGCTGCAGTCGGAGCGAACGCTCAAGATCCAGGTGGGTGTAGCTTAAGGTCCAAGCGCCGTCAGTGCGAGTGTTGGACTGTGTTTCAGCACTGGTGCAGTTTAGATGCTCTGATGATCGTGTTGTGTTTAAAGATGTTTATATGGGTGCAAGTGACTCAGTCAGTGATCCGGTTGGGGAGTGTTTGGGTCTTTGGTGTGTGATGTTCGTATACGTCTCTCCTCCCTGAAAAGGCGGTTAATAAGCTGGCCGAGATCATGAACCGGAAGGATCTTGTGCGTGGTGGTCACCGTGGCGATGACAGCGTGCTGCGCAGGAAGGAAAAGGAGAACAGGAAGTTGCAGCTGGAGCTTCGCTCCGAGAAAGAGAAACTGAACAGCACCATCATCAAATACCAGAAAGAGATCAGTGAGATGCAGGCGGTGAGGGAGCTCACTGGTGCACTCAAGCACTGCTCAACACAGCTCAAATACAACTCAAATATGAGCTAAATGCTAAATTTGAGTACCATCCAAATAATACCCAAAAACTACCTAAATACAAAAACTAATAACCTAAAAACTGAAATACGAATCAATTATACCCAAATTACAACCCAAAACATTCAAACACTAAATACAGCCATTGGAAGTACAGTGTAAATGCAGCAAATACACTTTTGTACACAAAAGTGCTGGCTTAGATACATCTCACACAACCTGTCCAAGCTCAGTTAAATGCCCTGTGACATATGTACATTATTAAACACCAACAAGCACGTATTCTGTAATTCAGTCCTTTAGTCCAGTAAGGTCATTTCTGTGGAATTTCAAATCCAACCAACACCAATATCTTTTCTTGTGTGTGTGTTTGTGTGTAGCTGATAACGGACGAGTCGCAGGTGCGTGTGGAGCTGCAGATGGCTCTGGACAGTAAGGACAGTGACATCGAGAGGCTACGGAGTCAGCTGACCACTCTGAGTGTTCACTCACTGGACACCACCAGCATAAGCAGTACAGGCAACGAGCAGGACACGGACGAGCCCTACCCAGGTACACACACACACACACACACCACACACACACACTAAAACAGGCTTGCCCCAAAGCCCTACCCAGTGAAAAAACGTTGTCAAGGCACTCATCAAAGCAGGCCGACCCCCGATCCTCTTCTGTGCTGTTCACATCTTCACCATCGTTTTCATTTTCATCCTTCGTTCTGTTTTCTGTTCATCATCTCCGTATCGCTTTCTTTCCCCCTTGTTCTTCTCTCGGTTCTGTCCCGGGACCCTCTGCTCTGAACATGCGCCTTTCTCCCTTTCTGTCTAACCGGTGCTCCTTGCACTTCACCCCCTGCCCTCACGGTGGCGCTGTAGTGCGCATCACCCACTCCCAGACCTCAGAGTCCATGTCCTTCACGTACCAGCGGAGCTCCAAGTCAGTGCACATCCACACACGCCCGTGCCGCACGGCCTCCGTCCTCCCCTCCGACTCCGAGGAAGAGGAGGACGATGAAGAGCGGCCACGACCTAAACTGGCTCTCACCTATGAGACGCCGGCGGACGGCGGTTCCGCAGGTGACCCTGCATGGAGGCTGATTTAAGTGCTGGAACACACAGAGTCTCGTGTGCTCACACACACACACACACATCCAAAGCATGCGTGTCCTCACACTAACACCACACACAACTCACACTCAGCCTTAGATCAGCAGACTGGATTGCGTGTGCAGTGACCCTTAATACCGTATGCTGTCCCACCGTGTGATATATGACGGTGTGTGAGATGGTGCTGTCCTGACGCTGGTGTGCTAAGACTACGTGTGTGTGGTCTGGTACGGGTGTGTGGGTGTGTGGCCCAGTGTGGGTGTGCGGATGTAAGGGTGTGTGGTCCAGTGCGGGTGTGTGGGTGTGTGGCCCAGTGCGGGTGTGTGGGTGTGTGGCTCAATGCGGGTGTGTAGCCCAGTGTGGGTGTGCGGGTGTGACCCTGTTTCTCTCCCCTGTCTCACAGACACTACCCTAGAGGGCTGGCTGGCTCTTCCCAGCAAGAACTCCAAGAGGTTTGGATGGGACAAGAAGGTAAAATGCATCGTTGTCAAAAACGTCAATGTGCAATTATAATTTAAACATAAACTCTTGCTCTGTCTAACTACATGGCAGTGTGTGTGTGTGTGTGTGTGTGTGTGTGTGTGTGTGTGTGTGTGAAGTATGTGGTGATGAGCAGTAAGAAGATTCTATTCTATGACTCGGAAGAAGACCGTGAACAGTCCAACCCATTTAGGGTACTGAACATAGAGTAAGTCAACAAACAAACATGCTCGCTTACATACAAAAATGTTGCTGTGTGTATACATCACATGACTTTGTCTCATTTTGTGCAAAAAGTCTGAGAGTACGGTGGCTGCCGAGGGCCACTAGGTTCACATTCATGATCTAGGGAATGACTGACTGTGCCAGGCTGACGCTGAGGCTGTGTGCTGTGTCACTGAGCACTAACACGGTGGCTCTGCTCTGCCGTTCTGCTCCCCTCAGTAAACTCTTCCACGTACGACCTGTCACCCAGACCGACGTTTACCGCGCAGACCCCAAGGAGATCCCGCGCATTTTCCAGGTGATTAGCCACACGCTGACACAGTGTCCCGACAGCGCTGCAGGACACCTCTTTGCTGTACAGGACTACATAGCCGTTGTCCGATTATCTACCTGGTTCTTTCTGTCTCTCTATCTCTCCCTGCCCCACTGCCTCTCTCTTCGTCTCCTGTTTCTCCCCTTCTCCTCAACCCTTCCTTCCCTCCTTTTCTCCATCCCTCTCTCCTCCGCCCCTCCCAGATCCTCTACGCCAACGAGGGCGAGAGCAAGAAGGACCAGGAGTCCCCCGGCGAGCCGTGGCAGGTGGAGCGCGTGCCCTCCATCACCCACAAGGGCCACGAGTTGGTGCCCACGCTCTACCACTTCCCGTCCAGCTGCGAGGCGTGCGCACGCCCCCTCTGGCACGTCTTCAAGCCGCCGCCCGCCCTGGAGTGCCGCGGCTGCCACGTCAAGTGCCACAAGGACCACCTGGACCGCAAGGAGGAGGTGTTGGCTCCCTGCCGAGGTCAGGAGGTCGCCCCGCGCGCACGCTGCACTCCGCGTCCGCTCCCGGAGAGGCCACGGGCTCGGCCGAACGGCCTGTCCGGATGCGCCGTCGTAACACTGCCCATAGACGTTTGAAAATGACTACCTTGTGCCTGTTCACTATAAAAAAAAAACATTTTTGAGCGTCACCTCCGTTAAGGCATAAGTAATAATGCGTTCCTTGTAAAATCACGAGGCTTGTATTGGAACACACTGTAGGCCAGCTGTGTGTGTGCAGTGGCCCATGTCCCCGTGGTTTTGGATCACGTTTTTTGCCTTCGTCTTACACAACAAAATCGCAGGTGGGAAATGAAAACCTGCAATGTTCATTTATGTGTGTGTGTGTGTGTGTGTGTCACCCCCCTGCAGTGAACTGTGACCTGTCCACCGCCAAGGAGCTGCTCCTGTTAACGAGCTCCACAGTGGAGCAGCAGCGGTGGGTGGGGCAGCTGCTCAAACGAATCCCCCGCAAGCCGACACCCAGCCCAGCCGTCACCCAGGCTCCGCCCCTCGAGCTGCACGTCAGCTCGCCCCCGCTCTCCTCGCCCCCCGCAACTCGCCCAAACTCGCCCCCCGCGGGGCCGTCAGGGTGCAGAGCAGGGGGCAGGTGCCCTCAGCCAAGACCAGGTGAGTGGGGCAAATTCACGCCATGTTTTTTTTTTAATCTGAGGTAATTCAGGGTAGAAGAACCTTCCACGATAGAGGAACACATGGCGTGACACTATCTTGCTTTGAACCATCTGTGGTTTAGGTAGTTGGCATTAGTGCTGTCTGTACCACACAGATGTTTTTATCTCGTTTATTTCAGTGATTATGCTCGTAAGAAAATAAAATCAGAGGGAATCCTAGATTACTGCATTTAATCCCATAATCCTGCCCTTAGCCATCTATCTTTTCACTAGCTCACAAAAATGAGTCCTGTGCATGTCATTCTTTCCGCCTTTGTCTCACGTATGTGTTGCCTTGAGCGTTTGACATGGGCGGTTTATTATAAATGACTCGTAAATGTCCTGAAGGTCTGTGAGGGAACTGAGGTTCTGTGCAGAGCACAAGGTCCAAGTCCGTAAACATGAGTTAAACATCAGTGAGAGGGGTCAGCAGGGAACTGTGGGTAGTCGTGTTGCTAAATGCTTCTCGCTTCATTAATGACACTTGGGCTTTGCTCTACAGTCAGGGGTTTGTACGGGGTGGGGGGGGGGGATTTGGCACAGGCACACGCTGCTGAAACGGACCTAAGCTAACTTTAGCCCAGCAGTCCTTTATCTGCGGCATTCAGAACTAACGACCCAGAGTTGGAATTGAAGGCTGAACTCACACAAGGTTGGAGCGCTGCTGGTGTGATCAAAGAGCCATTTCTATCTTTTGTTCACAGATTACATTTACCAAGAGCATTTGTAAAAACTTGGAATAATTGTAGTAATAATAGATGTCAGTAATAATCGCTCTGGGACCTCAGGTGTTCTATAACCATGTGAAAGGGCTGTGTGGCTACACAGATCGTACGGCCATCGGCCCATTATATGACATCGGCCATCGGGCCATTATATGACTTTTGCCCCCACAGCCACACTTCTTATCCAGAGATACATACATACTATTTTGCTTTTCACTCTTTTGGGCACATCTATATAGGCCACATTTTCAGCAAATCTAATCTTCAGACCCAACTGCGTAACCATACTGCTCCTGGCTTACAGACCAGTTTGGACAAAGTCAAATGTGGATTCTATAAGTTGGTGGCTTCTGAATCTTTGGCCTCTGACCTCTGACCTCTTTATGCTGCTAACCTCTCCTAGCTCTGGCCCCATGCTCCGAATCATTCTCCACTGACCTCTTCACCCTTCACCTTTCACCTTCCCCCTGCTCCTGTGTGTGTGTGTGGAGAGTAAGTACCGCAGCGCCATCTATCTGCTTCACTGTTGCCTTTTAAAACCCTCACCCAGTCTGGCATCTCTACTGTCTGCACTGTCCAGTGGTGAGATATTGAGGTCTAATTGGAGTCCATTTATACACTAACACTCCGTTGGAGACAGCGCCTAACCTCTCGTAACCGCATCTTATTCAAAGCTTAACCACCCATTCAAATAACCACCCCAGGCTATTTCTTCTGATTTGCCTTGAAACACTGCATATACTTCAACATGTAACCTCACCAAACTTGTACACTGAGTGGGCTAATGTTAACAACCCCTCTTTAATTAAGTCAGTGAATATCAAGCACTTAGTTGCGTAATTTCTGATTGGCGAGATTTTTCGTCTCCCCCACACAGTCCTAAAACTCTGCGATGCTTTACTAGTTGCGGGTGAACGCATCACAGTGAGGAGCAGATTAGTGTAGATTAGCGCTGCTCTGCCCATGGGAGAATGAGGGATACAGCCCACCGGTAAGCCAAGCTCCTCCCTTCCTGTTCCAGCATGTTAGAGTTTGACCTGCAGGACTGGGGTTGGACTCTTCATCATGATGACGATGATGATGACGAAGATGTATTTGACTTCTGAAGCCGTGCACATCGGCAGGGTAACCGTAGCGACATCTTAACCGCATGTCGGCATATACTATGGATTACAGCTTGGTGTGTGTGTGTGTGTGTGTGTTCTAGCTGAATTTCTGTGGTGTCGATAACAAGACACAAAACAATTGAAACCAGAGTGTACTGCACATTTGGAGCAGTGATGATGTGTGTGGTGTAATGATGTTACTGAGAACATTTAATGATACTATGAAAACGCATAGAGTGATGCATCTGTGTGTGGTGTTGAAGTACTAATGCCCGGTAGACTTGGATTGGTTTCCATAGTGAACATAACGGTGTGTTATGGCGACTGGATGCTGGCAAACCCTCTTAACTTGTGTGGATGATGTCTCGTTGGTGTCCTGCAGGCAGGACACGCAAGGCTGTCAATGCATTTGACATGTGGCTCTTGGTCTCCCTCTTCTAAACGCTACAGCACGTCGTGTGCTAGTGAATGTTTCATCTTCAGCATGTCCTCCATCTTCTGCTCCTGCAGCTGACTGTGACCGACGCTGGATCAGACGGCCCTGCATCTACAGGCTCCGCAGAACATCAGACCCGACGCTGGATCAGACGGCCCTGCATCTACAGGCTCCGCAGAACATCAGACACTATGGACGGGAATGTCACAAATCTGGGCAAAAGACCAAGGGGGGAACTCTCCAGGAACAGGGGCATAGAAGACCCTGCAGCGTAGCGCTTTAGCACCGCCCACGCCCCACACTCCCGGCCACGCCCGACACTCCCTCCCACGCCCCACACTCCCGGCCACGCCCGACACTCCCTCCCACGCCCCACACTCCCGCCCACGTGCCTAGTTAAACGAAAGAGTAACGTGCCTTTTTTAAAATCCAGGCTTGGCTTTTTCAATCCGCCATGAAACGTTCCCAGAGATGTCAATGTGAAAGTGTTCGAAAAGTATTAATACACTGTTTAGTCTGGCTATGTGGGTGATTGTGATTTGTGTGTGTGCGTAAGTGGATGGTGTAATTTTGTATGTCTGGTAATGGTCTGTATGAAGATATGCGAGACATCCCTTGGCAGTATGAATATGTATACTCAAATATTCCTACAAGACCAACACAAAGACCTTTAATTACAAACAGTACATTGTTAGCTTGCTGAATCAAGTAATATTTAATGAGAAACGCTTCTGAAAGAATTCTGTATGGATTTTTGGCATGTATTTGAAGGAAATGCTATGGAAAATATACCTTATTGTAGGACATGATGTCGCTTGTTTCAAAGAATGCAGTCAGCTACAGTGTATAAGTACAACTACAGCTACAAAGCAGAACACACAGCTCTGGTCCAGTTTGTTGTCTCTTCATGATTGATGTATTAGAAATGACAAGATATTACTCACTGACTAAATATTGGCTCCAGAAGTATTTTTCTTTTCTAAAACTAGCAAGATCTGGAAATTAATAAATGTTATTATATTATTATTATTTATTAATAGCAATTATTATATATTTTATTCATTATGTACATGCACTTTTTTAAAAATCATAGCTGCATAAGAACTATAGGATAACTGTAGTGCTAGATTGTGCAGGAAAAATGATCAGACCTTGTGGAAAAGAAAGTCAAGTACATAAATCTCCCCCAGCAGGATGGTGGTACTGGTGGCTGTGACCTGTGGTTACTCGTTACCTTGTTAGCATCACAGTGACACTGCAGCAAACAGAAAAATGCTAAATGTCTACAGCAAGTCCACATGTTGAAAAATGCAGAAGACCGTTGTAAACGAGACTTTTCCTTGAATCATTCCTTTAAGACTGCAAGTATAACAAAAAAATGAAAACCTGGTCTAATACCACCAAATCCATCCAAACAGTAACTCAAATGCATAATGAGGTCCGTTTATGATCAGACGTGCGTGCATTTCACTTTTAAATGTTGGACCCATGAACGTCTAACATTTGTAGTTTTAAGAATGTGACTTAGGTTTTTGGATTCACCTGGAGATTTGGAGATTGGTGAGTATTCCACCTTAGAGCTGAGGTAATGTGCTAACACTGAGGTAATGTGCTAAGAGTGGAGCCGCTGGTATCAGAGCCTACGGGTGCTTTGGGAGATCCTGCACGCCTGGCCTTTGGGGCATGAGAGCCTGCTCACGGGTTGGGTTGGTCGTGTGCCGGTCAGGGCTGAGGTGGAAGGTCTTCGTTCACCTTGTCGCCATAGCAGCCTGAGGGCTTATCCGAGCTTGTCACCGTTGCATTTGTAGAAGACGACAGTGGCCAGGACCCAGCCGTTGAGTGTTGTCATGACAACAAACCGCAGCAGGACTGGGGGACCGAGAGAGATGGAGAAAACGCACAAGGGCTTCATAAACCCCAGACCTGAAGGGCACTTCATAAACCCCAGACCTGGAGGGCACTTCATAAACACATGACCTGGAGGGCACTTCATAAACCCCAGACCTGGAGGGCACTTTATAAACCCCAGACCTGAAGGGCACTTCATAAACCCCAGACCTGGAGGGCACTTCATAAACTCCAGACCTGAAGGGCACTTCATAAACACCAGACCTGGAGGGACCTGGAGGGCACTTCATAAAACTTCATAAAACCCCAGTCCTGGAGGGCACTTCCTGGAGGGCACTTCATAAACCCCAGTCCTGGAGGGCACTTTGTAAACCCCAGTCCTGGAGGGCACTTTGTAAACCTCAGACCTGGAGGGCACTTCATAAACCTCAGACCTGGAGGGCACTTCATAAACCCCAATCCTGGAGGGCACTTCATAAAACACCAGACCTGGAGGGCACTTCATAAAACCCCAGACCTGGAGGGCACTTTGTAAACCCCAGACCTGGAGGGCACTTCATAAACCTCAGACCTGGAGGGCACTTCATAAACCCCAATCCTGGCGGGCACTTCATAAACCCCAATCCTGGAGGGCACTTCATAAACCCCTGACCTGAAGGGCACTTTCCTGCTCCAGCTTACCTGTTTCCAGCCCAAAAATGTGTCTTGCAAAAGTGCCACAGCAATTGCTCCACATTAATCCACATTACTGTTATTTCAGAATGGACATTTGGTGTGGAAGTTCATGTAAGATTTAAAAAGTTGCACATTCCTCTGTTCCTGCACTTCTTTTGACAATCTACTCTGAAAGTAAATACAGGCCTGTATTTACTTTCAGAGTAGATTGTCAAAAGGCTGTATTATGAGGGCAATTTATACTCACCTTTCAGATCCCCAGATGTAAGAACAGTAGTCAGTAGTCTGGCTAAACACAAAGAGAAATCCAGTGTTGATTTACAGCTTGCGTTTGAGCATGACTAGATAGTGTTGGCTGTTAAGTCTCACCCAGGCAGGTGTATGTGGACATGGCCCAGGTGAAGGTGCTCAGGTGAGCCGCGTCCTTCGTCTGCCACAGACACTGCAGCTGAGCAAACCTGCTGCTCGCGCTAACGAACGTGCAGAGACTCTGTGGTATGACACATACATACGTTGCCAAGGCAACAATAAAGAGAGGTTAGCCATGCTTACCCAGTAAACTGGACTCGGCACCGAAGTGTCCGATCAAGAGTCTTGGGCTCCATGTTAGCACCACAGACTGTACTTACATCAAGACTATGGTTAACACTCACCATTGCCAAGTCAATGGTCCAGGCCTTGACGGTGAGAAGTTTTGATGCCCCGATAAAGCTGAGCTTTAGTCAAAGTCAACACATCTTATTAAACGCGAACTGGAACCATTGTGATTTTTGCGAAGTCGTTTTGGTTTCTTAACAAATGATCTGATTTAAACGAGTGCAATTGGACAGCGATGTGTTCAAAACACTTCTAATTGGTCAAGAGGATACATGACGCTGTAAATGAGACTCTGTCTCAGGTTGCCGCGGGAGTGAAGGATCAGCAGAGAGAGGACGATGTCTGGAAGAGACACGAGTGCTTCAGTGTGTGTTTCTTCTGAGTCTTGCTCTGCCTTACTTACACAAGTATGAACAAATGCCATAATGCTAACCGGCAGACAAACACCCCCAGTGACCCAAAGTCAGGGTTACCTTGTGCAATAAGAACAGGGTACTCCAAGTAGGCAGCAAGAGGACATTCATGATACATCTCATATGTGGCAAATACAATATACCTGCAAAAAAGAAGCATGTCATTTCTGAGACAATGCTCCTACCCTTTCTACAAACGTAATATTCAGACATTTCTGTGATTAACAAAGCACTGAAATAAAAAAAATGTACAAGCAAGTGTTCTAACCATTACATCCACTAACAAAGAATGCACACGCACTCGTGCCTGCTCGAAAATAAAACTTCCATTTGACCTTTGCTTGTGCAAATCCCAGAGTTACGCGCGCGAACAGCTGCACTGCTATACTGAGGCTGTGAAGAATGTTCTTCCTGCCCTTTCTCCCCGCCGTACTGCCGCACGAGCAAAACGAATAAGGAATAATTACATAGCACTAATGGGTTGCTTTAAAATCAGTTAAAGCACGTTACAATTAAAAATAATTGTATAATTGGTATAATTGAGATATATATCATTCCAAAATGTCTGCCCTGTCATTTAATTGCACATCGCCAATTAACTGATTTTTAATTAAATGAATTATTGTATTGCTTTCTGCTTCTTTAGAACGCACTGAACCCGGAAGGCCATGGAAACTACCTGCTTTAACGGCACCAGAAATTGCGGGCATCACAATTCACATTGGAAACGAAGCGATCTGCTTTCACGAAGTAGCTACATCTTCCACAGCGCATAGTTGGATAACCCAGCGTTACTCGGCCCTAATGGGTTCCGTTTGTCACGGCTAAGCAGGGGTTCACAGAAGAGACCGGACACGCTTGACAACCAGTAAAGTGTTGCAAAACGGCGTGCAGGAAGATAGTTACCCTGATAGTTCCAGGAGTAGCGCCTCCAGACTGATACCTTTAGATGACTGGGTCCGGGTTAATAACGCGATTTGCGGGAGCTTAATTATCATACAAATGAGCAGGGTGCTCAGGTTGAGAATGTTGAGCAATAACTCTCTGGCCATCTTTAATGAGCCTGGAGAGATGTATACACTACTGCACGAGGCTCATTAACGAGAACATTTATAACATTTAGAGAACATGGTGGTTCACTGTGACGCAACAAGGACTCAAGAACTCTGATTGCAGTGCTTTTGCGACGTGCTGATAACCGCCTGAACCTATAAGTTATTTATGGAAGCGAGATTTCCATATCTTATGAAAGTATCAATAGGGGGCGCTAGATCTTTACTGATTGTCATTCAGAATTTATGATGTCCTCCTGCATGTACAAATAACCGGCTATTATACTGGTAAAAATACCATTAGTCTTTTTATTCATGACAGGTGTATTATGACTGGTGAGAAAAGACCTCATAGCTAACGTTAGCCTGTTTGTTGCTATGGTAAGTCTACGGGCTCAGAAGCGTCTGTTCTCAAATGAATGAAGGGTTCGTGTGAAGGATATGTGTGTGTGTGTGTGTGTGTGTGAGAGAGAGAGAGAGAGAGAGAGAGTGTGTGTGTGAGAGAGAGAGAGAGAGAGAGAATGAAAGAGATTTACAGCTCTTTTAAAACAGGCAGGTCCCTTGAGAAGGTTACTTATGAAAATTAAACCTTGTTCTGAGACCTGTCAGGGATAAGGGGCCACACAGACTCCTGCCTATCAGAACATTCCTTTGCTCCATCTTTCATTTCCTGCCATCTCTCTATCTGATTTCTCTTCTTTTGGTGGACTAGGAACCTTGTTAATTACTCACTCACACACACACACACACACACACACACACACACAAACACACACTGTGCATTGGTCAATGCCTTAACTAATAAGTGGCAGGAGTTCAGAACAGAGTTCTAATGACAGACACTATCATCCCACTGTGAGTTACTAATGAGATCATTAACACCACTAGTCCTTCAAAACCTCTCAGTACATGGACCTTTCACACATTTATGTACATTAAAATGTCCATTCATCTAATACTGACTTTAATGTTAGAGTTTAAGACATTATAGCAAATTCTAATTATTGTGTCCTTTTTATTATATGCTAATGAAGTTAATCAGAGACCTGAATTTGCAGCGACTAGCAGCAATATACAGGCTAACATACACACCTACACACTGCATACCTGTTACTCTAGCACACATATGTAGAGCAGATTTTCCTCAGCATACCATGCTAACATCGCTAATTCCTGATTACCCAAGTCAAACATAACTGTATCTTTGTAACTTAATAAGTCACTTTATTAATAACTCATATTAATAACTCACATTATTCACATGTTGATGATGGCTATTTTACATCCACTCAATAATCATATAATGTTAATGTTATTCTGAATTTTGTGTAACATAAGTTAGTATAACTGTTCAAATCTGAACTGCTGGTTTTATCTCATGTGTCCTGACAGACTACAAAAAGGTGAATGAAGAATGTGTCAAATTCCATTTGAATCTATGACATGAACAGACTAAAATGAATTAAAGAGCACGATTCCTCCTCTGCGTTTAATGGAGGGTGGACAACATTCAAATGGATATTGGCATTAATCTTTTGTAAAAGCTACCTGGGAAAGAAGCCATTGTACAGCCTGATACCTAACACTGCCTAACAGTGTAAGCCATGAAGGTCAATAAATCACAACCATTTCACTGTTGACAATATACTCACACACACACAGACACACACACATTTTGTGACCTTGGCTTGAAGATCTCCAATGTTGTGTGACTAAATAAATAAACCCTAAATAAATGTCTGTGTAGGGGTGACGGTGACACAGAGTTGACTGTGTGTAGGAGTGATGCAGGAGAGTGTGTGTAGGAGTGATGCAGGGTTGAGTGTGTGTAGGAGTGATGCAGGAGAGTGTGTGTAGGAGTGAAGCAGGGTTGAGTGAGTGTCGGGGGTGTTTAAGGGTTGAGTGAGTGTCAGGTGCATCTTTGCTGGTCGTACTCACCAGTGCCAAAACAATCACCAGATGGAATAGCACATGATAGAAACGTAAGCTTATGACCTCTAGATGTAAAAGCTGTGGACATGATCAAATAATCAACCCGTGCTTTCTCACTTTCTGTGTGTGTACATGTGGCAAAAGAACACCTTTCTGAATTGTGTGCCCTCCCCCTTGTTATCTGCCCACTGCTCTGTGACCAGTTTAGCTGACTGCTTTATGGGAACATCAATAGTCTTTATGGGAAAGCTGGGTAGGATTGATTTCACTGGAGACAACCTGAGGTCCAGGTTAAACAATGCAAACAAGCTCCCTCTACACCTGTCATACGCTGTCTTAGGCTTTCTGGCAATAAGTCGACTGCTATTTTGAGAGGTGTTATGCTTTTTTATGTAGTCAGTGTGGATCTGGTAATTCAGTAGTCAGTATGGATCTGGTATTTGTTTATTGCATTAGCTCAGACACAGTGGGCTTAGTGTGACTGTGCAGTAGGTACCTTGTAATGCTGAGTGAGTTGAAGCAGTATGCAAGTGCAGAGATGTTTAATGGAGCAGTTTCACGAGGTATAAATACAGGGATAATTAGGGGAAACAAGACGCAGGTGAGAAGAATTAAGGGTTAACAAACCATGAGATGGATGGAGACACAAAGCCGAAACAAAAACACAACTATGTGGCTCTGGAGTCATGGGAAGCACAATGCTAGAAGGGGGTAAATGTGGCAGATCTTCCCCTTAATGTGCTGCTTTGAGTGGCAAACAGGGTCAGGAGGCCAGGATGTAGACGTTGCAATCGAGGAGCAGGAGCAGCGAGAGGAACTGGTGCTCAAGTCCAGGAGGCAGTTTGAGAATCAGGGCAGGAGGCGAGTGAAGAGCTGGGGCAGGAGCTGGTGCAGGGGCAGATGGTCTGAAAAGGCAGCACAGGTCCAGGAGTCTGCTGTGCCGGCCGTGGGGACGGAATCGTCTTAGTCACTGCAGGAAGGAGGTAGTGGTGCAGAAACGCCTGGGCTGCCCTCCGGAGCCTGGGGCTGAGGGGAGGGTGATGGTCTACTCTGTACTCCAGACAATGCTTACATGTGAAGGAGGATTAAAGGTAAATCTCTGCTCTCTGTCTGCTCTCTCTCATCGCCCAGGAATTCATTGCAGAGGACTGAGATCTGATCTCTGGTCACGCTGTGTCACTCAGGGACAATTTACTGTGTCATTCATGGCCAGTTTACTTAATTAAACATTTCCTGATTTATCCAGTGTGGAGAAAGCGGCAATATTAAATGTAAAACTGCCGTAATAAACAGCTTCTCTGCACAGCAATGTGAATATAGTTTTTACTGAATATATAACTCACCATCCCCAGGAGAAAACTCAAATTGCTTCCAAGAGGGAGGGAGCAGTTTCACGGCATGATTAAAGAGGACTACTTACACACTTTTATGGTCTAGGGCCTGGTGCAAAAATGACCTTACTGAATGAAAAGTCAATCGCCACTTTCATTCACTCTGCTTTATGTCCCACTGGACCTGGATGACATTAGGTCCTTGTCTCTCAAGCTTTTAAGCGCTGAAATGTTCAGTTACCAGCAGTGGCTGTGACAGATTACACGATTTCTTCGCGTCTGCGCCCTCTGCAGCCCCGGGAATATGTGGCTTATTAAGATTCTTCCCACCGACTCGTCAGCATCCTTGTTTAGGAGGCCAACGCAGGACAGTTTGCTTTCGCTGCCGAAGGAAAGACGTGGCACCGAGCCGTGTACGCATTAGTTCTCGTCAACAGCATTTGCTTCATTCATGACTTTTCTCTCTTCATAACTCACTCACAACAGAAAAAATAGATTTTTGAAGCTTTGACAGTCCTTTCCAAAAAGGACAAACTACACGTAGGCCTGTCGTTTAGCATCTGCAGCATGCATATAAACGCGGGATGAAGGATGAAGGCTGGAATCAAAGGTTTTCTTGTCTGTAAATTCACCAAACAAAGAAAACATTGGTATCAATCTGGGAATAAAGAAAGACAAATAAATAATTGTTGATCCAAGAGCGTAGTTTAGAGCTTCGCTGGTGCTCCCTACTTAATTAATATATACCAGCATCACAGAGAGAAGGAGAGGATAGTTTTTTTTTTTTAAACATATTTTTCATATTTTGGTCTTTTGGAAGTTGGTAAAGGTCAGTCTTGATAGACATTATTCTTGTTCTCCCAAACTCGCAGAATTAGTCCGTCGCTTTAACGGAAGAAAAGCGAAAGAAAAAAATCTAGCTTTTAGAGAAAAGAACACACGGTTCTCTCTGTCTGTCTGTCTGTCTGTCTGTCTCTCTCTCTCTTTCTTTCTCTCTCTCTCTCTCTCTGCCGTAATTTTTAATATCAAATTCTGCAATCACGCTGTAGATTACCTTTGACATTCTCCGTGTTGGAACTCGCTCTCTCTGCGCCTGCCTTACCGTGTAGAAGGCAGCGAAAGGAGACGGCTTTTATAAACCCCATCATTATCCGCCGACTCTCTCATTTAAATTATAACAGCTGCCATTGTCTCGTCATGCATTCAAATGTATCTGCATATTTTAACGCGGTCATTAGGTTTGAATATTTTAGTTATCCCAGAGCAGCCGTCTCCACCACACAATTCACATATGGATAGAACCTTATTTTGACATGCGAATGATTGGCACCTGTCATTGTATAAACACGGGCTTAAATGTGTTAAATTAGTTATATTATTGCTATTTAAAACTGTGATGGTCATCAGTATTAATGTCGTTTGATTAACATACCCGTGTTAGCTTAAAACCTCTTAAGGAGGCACTTAAAGCACATGGAAAACACACACAACCATAACACAAGTGCAGGTCTTGTGGTATATATTTTGCTTCTTCGAAATTATTCAGGATAAAGAGAAATGCCCTGTGTTTATAGAGAAGGAGAAAGCCAAGGACTTAATATCTAAAGTGTGTCTGTGTAAGTGAAACGTGGCTCTATGCCCGCATCATAGTTCAGTGTACCAAAATGTAACTGTATGAGCAAGAAAGTGTATTTTCAAATGCCTTAAAGAATAAATCCAGCAGTGTTTGCATGTTTATGTGTGTGTGTGAGTGCTGTGAGACTGAGGGGGAATATGCTAGCTGGGCTTACTGATTGCTCGCTATTAGCAATGACTTCTCATCTGTCCACCCACATGCCAGATCTACACCATATCTGGGGCTGCAGCCGTCAGCACACACCAACCAGCACAAAGAAGACCACTCTAGCCTTTCAGCATGTACAGCACACACACACTCACACACACACTCAAACTCACACACATTCACACTCACACACACACACACACACACACACACACACACACACAGTTCCTCTCCATCAGTCTCCTAGCACACAGGTCCAACTCCTTGTCCCCCAGTTGTCTGACACAATCTGATAGTCAGGAGACGGATGCTCAGAGCACTGCTGCAAACTTGAACCTCTCCTCTTCAAACAGCACACGCACGTCACACATCTCAGACGCTCGTAAACGTCTGAGCAGAAACTTACTTAGTCAAAGAGCTTTGCTGGAATGTGCAAGATATACAGAGAAATAAACTTTATTATAGTGAACAGCAATATTTCAACTCTCATGAGTCTGACAGACTTCATTTACATTATTACTATATTTAATACCTGCTGAGTTTAATTCAAACTTTAGCAAATGTTAATATAGGTCAGTTATTGTTCTTGACAGTGAAGCAGAGTCCAGCACAGTTTTAGTGAGTCCACTGCTCACCCACTTATGTTGGTAAAGAACTGATGAATTGAAGCAGGTGGGTTTGAGCAGGGAACACACATAAATGCACTGCACTGTAGTCCCTCAGGACAGGAGCTGCTCACGTCTGCCTTAGAGGATATGAACTCATGAATTAGCCACAGGTCAAAAGGTTAAACAGCCAATAAATGACTCTTTCCCTAGGGAGTCAATGGTACCAAATTATGTCATACAGACACTACACAAACATACACACGCTAGCTGAAAATAATGGCAATTCAGTGAAACAGACACAACTATTCAACAGGAGAATTTGAAATTTCGTGGTACAAATGTTCTCTAATTGTAGAAGGTTAATTCAGTTTAGTTCTGTCACTCATCTGGAATATGAGTTTAGTGTTTTAATCTGAAGTATTTTCTGCATATTCTTATAAACAAATCACATAATGGCAGACTTTGGAAACACAGAATATGAAGAAGCATTTAAATACAATTAAAAGACACGGCATTGAAATGTTGCATTATTCCACTGTAGTATTCACACACTGCCAGAATGTTCTCAGAATGTTCTACAAAATCTTCTTGGGCACTGTGAATTAGGTCAAAGCTCGGCCAAGTACACAACATATTTTGACTGGAATTATGTGAAATTGTGTGGTTGTGTAAATGTTTGGGGCATGAAAGATATGGTTTACTCTGTTTTTTTTTACATATTAATTAATTACTTTGTCAGAGTAGACTGTATTTAAGTATTTGTTAAGAAAACAAACATTATTGTCAAATTTTCAAACATCAGCTGTAGCTATAAGCTATAATTAAAATAACGTAAAGAAAATAATATGTAACTTGCCTAGAATACTCTGTGGTCCAAACACAGGTGGAGAATGACAAGCCATAAATACAATACTATAATTCTAATATAGTTCCATGCCGACATTCAATGGTCTGGAATATTCTTCTACTTTAGTTATGGTTGCATATCTGAATTGGCTGGCCTCGTCCCCCGTCCTGGAGCTGTGGAATGTTGGTGTCGCTCTGTGGAACCCGACTGGCTCCGCCCCACACCGAGGCAGCAGAGCCAATCGGCTGCCTGACCCGCCGTTGCTCCACCCCATCTTCTTTCGAGCGCAGCGCCAGTAGTTCGATCTCGTGCTTGGCGGCGATGTCGAGCACGCGCTGTTTGCTGTAGAAGATCACAAAGTTGTTGATGATTGGGTGGATGGGCAGCGCGATGGCGATGATCCCGCACAGGAAGCTGACGGCAGCGTTGCACCTGCCCAGGGTGGTCCTGGGGTAGACGTCGCCGTAGCCTACCGTGGTCATGGTGATGATGGCCCACCAGAAGGACTGTGGGATGCTGGTGAACAGGGTGTCCGGGTGGCTCTGCTCCAGGGCGTAGCCCAGTGCCGAGAACAGGAAGATGCCCATGCCCATGTACATGAGCAGGAGACCCAGTTCCTTCAGGCTGCTCTTCAGAGCGTAAGTCAGTGTCTGAAGACCTGAGGAGTGACGTGCCAACTTGAAGATGCGTGCTACACGCATGACCCGTAGCGCCTGCACGCCATGCTGAACGCTGGCCAGCTCCGTCACAGCCGTGCCCAGGTGGGTCAGAACCAGCACCACATAGAAGGGCATGATGGTGAGGAAGTCCACCATGTTCATGAAGGAGAAGGCAAAACGCACCTTGTTGGGAGCTGAAGCCAGACGCAGCATGTACTCGGCGGTGAACCAGACAATGCACACCATCTCGATGTACTCCAGGGTCGGATTCTCCATCTCATGGCCCCCGTCATCATAAACATGCAGCTCAGGAATGGTGCTCACGCACATGACCACGGAGGACAGAAGGATGAAGAGGAACGACAGGATGGCAATGGCACGGGCCAGCAAGGACGACTCTGGCTTTTCCATGAGCTTCCACAGGAACAGTTGGCAGCGTTTGCCCCTGCTGGCTGACGCGTTTCCCTCATCGTTGTGCAGAATCGCGCGCACTTTCTCAGCTATTTGCGCCAGTTCTTCCTCTACTTCATTCAACCCGCCTTTGCAGCATTCGTCGAGGAAGTCCACATCAACTCCCCAGAACTCCATTTCTTTCTTAAAACACATAGGGCATATCCCCTTTTTCATGTGCACTTCACCGTAGTAATATAAGTCTATGATGCATTTGAAAACTTCCGGGTCTCTATCGAAGTAAAATTCACCTTCTCGCGCGTCATAGTCATCGCAAAGTTCCGACAGGTCGCTGGCGTCATCCGCTGAACGGGCGGCCAGCTCCGCTAAGCGCGTATCGGGGTAGCGGTTCAACAAGTCAACGCACAGAACTTGTTTGACACCCCCTACGTTTACCACGATCTCCGTTTCCTCACTTGTCTCCGATCCGTTACAGTCGGCATAACGTGTCCTCGGTGTCTCCCACATTTCAGTTGGTGTACACGAAGAAAGTATATTTTTTAATCTTGATCAAGTAACTTCTGCGCGTCTGGAATAACAGTATGGTGCGTGCAAGCGTTTAATAAATGAAATTTGTGGTAGCAATAAGCGAAGATAGACGTACAACCTTCTCCTGGTCGAGGACCATGATAATAACGCGCTCGGTTTTCGGCTACGACACCAGTTTAGTTAGAGAGATGGAGGTCAGCTGCCTTCGGTAACGTCGCAAATCCCAGTCCTAGAGTGCCTCCGCGAGCCTTCCACGGTCCACAGCCCTCCGTTTCTGTTGTTTTGGTTTTAAACAAAAAACACTGGGCGTGCGTTCAGTGCGACTCCAATACCAGTCAGTAGGTCCAAGAGGCAGAAAATGAAAGAGCAATGTAAAGTAATGTGAGAAGTGACGAAGAGATAAAAATGTCACTGTGTTTGTGTGTGTGGGGAGGGTGTCGGGGGTCGAAAGAAAGTTAGATCGACAGCGACAGACAGCGACAATGCTGAGTAATTCAAGGTTTTTTTGAGACTGGGCAGCTTGCACCAGGTTTAGATATACCATTCCAAGTTTTAAAAATGGATGTCGCAATTACACATTCAATTAAACACACGTTTATCTTAGGTTGTTAATGCAATGTTTCGCCTCTAATATATCTGAGCATTTCACCGACGCCCCCTCCCCCCCAAAAAAGTTCAGTGCTTTTGCATTTACACTACATTTTCCTCCCATAATTAACAAATGGGAATAACAGCGAACAGTACAAATACAAAACGAGTATTACTGCCGTCTGCCATGCACTTAACCCAATCTGAGCGCAATTACGCACGTGGCACAATGTGCGATTACGTGTGGAAATGGCTCCCCCTATGGACAAACTGCGCGAATTGCAAACTGGCAAAATAGTTTTAAGGAAAATTCTATGGCTTCATTTCGACCTTCAACTAATGTATTTAGTTGGTGAAGTGTTTATATATAAACATTCTTATTAAATTCTTGTATTGTTCCTGGTGACAATACAACAATGAAACAAGCTAACTTTTTGTTTTAAATATTTAAAACATAAATGAAAGTGCAGTTAGTTAATTTCAACTCTTCAACCCCAGGGGCTTCATCACCTCATTGGTCGGATCTCCTTTTTAGCACTGACCTATCAGGAGTTGCAATGTGAGACCAATGCAGGCAACATACTTGACATTCAGACAAACGTGCACACACTTGCACACAGGCTCATACATACACACACACACACACACACACACCTTTTAACTGAGATGCTGATGCAGGAACTCTTGAGATTTGCTTTTTGAGATGCTGTGTTTCAGTCACAAGTTTGGGTCACTCAGACAGTACAAAACCACAGAAAGCTACAAAGTCTCTAAGTTAATAGATTATGTAAACTATATTTTTGTGAGACGTTTTAACTGGGGTATTTTATTTAGTTCTCGTGGCATGTTTGACATTTGAAGGAATGGCTCGTGCACATGATTTGACAGAGCAAAGGAAGCTACATAAACAAAAATCATATTTAGAAAATCTGCACAAATAGTAAACAAACAGACAAATAGTAAACAAACAGACAAATAGTAAACAAACAGACAAATAGTAAACACAAACAGACAAATAGTAAACACAAACAGACAAAGTTCATCCCTGGAACTTCAAGTCCTCGCCAGGATCTTTCCATCTCTTTTGAGAACTCGCTGGTCACCACATCTGCTGAAGCTCGAAGTCTTGGTGTAGTTGTGGATGACCAGTTATCGTTCTCAACCCATGTTGCAAACCTGACTCGGTCATGCAGATTTCTCCTTTACAACATCGGAGAATTCGACCTTTTCTGTCTAGCGAGGCTACTCAAGTGCTTGTTCAGTCTCTTGTCATTTCAAGACTTGACTACTGCAACTCACTCCTGGCTGGTCTTCCTATGCGTACCATCAGGCCCTTGCAACTGATCCAGAACTCGGCGGCTCGACTTGTCTTCAATGTTCCTAAGTTCAGCCATGTTACTCCTCTGCTGCGCTCTCTTCACTGGCTTCCTGTAGCTGCCCGCATCAGATATAAAACCCTGATGCTGGCCTACAAGGCTAAGAATGGACCAGCACCTCCATACATGGTGGCAATGGTCAAATCCCGATCTGTACCCAGAGCTCTTCGAGCTTCAAGCACAGCTCGGCTTGACCCACCATCTCTCAGGACATGCGGAAAACATGCATCCAGACTTTTTTCAGTTCTGGCACCTCAGTGGTGGAACGAACTTCCACTGAGTGTCCGAATGGCAGAGTCTCTTGCTGTTTTTAAGCGAAGACTGAAGACACATCTGTTTCAAGAGCACTTAAATTTAATTTTACTACACTAGCATTTATTAAATATTTGTGACTGTAATGACTTTTCTTGCTTTTATCTTTTAAGTAGGGTTTTCTCAGTATATATTTGAGTATATCTAGGCGTCCATACTGACTATATCTAATAATATCTTTGCTTAAAGTTTCTTCCTGATTTTAGCCTAAACTAACTAGCTAGAGATTTTGTTCTGAGTAAAACAATGAAGCACTTTTTGTAAGTCGCTCTGGATAAGGGCGTCTGCTAAAAGCCGTAAATGTAAATGTAAATAGTAAACACAAACAGACAAATAGTAAATACAGACAGGCAAATAATAAATACAGACAGGCAAATAATACACAGACAGACAAATAGTAAACCACAGATAGAAGTCGGATTTATCTACTTATAAACTTTTACCTTTGTGCCAAACACACACACACACCAACTTTATCTCTGTCATATTTATCATATGGTCTCATAAATGTGAGAATGCAGTGTATTACATAGTGGAGAAGAGTAGAATAGAGTAGAGCACAGTATAGTAGAGTATAGTAGAGTATAGTAGGGTACATTGGAGTAGAACAGAGTAGAGTATAGTAGAGTAGTTCCCCTTGGTGTTGCCCTCTCTACGATCTTCCTCTCCCTACTCTTCCTCTATGCTTCCCGCTTTACTCCCAACAGGGCTTGTGACCTGGCGGGTCCATCATGTCCATCGTAGACTGCCGATGTGTGGACACGTGGACAACAGTGATGCGTGCCGTACATACCAGGACAAAAGGAGGTGTGGGTACATAACTGGGTGTGTGTGTGTGTAGGTGTGTTCACCTCATCTTCCTCTGCATGTCTCTGTACACCTGCATAATGCATTTGTAATGGTCGATAAGTGACTTGTTCTCCTTGAGAGACTTTTCAGATTGTTCAGGTCATCCTGGTTATATTCCAGTTTCTCCTGTTTCAGCTGGTAGGTGGCCTTGATGTTTTGCAACTGTTTCTCGAGAATCCACTCATACACATGAGAGTGTGGACACACACACATAGATCCCATAATGCTTCTTCCTGGGCCTGATTTGTGTCTCGTATCTAACTCTTCTCACCTCACATCTCCTACATGTAAGCACCTGCACATCCATCTCTAGCACCACCTGATGGGGCTGCGTTCCTCCGTGTCATCCACCCGCAGGAGCCCAATGCATCATACACATCTTCTGCAACAGGAGCTCCAGCTGTAATGTAGACACACACATGCACACCTGCACATGTACACACACACACACACACACCTGCACATGTACACACACACAGACACACACCTGCACATGTGTACACTCTCACACACACATACACACATCTGCACATCTGCACATGTACACACACACCTGCACGTGTACACAACAGCACACAAACCACAACACATGTAGATGTGCACTTCAACACACACACACACACATTCAGTCACTGGCCAGTAATACTTTTGTACTGATTATTGGCAGTATTAAATATCAGGTTTAAACCTGCAGATTATGTATTTGAATATTCCAGTATTACTAATATTAGGCCAACACCACAGATGATACTGTAATATGATGTTATGAAGCCCAACTTTAGTTTCACCAGCACAGACACTGAGAACATGTGCACAGCTGTCGACTAAGCAGCTGGAAACAGAAGACGTACATTGTTTCCAGTTTTCCCATTGGGTAACACCAAGTGGCCACAGAACACAATATCAGTCACAACTCTGGATCACCTGACGAGTGTCGAGTTTTTCATACAGCAGATTAGCTTTGACATTCTCTGTGTTGGAAGCTGCTCTTCCTACACCTGCATTACCGTGTAGCAGACAGCAGAGGGAGACAGCTGCTATAATCCTCATCATTATCCTCTGACTCTCATTTAAATTATAACAGCAGCCATTGTCTCGACAACCAATCAAATGTATCTGCACATTTTAGTGTGGTCATTAGGTTTGAATATTTTAGTTATCCCAGAGCAGCCGTCTCCACCACACACATATGGATAGAGTCTTTTTAGCACAGGCATGACTGACACCTGTCAATGTAGGAATAGGGTGAATCTGACCATTGTTTTATTATTATAATTATTTTAAAATGTCAAAGTGTCAAAGTGTCAGTGTTAGTGTTTTGGTGGAGTAACACACACATCATTTGACTGTCTGACAGAAATGTGTAAGCTAAAGACCTTCTCTGGGCTTGTCTATAAAGAACAGGAAGCACACGCACACACACACACACACACACACATACAAATGTGCAGGTCTTGGGTCCTCCAAGGCTAGGATGGACCACAAGTGCGTCAGAGAGACCAGGTTTTTCACAGTATTTCATATCTATGGTTTTGCTTCTCCGAAATGATTCCGGATTTAGATAAATGTGCCATATTTATAGAGGACAAAGACAGAGGCTTCTATATCCACAGTGTGTCTGTGGTAAGTGGAGAGTTGTGGATTCTCTGCACTGATCACCGGTATGTGTGCCACAATAGTAAAACAGTCCTAGGTGAAGTTCAGGACGTGTGGACGAGGACGTCCTGTCCCGTCCTATCTATCATTTCTTTAACATGACGGTCTGTTCATATGACGAGTCAAGTTGGGACGCATGAGCAGTGTGTGACCAGCCAATGTTGAACTGAAACCTACACCAATGAGCCCAATATTGATTGATTTGTAATTAAGACAGAAAGAGAGATCCAGACAGACCGCTGGGCGTATGAGGTGTGCTGTTCGTTAAGGTCATGACCCAACGGTTGGGCTTCTCAGTTGAAGGAGGAGGCGTTCCTGTGTGCTGACATCACAGCAGACCAAACCGGGGTCTGAGAGTTTGAGAGGGCTTATGTGGTGTGTTCATGTACCATACTTTGAAATGAAAATGGAAATAACTGAGAGAAAGTCATACTTGCCAGTGCCTAAAAGAATAGTTTTGCAGTGTTTGCATGTTTGAGTGTGTGTGAGTGTGTGTGGGTGTGTGTGAGTGTGTGTGAGTGCTGTGAGACTGAGGGTGAATATGCTAGCTGGGCTTACTGATTGCTTGCTATTAGCAATGACTTCTCATCTGTCCACCCACATGCCAGATCTACACCATATCTGGGGCTGCAGCCGTCAGCACACACCAACCAGCACAAAGAAGACCACTCTAGCCTTTCAGCATGTACAGCACACACACACTCACACACACTGCCAAACCCCTAACTCACAAGTACACAGCACATATGCATGTCACACATCTCAGATGCTCATAAACATCCACGCAAAAAAAATATTTCGTCAAAGAGCTTTGCTGGAATGTGCACGATGTACTGAGAAATAAACTGTTTATTACACTGAACAGCAATATTTCAACTCTCATGAGTCTGACAGACTTCAACATTTACATCACTGCTGCATTTAATACCTGCTGAGTTCAATTCAGAATGTAACATATTTTAATCTACGAATTGCTTTAGCACAGTGTTGCATAGTCTTTGAACAGAGTGCAGCGCAGTTTTAGTGAGTCCACTGCTCACCCACTTATGTTGGTAAAGAACTGATGAGTTGAAGCAGGTGGGTTTGAGCAGGGAACACACATAAATGCACTGCGCTGTAGTCCCTCAGGACAGGAGCTGCTCACGTCTGCCTTAGAGGATATGAACTCATGAATTAGCCAATAAATGACTATGGTACTTAAGTACCAAATTGCGTAGGACAGACACTGCACAGACTTACACACACCAACTGAAATAATGGGCAATTCAGTGAATCAGAGACTATTCAACAGGTGAGTTTGTTATTTTGTGGTACAGATCTTCTCCACTTCTAGCAGTTTAAACTTTCAGCTTTAAAATTTCCTTAGCTTTAAAGAGCGCTCTTTACCCATAACCCAACTCTGCCACTCTCATCTGGAACGTATAGTTTTTAACATCTAAATCCTTTTTTGCATGTTCTTTTATACAAACTACTTGATGGAAGACTTTGGAAACACAGAATATGAAAAAGAATAGAAATGCAATAAAAGGACACTACACACAAATGTTGCAGTATTCACACTGTAGTATTCACACACTACCATAATGCACTCAGATATCTACAGATTCTTCTTGGGCACTGTGTAATAGGTCGAAGCTTTGCCAAGTAGGTTAGAGTTAGGGTTAGACTTGTAGACTTGTTTTAAGTGGAATTATGTGTAACTGTGTGGTTGTGTAAATGTTAGGGGCATAAAGGTATGGTTAAAGCATTTTTTTAAGATTAAATTATTACTACCTCAGCCTATTTTAAAATACTGGTATTTATTAATATGACTAAATTCATTATTGTCAGACTTTCAAACAATACAGCTGTACCTATAAGCTGTAATTAAATTAAGGCTAGAATACAATAACTTGCCTAGAATACAAACACAGGTGCAGAACGATGACTCACAAATACAATAATATAACAATAATATAGTTCTTTGCTGACATTCAATGGTCTGGAATATTCTTCTACTTTAGTTATGGTTGCATATCTGAATGGGCTGGCCTCGTCTCCCATCCTGGAGCAGCTGAATGTAGGTGTCGCTCTGTGGAACCCGACTGGCTCCGCCCCACACCGAGGCAGCAGAGCCAATCGGCTGCCTGGCCTTCTGGCGCCTCGCCATCCGGCTCTCCTTGGAGCGCAGCGCCAGTAGTTCGATCTCGTGCTTGGTGGCGATGTCGAGCAAGCGCTGCTTGCTGTACAAGAACACAAACTTCGTCATGATGAGGTGGACGGGTAGCATGATGGTGATGAGGCCGCAGAGGAAGCTGACGGCAGTGTTGCACCTGCCCAGGGTGGTCTTGGGGTAGATGTCGCCGTAGCCCACCGTGGTCATGGTGATGATGGCCCACCAGAAGGACTGTGGGATGCTGGTGAACAGGGTGTCCGGGTGGCTCTGCTCCACAGCGTAGCCCACCGCTGAGAACAGGAAGACGCCCATGCCCATGTACACCATCAGCATGGCCAGCTCCTTCAGGCTGCTCTTCAGTGCGTGCATTAGCATTTGAAGGCCTATGGAGTGGCGCGCCAGCTTGAAGATGCGCGCTAAGTGCATGACGTGTAGCGCATGCACGGCCTGCTGCACGCTGGCCAGCTCCGTCACGGCCGTGCCCTGGTGGGTCAGAACCAGCACCAGATAGAAGGGCATGATGGCGAGGAAGTCCACCATGTTCATGAAGGAGAAGGCAAAATGCACCTTGTTGGGTGCTGAGACCAGACGCAGCACGTACTCGGCGGTGAACCAGACGATGCACACAATCTCGATGTACTCCAGGGTCAGATTCTCCACCTCGTGGCCCCCGTCATCGTAAACATGCAGCTCAGGAATGGTGTCCACGCACATGACCACGGTGGAGAGTAGGATGAAGAGGAACGACACGATGGCAATGGCACGGGCCAGAAAGGACGACTCTGGCTTTTCCATGAGCTTCCACAGGAACAGTTGGCAGCGTTTGCCCATACTGGCTGACGCGTTTTCATCACCGTTCACAATCGAACTCACTTTCTCAGCTATTTCTGCCAGTTCTTTCTCCACATGATTCAAACTGCTTCTACAGCATTCGTCGAGGTAGTCCACATCAACTCCCCAGAACTCCATTTCTTTCTTAAAACACATAGGGCATATGCCCTTTTTCATGTGCACTTCCCCATAGTAATATAGCTCTGTGATGCATTTGAAAATATTTGGATCTCTATCGAAGTAAAATTCACCTTTTCTTGCATCATAGTCATCACAAAGCTCCGACAGGTCGCTGGCACCGTCCGATGAGTGTTTGGCTAGCTCTGCTAAGCGCGTATCAGGGTAGCGGTTCAACACATCAACATAGAGAACTTGTTTCACTCCACCTATGTTTACTGCGATCTCTGTGTCCTCACTTGCTACCGATCCGTTACAGTCGACATAACGTGTCCTCAGTGTATCCCACATTTCAGCTGGTGTACAGGAAGAAGTAGATCACATAACTTGCATCTAGAATGACAATATGACACGTACAATAATTTAACAAATGAAAAATGTAATAATATCAGAAAATACAAATAGAAATGTTAAAAGAACTTTTCCCAAGACCATGATGATCAAGTGCTTCGCGTCCAGCTGTGGTCCGAGTTTAATTGAGAAATGGTGGTCATCTGTCTTCCTGAGCATCACAAATCCAAATCCTTACGTGACTCTGCCTGCCTTAGTGCTCAGTATTTCACAGGAGCGTCAGGGAGATCCCAGCCATGGTCCCAGAGACAGAGAAAAGAAAAGAGCAATATAAAGTAACGTGAGAGTTGCTGAAGGACTGAAAAATGTTTGTATGTGTGTAGTGATGCGAGGGGGCGGGGTGAGACAGAGAGAGAGGGTGAAAGAGAGACATGGATACATAGATAGATAGAGAGAGAGAGAGAGAGAGAGAGAGACTATGTGTGTAGTGAGTGAGTGTGGGTACGGGAAAGAGTAATCCAAGTTTTGTGATTGAACGGATCAGATCAGGTTTAGAAACATTTCAGGTCTACCATTACAAGTTTTAAAGATTTATGTTGCTATTACCACATTCAAGTTTATTTTAGGTTCCTAATGCAAAATGTAGCTTCTAGTGTATCTGATCGTTTAGATGTTCACCTCCCCACCGAGATGGTCAGTGCTTCCACTTTTAAACTAAAATTTCCTCCCATTGTTTGAAATGACTGAACAAATAGAGCTGATACAAGAAGCGTATTATCACCCCCGTGGACAATTATGCACCCGACACAAAGTGCAATTACATGTGGACATTTCTCCCTCTGCTGACAAAGAGTAGACATTGCAATGCAGTAAATAAATTCATAAAAATTGACTGCAACATTTAATGGTATGTAAATGCTTATTCATAAAGTTACCATGGTAATAATTAGCACTCCAGTGTCAGCTTGCTGCTGGGCTAAATTCACCTGTGGCCAAGGTGAAAGCCAATCACAACTGACATATAAATGAGGCCACATATTATAGACTCCAAGATTGATGAATGACTAACCCCAGTCATGAGACCAGTGATATGCTGGAACCTGGTTTGGTTTAGTTCTGTTGTGTGAAAAGCTCCCTCTTAAATCTAAACCCTTCACCTTTCAGACTGCTGAATGATTGTTAAATGACGCCACTGATATGCCAAGGATCACGATGAAGACCCAACCGTGCCTGAGCCTGAGTTTCAGGATCTCCTCCTCATCATCATCATCATCGTGAGGCTCCACCTTCCTGCTGTAGTATCTCTTATTCCTGCTAGAGGGAGACAATGACCTACTGTTTGAGATGATTCCGGTAACCTTGGCATGCATGCGTCTCTTATCACTGAAATATGATCTGACACCTTCTTTCCTTCCCTAATGGCCCATTTTGGAAGGAATTGTGGGTCTGGCTCACCTAGTAAGGAGCTAAGAATTAAACCAACATTTAATGCTATTACAATTCTTCTCTTCCTGCAGGGACCCATGTTGGCACAGGACTTCCTCTTTTATCATGGCTTTGTCTGTATATAGTCTACTAATGCTATCCAGTTTCTGAACATCCTGTTTTGTTTTGATGATTGGCTTCTTGGTTCTTTTTGATGGTACATTTGCTGGAAAGGAGAACTATATTAGATTCCAAGAATATGCTAGATTCTGAGATTATGTTAATAATAATTACAAGGATATGCTGTGTTTACAGTTACTGTCTGCTCCTGGAACATAGTGCCCTGCACTTCCTCTTCTCCACACACACTCTGGCTGTAAATAACTCCTGTCCCTCCAAAATAAACAGGAGCAATTTTGCCTGCTGTCATGCCTGGCTCCGACTCTGTCCTCTTAGTCTGCTTTCAGTGTTTTTCCGTTTGTTTGTAACCCCGCCCCTCATTAGCATTCCCAGGTGTTTGTACTTAGTTTTACTTGGTTTGTCCTGTATTTAAACCCTGGTTTCTGTGTAGTCTCTGCTGGTCATTGTTTTGTGTTTCAGCCTTGTGGTTGTGTCTGTAAATCTGGTGATGTGTTTTATGAATTTAGACCACGGTTCTTAAAAAGAAAGTTAAATTCTATCCCTTTAATTTACATTCTACAAATAATATTTCTATAGTTATTTCTCAAACTGCTGTGTTTCAGTGGAAAAACTGTGGAAACAATTATGTTTATTAATATAATAATAAAAAAAGATGCGGTTGTAAATGAAAGGTGAGATGACAGTCACTAAAAATATGTGCCATCCTCCCAGTTGTCCCTCTCTCCCACCTGGGCTCATGCGCGCACACACACACACACACACACACACACACGTACCTGGGTTTACAGTACAGAGCTGTGAAGGATCGGAGGGCCCTCAGCACATCGTTTGGGTGGATAAGATCAGACTCCTTCTCCTTTACTGGCTCATGGTTACTCACCTAACCATCCTGCTTGAAAACAGCAGTGGTGGCCCAGAGCACAGCTAACGATGCCAAATGTGTACAGAACCAAAGGAATTAGGAGGTTTCTCTCACCTCTGTCTGGTCCTTATGCTGGTGTTTATATTTCATTAAGAAATCTGCCATTTTATACACATCCTCTTCACTGTAAAGCCTTCAGGGGGTATCTGTAACTGGCCATGCCCCTTCTCCCTCATCAACATGGTGAAGATCACTACATGGCTTTATTTTTGTTTCTGTTTGATGCGTCGCCATGCGCATGTGTTGGCCTTTGCCTTCATGTTGCCATGGGGCATATCCTTGTTTGCATCTGTACCTGATTCCCTGCCCATCAGTGTGTGTTTTTAAGCCTTGTTATCTACAACATTGGTTGATGGTTTGTGTGGTCCATTGTGTCTGATGGAGTGTTCATATACTGTTTACCACTTGTATTGTTCTGTTAATGTTTTATGTTTGTCTTACTTTCAATAATTGCTACTTGCTTGGGGACTCAAACCTGCATCCTGTCTTTTCCCCACACTGGTAGATGGAGTACACCGAGTTTAGAGGCTGTAAACCACACGGCCTTCTGCAACCCTTTTGATTTTGCTCAAGTAGTCCAAGCGCATTTGCATCAGAAGTCCGAGGGCCAGCTGTGCAAACCTAGGGACCCGTCTTTAGGCTGACAGCAAATCGCGAGTTTGGAGACCATGGCTCAAATAGACCACGTGCAATTGACTTGGAAAGTACAAGCAATATTCCACAGCAGCTGTGCAGTCTAATGGCCTCAAACATGGCAAACATAAACAAGTCCTTAGGGAGACCGTGTCCGCCCAGTTTACAGAACAAAGGTTTTACATTCAGCCTTCTGTGACCATTTCCATTGGCCCAAATAGTCCAGTTTGAATCAGAAGGTAAAAAAATACTCCAGGGGCCTGCCAAGTAGACATGAGACCTAGAGGAACACACTTGGCACCCATAAACTAAGCCTTTGCAGTACAGAAACATCAAAAGGCCATTTATTACAACAATTACATTTATATAGCACTTTCTCAAACCAGAGGACACTTTATAAACAGAACTCAGCTTTTGTATTGAAGTCACAAGTCAAGTCAATTTTATTTATATAGCGCTTTTTACAACACATCATAAAGCCGCTTTACAAGCACATGGGTCCAGATCCCTAATGAGCAAGCCAGGGGCAACAGTGGCACGGAAAAACTACCTAGGCGGGGATTAGGAAGAAACCTTGGGAGGACCAGGACTCCAAAGGGAACCCATCTTCCATTGGCCGGCCCAGCTAATAGCAGTCCATATTTATAGTTCTATGTGTAGGCTGAGCAGTCGCTCCAATGTGGATGTTGGGCCTCACGTAGCGGACAGAGTCAGTAGCGACAGTAATGAAGTAAATGTAATTCGTTACTGTACTTAAGTATTCTTTTGTGTTTCTTTACTCATTCCAACTTTTTACTTTAACCCCACTACATCTCAAAGTCAAATCTTTCACTCCATTCTTTTACTACATTATGCGAAATCTGTTGTTCCTTCAGGCTTTGTGTGGTCATTAAAAAAAAGACAAAAGAAGCGTGAAGCACGCGCACCAACCAGGGTTCGGTTCAACGTCACTGCAGCAGCGTAACGGTTAGAGAGATCAGATCCCCACAAAAAACGACGTTGTCATTATTTACACGGTTAGTTAGCTAGCTAGCTGGCTATGTAGGCTATTGCAAGTATACAAAGAAAACTGCCTTAGCAACGCACATGGCATGTAGTTAGCTAAGTTAGCTAGCTAGCTAGTTATTTGTTTTACCATAGTTCATAGTATTTGGAGCTTCCAGCTACCTAAATGCATTGATATTGTGAAATAATAAACATTCGAACATGGCACTTTACATTAGAAAACAAATGATTTTTTGACAGTTTTTTTTTACAAATAATTTTTTGCAGAGTGCTAAATGCATGGTGCTAAATATTAGAGCCTTTACTTTTACTTTCAGTACATTTGAAGGCCAGTACTTTTGTACTTTTAATCGAGTAGAGGACTACAGTTAGGACTTCTACTTGTACTGGAGTAAAGTTTTACCATGGGTATCTGTACTTTAACTCAAGTACGTGGTTTGTATACTTCGTCCACCACTACACCAGATTATTTACAATTGTTGCATCCCTCCCTGGGCTCATTGGTCATCACCTGTAGTTGACCCTGAGTTGCTGTGCAAATGCAAATAGAAATCCAACCTCAGGGCTCAGGGTTTCACCTCGCTGCAGTTTTTCACAGTCCAGCAGAAGCTGTTGAGCCATAAGCTGATGTTCAATGATGAACAGCAGTAGCAGTCAAGCTGGCCGAGCACCTTGTGGTCACAGTTACACAGCCTCTTCATGTTCACGAATCTCGATGTCAACCTCAGGGCGATCCTGTGGCATCATCTTCAACATGACAGTTGGCAATGCAGCAGGTACACTGGGCAGCTGCAACAAACTCCTAAGGACTTGACGATTTTCAGCTTGTTCCTTTGCAAAGTCCCAAATCCAAAGTAGCTGTTCCCACTGAAGGTTTAGGAACACTTGATGTTGGGTATGCTGAAGTCTGGCGAGGGTCTTCATCATGATGCTCAGCATGGATGACTCCATCACAGCACCACTGTGACACGTGCAGTGCCTGTAGAAGATTTGGAGACAAGAATCAGTAAATGAGTTTGGTTATTAAGGCATAACATGAAGAGTAAAAAGATGAACATAAATTAACCACTTTCTCACTAGCAAGTCCTCGGCATTTTTTTCTGTCTTGGCATCTAGTAACCTACTGAGAGAGAACCCTCCTGAGAGAGAACCCTACTGAGAGAGAACCCAAATGAGAGAGAACCCTACTGAGAGAGAACCCTACTGAGAGAGAACCCAAATGAGAGAGAACCCTACTGAGAGAGAACCCTACTGAGAGAAAACCCATATGAGAGAGAACCCTACTGAGAGAGAACCCAAATGAGAGAGACCCCTACTGAGAGAGAACCCTACTGAGAGAGAACCCTACTGAGAGAGAACCCAAATGAGAGAGACCCCTACTGAGAGAGAACCCAAATGAGAGAGAACCCTACTGAGAGAGAACCCTACTGAGAGAAAACCCTACTGAGAGAGAACCCTACTGAGAGAGAACCCAAATGAGAGAGACCCCTACTAAGAGAGAACCCTACTGAGAGAGAACCCTACTGAGAGAAAACCCATATGAGAGAGAACCCTACTGAGAGAGAACCCATATGAGAGAGAACCCTACTGAGAGAGACCCCTACTGAGAGAGAACCCTACTGAGAGAAAACCCTACTGAGAGAAAACCCATATGAGAGAGAACCCTACTGAGAGAGAACCCAACTGAGAGAGAACCCAAATGAGAGAGACCCCTACTGAGAGAGAACCCTACTGAGAGAGAACCCTACTGAGAGAAAACCCATATGAGAGAGAACCCTACTGAGAGAGAAGAACAGTTTAAGATAACTACACAAAATGAGGTGCGGATGTGGCCAGTTTTATGCCCACATATCTGGGCATATGTGTCTGCAGGTGTGCCTGTTTACCTCAGTTAGTGATTGGTTCTCCTCGCAAAACTGGTTCTCCTGATTGGAGCATTTGATCTTCAGATTGTTGAGGATGAATGAAGTTGTTCTTCAATTTCTCCTGATTGAGCTGGCTGTCTTCATCTTCACACACACACACACAAAGTCATAGACAACAATTCTTGATCTCATAATGCATCTCTCCAAGCCTGATCAGTTTCTCATGCTTACATCGGTTAATTTCAAGCCTGATCAGTTTCTCATGCTTACATCAGTTAATTTCACATGAACTCTGTAACCTGTAGGGCTCCTCCCCTGTACTGCCACCAGTGTAGCATAGCACACCTGCACATACGTCTCCAGTTTGGCCTTGATGGTGTTGTATTCCTCTGTGTTGTCCACCCGCAGCCGCTGTAGCAGGAGCTCATACTCCTCCACCCGCTGCATCCTCTGCAGTAGGAACCAATGTAGACACAAACTCCCAGCACACATCAGCACCACATACCACAGCACACATGTATATGTGCACACACTCATGCGTGCACACACACACACATATTCAATCACTGGCTAGTAATACTGTAGTTTTGCACTGATTATTGGCGGTACTAAATATCTGCAGATATGTATTTGAATATTGCAGTATTACTAATATTAGGCCAACACCACAGCCGATACTGTAATATGATGTTATGAAGCCCAACTTTAGTTTCACCAGTACAGCAGACGTACATTGTTTCCAGTTTTCCCATTGGGTAACACCAAGTGGCCACAGAACACGATATCAGTCACAACTCTGGATCACCTGATCCACAAGTGTCGAATTTTTCATACAGCAGATTAGCTTTGACATTCTCTGTGTTGGAAGCTGTTCTTCCTACACCTGCATTACCGTGTAGCAGACAGCAGAGGGAGACAGCTGCTATAAGCCTCGTCATTATCCTCTGACTCATTTAAATTATAACAGCAGCCATTGTCTCGACAACCAATCAAATGTATCTGCACATCTTAGTGTGGTCATTAGGTTTGAATATTTTAGTTATCCCAGAGCAGCCATCTCCACCACACACATATGGATAGAGTCTTTTTGGTACACATGAGTGACACCAGTAAGAACAGGGTGATTCTGTGCATGATTTATTAAAACTTTATTAAACTGTGATGGATGTCACTTAATGGTTTGTTGAATTAACATACATGTCATTTAAGTGTCTTAACATACCTGTGTAAGTTAAAAAACCTAGGGCTTGTGTATAGGAAAATAGGAAACACACACACACACACACACACACACACACAGCTGTGCCGGTCTAGGATTCTTTAGGATTGGGATTGACCACACAAGCATGAGAGACAAAAACCTTTTCAAATCTATGGTTTTGCTTCTCAGAAATGATTCCGGATTCAGAGAAATGTCTTGTATTTATAGATAAGGACAAAGACAGGCTTTATATCCAGTGTGGCGTCTGTGGTAAGTGGAGAGTTGTGGACACTGCCCTGATCACAGTTATGTGTGCCAAAATAGCAACCCAATCATAGGCACGTTTTGAATGTCCTGGGAGGGGGGAGGGACCAACCTACCCCCTATATTTGTTTTCTTCATTTCTTATTTGTTTGAAATGAAACCTACACCACTGAACCCAATACTGATCGATATGTAATTAAGACCGAAAGGGAGATCCAGACAGACTGTGGGTGTATGAGGTGTGCTGTTCGTTTAGGTCTTGGCCCAATGGTTGGGCTTCTCAGCTGAAGGAGGAGGAGACAGAATGTTCATGAAATGTGCTTTGGAATGACAAATGGAAATAACTATGAGAAAGAAATCATATTTGCAAAGGTCTTGATGAATAATTAACTATTTCAAAGTGTTAGCATGTTTATTTTTGTGTGTGTATGTGTGTATGTGTGCTCTACACCATATCTTGGGCTCCAGCAAACGTAGAAAGAAGAATTTCAGCATATTCAGTGCATGCACACACACACACACACACACACACACACAGTTCCTCTCCATCAGTCTCCTAGCACACAGGTCCAACTCCTTGTCCCCCTGTTGTCTGACACAATCTGATAGCCAGGAGACGGATGCTCAGAGCACTGCTGCAAACTTGAACCTCTCCTCTTCAAACAGCACACGCACCTCACACATCTCAGATGCTCGTAAACGTCTGTGCAGAAACTTACTTAGTCAAAGAGCTTTGCTGGAATGTGCAAGATATACAGATAAATAAATTGTTTATTACAGTGAACAGCAATATTTAAACTCATGAGTTTGACAGACATTTACATTATTAGTATATTTAATATCTGCTGAATTCAGATCTTGGCAAATTTTAGTAAATTCTTGCTCTTGACAGTGAAGCAGAGTCCAGCACAGTTTTAGTGAGTCCACTGCTCACCCACTTATGTTGGTAAAGAACTGATGAGTTGAAGCAGGTGGGTTTGAGCAGGGAACGCACATAAATGCACTGCGCTGTAGTCCCTCAGGACAGGAGCTGCTCACGTCTGCCTTAGAGGATATGAACTCATGAATTAGCCAATAAATGACTGTGGTACTTAAATACCAAATTGCGTAGGACAGACACTGCACAGACTTACACACACCAACTGAAATAATGGGCAATTCAGCGAAACAGAGACAACTATATGTTACTCTGTTCAACAGGTAAGTTTGTAATTTCGAGGTACAAATGTTCTCTACTTCTGGCAGTTTAGTTCAGCTTAGTTCAGTTGAATTCAGTTTAGTTCAAATAAATACAGCTGTACCTATAAGCTGTAATTAAAATAATGTTTAATTTTCCTAGAATACTCTGTGATCCAAACACAGGCCCAAAACAATGAGACACAAATACAATAATATAATAATATAGTTCCATGATGCCATTTAATGGTCTGGTATATTCTTCTACCTTAGACGGGCCTCGATCCCCCGTCCTGGAGCTGTGGAATGTAGGCGTCGCTCTGTGGAACTGCAGGGCTACTTGGTTCCGTGGTCCTCTGGCTATTTGTCACCTGGTTCTCCTTCGAGCGCAGCTCCAGTAGTTCGATCTCGTGCTTGGCGGCGACGTCGAGCAAGCGCTGCTTGCTGTAGAAGATCACAAATCTGTTTATGATTAGATGCATTGGCAGCGCGATGGCGATGATCCCGCACAGGAAGCTGACGGCAGCGTTGCACCTACCCAGGGTGGTCTTGGGGTAGACGTCGCCGTAGCCCACCATTGTCATAGTGATGATTGCCCACCAGAAGGACTGAGAGAAGCTGGTGAACAGGGTGTCCGGGTGGCTCTGCTCCAGGGCGTAGCCCAGTGTCGAGAACACGAAGATGCCCATGCCCATGTATATGAGCAGCAGAAGCAGCTCCTTCAGGCTGCTCTTCAGAGCCTGCGTCAGTGTGTGAAGCCCCTCGGAGTGGCGCGCCAGCTTGAAGATGCGGACTATGCGCATGACCCTTAGCGCCTGCACGCCATGCTGCACGCTGGCCAGCTCCGTCACGGCCGTGCCCAGGTTCGTCAGTACCAACATCAGATAGAAGGGCATGATGGTGAGGAAGTCCACCATGTTCATGAAGGAGAAGACAAAACGCACCTTGTTGGGTGCTGAAGCCAGACGCAGCACGTACTCGGCGGTGAACCAGATGATGCACACCATATCGATGTACTGTAGGGTTGGATTCTCCATCTCTTGGCCCCCGGCGTCATGAGCGTGCAGCTCAGGAATGGTGCTCACGCACATGACCACGGAGGAGACGATGCTGAACAGGAAGGACAGGATGGTGACCACACGGGCCAGAAAGGAGGACTCTGGCTTTTCCATGAGCTTCCACAGGAACAGTTGGCAGCGTTTGCCCCTGCTGGTTGACGCGTTTCTCTCATCGTTGTGCAGAATCACGCGCACTTTCTCAGCTATTTGCGCCAGTTCCTCCTCTACTTCTTTCAAATTCCCTTTGCAGCATTCGTCGAGGAAGTCCACATCAACTCCCCAGAACTCCATCTCCTTCTTAAAGCACTCGGGGCATATCCCCTTTTTCATGTGCACTTGCCCATAATAATATAATTCTATGATGCATTTAAAAACATCCGGGTCTCTGTCGAAGTAAAATTCACCCTTCCATACATCATAGTCGTCACAAAGCTCTGACAGGTCACTGGCATTACCTGATGAACAGTTGGCCAGCTCAGCCAATCGTGTCTCGGGGTAGCGGTTCAACACGTCAACATAGAGAACTTGTTTCACACCCCCTATGTTTACCACAATCTTTGTTACTTCACTGGCCACCGATACATTACAGTCGGCAAAACAAGTCCTCTGTGCCTCCCGCATTTCAGATGGTGTACCGGAACAAGTAGTTTTTTACTTAGATCCTGTACCTTCTACACGTCTGGGATGACAGTATGACACATGCAAACATTTAATAAACGAAAACTATATTAATATGAGAAAATACACATATAAATGTTAAAATAACCTTTCCCAAGTGGAAGAGCATGATGATAAAGTGCTCAGATTCCAGCTACGGTACAAGTTTAATTAAGAAATGGAGGTCATCTGTCTTCATGAGTATCACAAATCCCAATCCTTGCATGACTCCACCAGTTTTTCACGAAGGAATCGGAGTTAGTGTGCATCCAGTTCCAATCGCACAGTCCAAGAAGTACAGAAAAAAGAGCGATATAAATTAATAGGGGAGTTGTCAAAGGGCTAAAAAATATGTGTGTATCAGTGTGGTGAGAAAGAGAAAAAGAGAGAAAGACAGAGCAAGAGAGAGCGAGAAGGGTGGTGAGAAAGAAGGGAAGAGAGAGAGGAAGAGAGAGTGTAGTGAGTGAGTGTGGGTACGGGAAAGAGTAATCCAAGTTTTGTGATTGAACGGATCAGATCAGGTTTAGAAACATTTCAGGTCTACCATTACAAGTTTAAAAAATTGATGCTGCTTTTACCACATTCAAGTTTTTTTAGGTTCCTAATGCAAAATGTAGCGTCTCGTGTATCTGATCGTTTATATTTTCACACTCTCCCACTCCTGTCACCTTTAAACTGAATAACTGCAGTGCTTGAACCAAGAGTATTTAACCTTAGGATTTGAGAGCAGTTATGCACCTGGGACAATGTGCAATTACATATGGAAATTTCTCCCCCTACTGTCAAACAGTAGATATTACAATACAGTAAAATGCAAAGAAACAAATGTTGCTGAAATAACCATTTGAGAATATATCTTCCTGTTAGTGGTCCTCTTAATGCTTCCCCTCCGCTAGCATTGTGGTCCCCTTGGTAACGTTTTTTGGCTTTGTTTCTTGTCTGAATCCTTTTTTGAATATATTTTTTGGTTACATTCATATTTCAGTTAACATTTGCTGTCTGAAAAGTGCAAAAGTGAACAAACATTGTTAGAGAAAAGATAATCCAATCCACCCTGGTTTCTTGATAGGAAATTTACTGTCAGAAATGTTCAGGTGGATTTTTTTGTGCAATTCTTTGTTGTTCTGTTATGAATCGCTAACGTCATTAAAAACAAAGTGAAACTCTATGCCTTCATAGAATTTACACCCTTCAAACATTTCTAGGGCAGGAGTCCCTAAACGTTTGCAACATGTAAGCCACCACAAAACGTTTCACTGAAAATTTAATCAACCATTTCAAATCGAAATACTAGCACTAGTTATTAACTGCTGAGTTTACTTCGGTTTGTTTTGGTGCTAATCGACCAGCTAGCTTTGTCGGTCATGTTGCTGTACTATGCCAGACCAATCGACAAGCACCACATAAACATCTTTTTTTAAATACATTTTGCAAATGATTTATGTATTATCTGTCACATCTGGACAGATATTTCACGTTTGTTGAAATTATGTATGTATATTGACTGGATATCTACTTTGCAAAACAGAAAAACAAAGGCAAGGTTTGGCCAACGGTCCCACAGCCCTCCCATCGTGGCCCACAGGCTGATTACTACTGAACTACGGGTGTCAAGTGTTTATAGATGAATAAGGTCATGAAATGTTTCATTGTTTCTGACAATCCAACAGTGAATCTTAAGCATTCAGTCTTTTTAATGAGTTCATGTCCTCACTCCTGAATGGCCAAGAGGGACCGCCTTACTCAGGGCTCAACGTCATCATCTGGGAAGGTGGGATCTCCAGTTCAGCATTGACCTGTCAGGAAGTGTGAGATTATCTAGTGACTGAAAACATAGGAGAGACCAAAGCAGGCAATATATTTCACACTCACACACACCTTTGAATTGAGATATTGGTGCAGAAGCATCTGGAGCTCCGAGTTCTGCTGTTTGAGACGCTGTATTTCAGTCACAAGTTTGGATCTCTCAGTCAGTACAAAACTGTGAAAACAATCATGTTTATTCAACACAACATGAACAAACTCATACGAAATCTTGTAAATGAGAAGACATTTGCTGAAATTTAAGCTTGCTGCCATGAACAATGAGGTCTGACAACTGGTCTCGGGGACAAGAAAAGGGCTGGCTTGGCTTGGACAGCTGTCCCCGGGGACGGGCAGTCCCACTCACTGGTACTTCTCCAGGGCTGCCTCCAGTGCACTCCAGACTTTCAGCTTGGGCTCAGGGACGATGGTGGCTAAGCTCTCCCAGTATGCTCCATCCTCCGAGTCATCCCTCCCTCCAAACTCCAGGTCAGTGCTCAGCTGCCGGGACGAGGCACCTCTGTCACAGAGCAATTAACTGTCAGGGTCTAACTATACAAATAATTGTTTAGAAACACGCACGCACACACACACACACACCTGGGTTTACAGTAGAGAGCTGTGAAGGATCGGAGGGCCCTCAGCACATCGTTTGGGTGGATAAGATCAGACTCCTTCTCCTCTACTGGCTCATGGTTACTCACCAAACCATCCTGCAAGAAAACAGCAGTGGTGGCCCAGAGCACAGCTAACGATGCCAAAATGTGTACAGAACCAAAGGAATTAGGAGGTTTCTCTCACCTCTGTCTGGTCCTTATGCTGGTGTTTATATTTCATTAAGAAATCTGCCATTTTATACACATCCTCTTCACTGTCGATGCCCAGTGCCTGCAGCAATTTACACATCATTTAGACAAATCAACCTGCACTTACACAAGCCTTTAAGAGCATAGCTGACACTGGCATGCGTGGCCCAGTAGGGGGCGCCTAACTGAGTGCAGGGACAGGTTATTGTGGGCTTTTTGAGGTGGACCAGCTCCACTCACAGTGAAGATGGAGTCGAGCGTCATGAGGCACTGCTCCTCCTTCTGCAAAGGGCAAAGCAGCTTCAACAGCTTGCTTTCAACCAGAAAGCCCTGACACACAGACAGACGAAACAACGAAACAAAAAGATAAGTACACTGTACTGCAAACTTACGAGACCTTTCATTTTTCTGGCACATGCACGCCTCACCGTTTCATCACATAACAGCTCCAGCAACTTCTTCAACGTCTTCTGGTCCACTCTGTCCCCAATGGTCTCCGGACCCCCAGGGTCCTCCCCAGCGTTCCCCTCTCTCTCCTCTTCCCCTTTCTGCTCATCTTTACCAGCCTCTCTGCCCACCAGGGCTCGTGCCGCGGCCTGCTGGGCTGTTGCCTGCACCCTGCCCCGTGGCTGCACAGGCCCGGCCCGTTCCATCACGGTCAGGGGCGGGGGTGTCCAGGCCAGTCCCAGCTGCTGCTCGTGAATGAGCCGGTCGGTCTCCAGGGCCTTCCTCATCAGGGCCTTGGCCTCGTCTTCGTTCATGAGCCACACGTCCTCAAAGCGCTTGGCATCGACTGCCGCAAAGTGCCTTTGCCCAAGTGGACAACGGTGATGCATGTTGTACATACCAGGACAAGAGGAGGGCCATTTGTGTGGGTAAATATCTGGATGTATGTGTGTGTAGGTGTGCTTACTTCATCTTCCTCTGCATGTCTTTGTACTGCTGCATGATGCGCTTGTAGTCGTCAGTCAGTGATTGGTTCTCCTCACGAGACTGCTTCTCCTGATTGGAGCATTTGATCTTCAGATTGTTGAGGATGTCCAACATTCTGGAATGAAAATGACCATCTATGAGTTTTAATTTAAGAATCGGTGTATCCTCTTGCCTTAGATGCAGTACTGAATACATCCAAAAAGTACCAGAAGGTAAATGTTAGTCTTCTGTGAAAGTAAGATCTAATGAAACATATCTAGTTCAGGGTATATAGTCTGATGTCTGATCTTCTGGCTTTAAGCCCTCTGTGGCAGTGTTTGGAGAACCTCGTGTTTAAGTTGGGGTTTTAACTGTGAGACAGGAGCAGGACCTTGTGATCTTTCTCTTCTGCTGAGACTTAGTAATGGTGTTCTCCTCGTCACGTTTCTTCAACACTTGGAAGTTATACTCCAGTTTCTCCTGATTCAGCTGGTAGGTGGCCTTCATCTTCTGCAACTGTTGCTCAAGAATCTATACATATGCATGAGCAGGTGCACACACACACACACACACAGAATAATACAAGATAATAATGCTTTATGCATTTCTCTGGGATAATGTTTACATCATCTCATCTCACATAAATTCCTTAACCTGTGACCCTCCCCCATGCGGACATCCATGTAGCATAGCGCACCTGCACATCCATCTCCAGTTTGGCCTTGATGGTGTTGTATTCCTCTGTGTCATCCACCCGCAGCCGCTGTAGCAGGAGCTCATACTCCTCCACCCGCTGCATCCTCTGCAGTAGGAGCTCCAGCTGTATGCACACACACACACACACACACACACACACACACACATACACACACTAGTAAGGGGACAGTCCTGCCAAAGATGCAATACGATGGCATGATGTCCAACTTTAACTATTTCAGCACAAGTACAAACATGTGCTGAGAACACATGTGCACAGCCGTGCTCTGTTTCCACCTTCTTCATTATAATAATAACAATTACACTGGAACACCTGATGCTCAAGAGTGCCGTATCTGTTCTCAGATCAGTCCCAGAACAAAACCCTGGTCCTGGCTAAGGCCACGCCCCCTTACCTCTCTGTCACTCCGTGCCTGCCTCTGCTGCTCCCACTTCGTCCTGTTGCCTGCAACCAGAGTCCTGCGCTCCTCATCGTAGGTGTTCTGCAGCACCATCAGGAACACAAGCAAATAAACAGCCCTCAGAGTCCAGTCCCGAACAGCTATGTATATACTGTATGACCAAATTAGGTAGGAGCAAAGCAGCACATGGAGTGGTAGGGGTTAAATGAGGGTGGACATGACGATTGTCTGGGAGATTGCGGGAGGGCACATTAGTGCTGCTCCAGGCCCAAGAGGGCATTACCACACCTCTGTGAGGTCAAGCTCTTCCCTGTAGGACTTCCTCAGAGACTTGACCTGCTCCTGCATCCGTTCGATCATCAGGTCTACTTCTTCAGCATGTTTTTTCAGGTCTTTTACATAGCGGTCATCGCTGGCTTTCAGCTCCTACACACACACACGTATATATCTGTAGGTCCTTTGTAGTTGTAGGTCCTTTATTGAATGTTAGCATGGCCTGTGAGTGCATGTGTACCAGCTGCAGTTCAATGATGACTTTGTTCTTGTCTTCGAGGAGCTGCCCACAAAGCTTCTCTTGGCTAATGAGAGCGTCTCTCAGGTCCTGAGGGATCTCCTTGGCTTTGGCCACGATCCACTTCCGTGTGATGTCCTCAAACTTCTCTAGGCTGGACTTGGCCTCATTTTCCAGCTTTTCAATCCTGTACAGAGTCAGCACAGAATTATGTATAATAACAGATGTGTTAAATGTGTGTGTGTGTGTGTGTGTGTGTGTGTTTGCACCTTAGTCTGCGTGCCTCCTCCCTCTCTGCTCTCCTCTTTGACTCTCTGAAATCTGCTGCCACCAGGATGTTGGTCACGAGCTCTGTTCCATCAGCTTGTAACTTGGCCATACGCTGCAGAATGGACAGTATACGTGACAAATAATTTAGCAGCTTTTTGAATTAAACCTAACTAGGTGGGCAAAACATTGGCTAAACCAAACTCCATAACTACCTTTTCACTTTGTTCCACTTGTTTCTGACTCATCCGAACTTCTTCTTTAATTTCTTCACTCTCCAGGGAACTCTTCCCCAGTTCCTGTCTTGTCCATCAAAATTAAAAACAGATCATGAGAGATGGTAACGAAAATTACAGCTAATTTATGAGACCGAAATAAATGATTTAGTTAACTATCTGGCTAACTGGGAATAATTAGTTATCTATTAGTTAACCTGGTTAGTTCGGTAACGTTAGGCATCTAGCTGGCTAGCTAGCTGACCTTAACTAGTTCATGAAATGTCAGGTTAGTTGGCCAACTACCTTTTCTTGGCTTCATTTCGCGCAGCTATGCGGCGGCGACGGGCTGCAATTCTTTCCTCTGGGTTTTCAGATTCAATTGACGGTGCCGCTTCATCCATTTTTTGTTGCGAATTTCCAGCTTGAAACATTTTTTCACATGACAAACAGCAATTTAACAGTAATCTAACAGTATTTTAACAGTATTTTTACTGCCAGTGCGCCGCGCGCAGAGCTGGTGAGGGGAGACTCGCTGTTGTCATTCGCGTTGCTAGGATACAGCATTAGCGGCCATGTTGACCACGTCACTTTGTAAATAAGCACTTTGCACAGCTCATGTTTCTATGGAAACCTTGTGTACTACAGTGAGACTTTTACTACCTCTACACAGACAGACAGACAGATAAATCAGCATTCCTCCTGTCTTAGGCTAATTCGTTTATGGAAAGGACAAGCATACGTTTTCTCTAGTTTGCTTTACGCAATATAACAGCAAAGGGTACTCAATGAAAATTAAATTCAAAGTGGCTGAAACCTAGCTTTGGTTAATTAAAGAGAGCAAATGATGAGAGAGCAAAGTTCGTTTTTAAATAAATTCTGTTTAATTCACATTTCCCATTGAATGAATGAATGTGTGAATAAACGAATGAATGCCGAGCAGAGATGTTTACCCTCAGTTCTAATTTTAAAGTTGCCTTCAGCACCTTGCAGGGATGCAGTGATGTTATTCTGTTTTTAATAACACAGCAGGCTAAGTCGCTGCAGAGTGTGACTCTAAGGGCTATTTTAAGACAGCTCTTGCGCTAGGATGGACATGTTACAGTGTTGTGTCAAACAAACAAGTAATTATGTTTGAAATGGTTTGTGAGAAAAGTCTAATACTTTAAATAAAATAAATCTTTCGTACTTGGGTACCAGGCCTGTGTTGTTGTCACCATCTCTCAAGATGCAAACATAAAACATGATTATAATTTAGAGTCATAACTCATAAAAGAATAACTACATGCCAAAAATGACTGTAATCCCCTGTACTGCAAAAGGCAATTTAGACAGTGTGGTAATTTGGAGCAAAGTGAGTTTTCCCTGAATCAGACTCTCTCTCATTATGGTTTTGATGAAGCAGTACACAGAGACCGTGATGTTGACTAAATCGTCCTTTGTGGGTTGCTGATGTCAGGTTTGTTCACATGGGTCTGTTTCATTGGGACGTGTATATAGTCGGTGAAAGGATCATCAGACTGCCTACTGTGTAGACAGCAAATGTGCCTTGGGTTTGGGTTATGTTGGGTGTCTGATGTTGTGTGACAGCGTCAGACTGACCCGTGACCAGTGGCATGCGTGCTGCTGTACTCCTGCACTGGCCAATCAGCTTCAGCTCCTAATGAACAGGCAGTATGTGGAGGAAGAAGACTGTGCAGGTCTGGTCAGGTGCTGTGACCAGGTGTGCTGTGTCCCCTCGATTCATTACCCAAGAAATCCAGGACTCACCCTTACTTCACACATCCTTACAGAAGCCCCAGAGTGGCATCCGTCACGAGGAGCATGGAGAGCACCCCTGATGGACGTGGAACAGCGGGGATGGCATCGTGCCCCCGGAAACAAGAGCTGAGCCAGGAACTCGCTGAGCCGTCCACGGAGCAGCCAGGCTGTGGGTGACATGTTCCACTCCCTCGCACAGGACGCCACTGTGGGAGTCTCCCAGGGAACTGCGGGACGCCACAGCAATCGGGTTCAGCGACAGGCAACCTGAAAAGTCGAGCATATGGCTCTGATCAGATGCCCCACCAACCTGCCTCACCTGGCTGTCTTTCCTGTCTATCTGGAGCCCAAAATAGCACCTTTGGGACATGTTATACTGCTGCTCAGACCATGATTTAACACACTGTGTTTAGTGGTGATGGGTCGTGCTGTATGGAACATCTGTGGAGAGAATGCTGAAAGCACTTCCTTACTGCCATAACAGCACACGTCCTCTGAGATCTGTTTCTCACTCACACACCTGGGAGAGAATCTCTTTTCTATACTTTTATGCAATATATTAAGTTTTACCTTGAAAGGCCAATTTTGTTCCAGTATTAAAGACCTTGGTTGAGACTTTCACATGTAGATATGTTTACACTACATATGTGAGCAGTAAACATGTTGGGCCTAAGCCAATGATGAGGAATCTTTTAAAATAACATAAACCAGTTAAATATGACTGTGTTTTATTCATAGAGCCCTGCATATATTTTTTTATTTATTGCTGTATCGTACTTATATGGTCATTATCATGTCACAAATTCTTTCCTTTTTGTATGTGCTAAAGACATCATTAGAGACCAAAAAACATAGATCAAATCTAGTTTATGAGTCGAAAGTTGAAATTAATTAGGAGAAATTTGTTGTGTATGTTGTGTATTTCTCATGCATATTGTGGCACTGTAAGTGTTAAATAATCTTTGATTTCTTTACTCTGTATAAACATGATGACATGGCAAAATGTCACCCTTTGGGGAGGGTTTCATTGTAAAATTGAGTATCTTAACTGTGTGTGTGTGTGTGTGTGTGTGTGCGCAAGATATGTAATCCAGAGTGTCTGCTCGTGTAGAGGCGGTGAGTGCATTCACTCAGACAGAGAGAGACTCAGGCAGAAGGTAAGAACCTCCATTCTATATTCAGTTCAGAAGGTAAGAACCTCCATGCTAGACTCAGTTCAGAAGGTAAGAACCTCCATGCTAGACTCAGTTCAGAAGGTAAGAACCTCCATGCTAGACTCAGTTCAGAAGGTAAGAACCTCCATGCTAGACTCAGTTCAGAAGGTAAGAACCTCCATGCTAGACTCAGTTCAGAAGGTAAGAACCTCCATGCTAGATTCATTTCCTTCAAAAGGAATTCAGGCTCTGGGAGCTGATCCAGGGTGTACTGTTGTCTTCACATTTGTAATTGTTTTCAGAAAGCTATGGAGGGATGTGGACTGCTATTTTGCTTTAATATATGCTTTCCTTTCCTCAACTAAAACTTTCAGTGTGAAGTAAATTTATATGTGCATTTCAGGGTCATTCTGAATGTCTAGGTCATTTTACGTGCGCTCGTGTGTGTGTGTGTGTGTGCAGATGTTGCTCCTCTCAGCCCTGGGGGTCCTGCACCTGCTTACAGCTGCAGTGTTGTCTGTGAGTAACACCGTCTCCTGCTCTCAGGACTTAGACAGGTGCTTTTGACCATATCATTTCGTGTATCATGAGGAGGTGAGGAGATGATCTCTTGGTCCTGTGTGCTTGTACTAGATGATAGAAGCTTGTTAGAGTGTCTGTCTGTGAGTTATTCAATATACACAAGATAGTTTATACATTTTCGTAATAATTTCAAGTACCTCAGAGTAAATGGTGTATTTGT
>JAGXOD010000021.1:3737500-3745000 GCA_020368025.1 Brachyhypopomus occidentalis
AGTGTCTTGGGATTTTGTCCTCTGGGTACCTGACTTTTATCTTGAAAATAAGAGGAGGAAGTGGACTTTTGTTACAGAAAGTCATTCATTTTTGTTACTGTTCGAGAACCGCTCCGATCGCTAGAGGCAGGCTCAAGTTTGCTCGCTCCCTAGTTTTATAATAAGGCCCAAGCATGGTACGTATTTAATATGCTTACTTAAAACTTTGTTTTATATTTAAAACTATGTGTTTAATGTGTACCTAGACAGCTATGAGTACCGTCAACGTATGCAAACTGCCCATGCACCTAGCTAGTCAGTTCTGTTAGATTGTAAGCTAGTTAGCTAACTAGCTATCACGGTACCGTAGCCGCCCGCAATCCCCAACTAATAGTTACCTAACCTATAAACATAAAAATGTTTGAGCTCATTAAAGTTGCAACGTACTTTTTGAAGTACTGTTGAAATTGGGCGCACCCTAACTTGTTTTAGCGAGCTTATATCGGCTGACCAAAGCGAATTCGTAGTTCCCTAGCTTAGCTAGATAAGTCAGTTTGCTCGCAAACTCGGAGACCTTCTTCTAGAGGTGTGAGATTTAATGTTATATAAACGTTCACACTAAGCTATTATACTAAGCTATTATGTTATTAATTAGGATTTATTGGGTGTTTGATAGCTAGCGACAATACAGTTTATGTACTTCAGTGAGAATGGCCATGTACATTTCCGACATGCGTCCACGAAAACATCCATCCATCCGTGCGCCCGTGTCACGACGTTAATTCAGTTATGTCTCTCTCTCTGTTTTAGTCTCATACAATTCTCCTAGTGCAGCCAACAAAAAGGCCAGAAGGAAGAACATACGCCGATTATGAGTCTGTAAATGAGTGCATGGAGGGTGAGCTCGCTTGAATGAGTTTACGTTTGTCGTTAATAGATCAAGTGCTTTGTTTGCTAGGCGTAACGACCGTAACGACCTCTCTTATTCTCTTATTACTAGGGGTGTGTAAGATGTATGAGGAGCATCTAAAAAGAATGAATCCCAACAGTCCCTCCATCACGTATGATATCAGCCAGCTGTTTGATTTTGTGGATGACCTGGCAGACCTCAGCTGTCTTGTGTAGGTGTTCTTGGGGAAAATGTGTACCTTTACTTAATCAAGCCAGGAATGCTAAAGACATTTAAGTAATTTACAAATGATTTTAATACTTAACTAATGTCACTATCATTCAAGTTAAATTAACGGTGGAGGCATACCGCAATGATGTCTGCGTGAGATTTGTAAATATGAATCTTTTTTTTGGTGGTATGAATAGGTACCGAGCTGACACACAGACCTACCAGCCCTACAACAAAGACTGGATTAAAGAGAAGATCTATGTTCTGTTGCGACGCCAAGCCCAGCAGGCTGGGAAATAGAGCACGCAGGGGAGAACTGTAGGGGCTGCTGTGATCCTTCAGTCATTCGTTAACTTGATCAGAACTACACTGCGTCACTGGGCAATATTGACCAGTCCTTAATGACTTTCCCAAAAGCATCGTAGGGTTAAGATCTTTTTTTTTACTGTAGCAGAGGGAGAGAGCGTGGTCTGGTTTTAACTTCCTCTGCCATTGATCTTAACTACGATGCTGTTGAGAAGCCAGATCCCCAGTGTACTTGGATCACATGATGTCGAAACCCATTTATGTTCTCAGTCAGCCAAGATGGATTTATCAAGATACCTTATACGGCCCCTTATTGAGGATTTGCAGTGAGACTTGATTAGACTAATTTACTGGGCAGGTGGGTAAGCTTAGAAGGATTTTTTTTAGACCCCTCCCCTTTTTATATCTCATAATTTAAATTGTATACCTGTTTTTTATTTTTTATTCTCCAGTAGTTTACACTGGAAAGGGGGGTTCTGCTTACCTCATCTAAAGCTGTCAGTATAATAGCTTAATTAACTCAATTTTTGAGTATTTAAACAAAAGTTAGTTTTATTTTCTCCTTTGCATCAGGAGCAAATACTCAGGAAACTACTGCAAAGCAGTAAGAGTGGTACACAAACGTTTGCCCAAGCTCTGATTGCAATAGAACGCAGCACACCGCAGAATATTTCATTACTTACAACCTCCTTGGCTACCTTTGCATTTGAATCAGCTACGCATGTAACATGGAGTAACGTTTCCCCTTTTTTCTGGTTTGTATCAGATTTATGTCACGCTGTTGCTGAAATGTTTGTATTTGTGTGAAAAGGAAGCTTATGTTTGCAAGATTCATTTTGGTTGTGGTATTAAGACTTAAATCATTTTGCATTTTTTTAAGTGGTGAAGAAACTTTCTTTTACATTTCAATATTTTGGGTAATGTCTGTGTAAGTGGCTCTGTGACTTTTTTTAGTACAATAAAAAATGTTAACAAAAATGTATTATGCCTTTAATTTAGTTTTTATTTATAAGATGCAATAGGACACTACACAAAGTGCCATTTGGGTTGGGTCCCCCAGTTTTCTTCACATGTTCACTTGTCACTGAGGATCTTAACCCATCCGTTTGGCTGTGGTGTACTGTACCTTTAAATCGTGGCGGGCTGCCCTGTCATCGCAGCGTCGGAAACCCCGTATATGCTTTCTGAGGGGACCCAAGATGGCCGAATACTTACAGTGGGGCTAATAATTACTCTCGTTAGACGTTGTGGTTTGATGGTGCTCAGTGATCGCATAAGACATATATTGTACCGGAAAGTTTGACGAGTTCGCATTATTCGACCATATATGTTGAAATGTCTGTCTGTGTGTGAGGAGAGAGGCTGGTCCTTCCACGGCCCTCAGCCAGAACATGGCGGAACACTTGGACAAAATATAGCTTGCTGCTAGGCTAGGCAAGCTAGTCTATAATGAAAACACTTGTGTGTGTGTGCGGATTTATTCACAATTTCATAAACGGAGCGCGCTTATAATGGGGCAGTAAAGGTATTGGTGCCGCGTTTGGATTTTCTACACTGGGTTAGACATAAATTGTAGTCATAATGTTCAACGCAAGCAGATAGCCTGCTAGCTGACTTGCTAGGCGAGCTAGCTAGCTAGCAGTACTTGACTGAATTGGTTATAGCAGCTAGCTGAGGTGAGAGGGCAAACATAATTCTGTTTTTGTGTGTGTTGTAACAAATTCTTACTTGTACGGATATCCACGCTTAGACGGACCCTGTGGTTGTAGTACTTTGGTGGCGAGCTGTTGACGCCTCAGTGATACTGAAAGACTATGTTGTGGATAGTGTCAACAAACAGCTAGCTAGCTTCTGCTAGGCTGGCCGGACCATCGCATTAGCGCGAAACGTCATTAGCTTTCCAGCAGGTAACCCTGTAAATGTCACATTTTACGGATTTTGCTCAGTGGATAGTTTAACAGGTTGACGAGTCGGATTCTGAGGAGTCTTTCTACAAGAAATACATTTACCCATCATTAGAGCATCAAGGGCAAACCCCCCACCCCGGGTTTAAGAGTTAACGTGCAAGGATGACTGACACTCGGCGACGAGTGAAGGTCTACACTCTTAATGAAGACCGTCAGTGGGATGACCGGGGGACAGGGCATGTATCGTCCGGCTACGTCGAGAGACTAAAAGGCATGTCTCTCTTGGTGCGCGCTGAAAGTGACGGTGAGTTAACGGAGTTTGGGTTACAGGACGCGCTTGTCAGATTGCCGGGAAATTAAAAACACACATCTTTTTTTTCCCTCACAGGGTCTTTGTTGCTGGAGTCAAAAATCAATCCTAACACAGCCTATCAAAAACAGCAGGTGAGTTATACACCCGGATTAGTTAGAATTCCCCTGTAAAAACTCCCTGCTATTCCTATATAGTCTATTTTATGTCAGCTGAATCTAACCTTGCGGTTTCGTGTACAAACAGTAACTCAAAAGCCTAATGAGACATAACTAGTGAGCGTATGTGTATATTCTATACGGGTTGAAATGTAAACCACAGCTGTAGAGCGGACAGCTGCAACTCACTGTAAATCCCGAATACAGTCGTTCTATTCCTCAGACCCTGAATATTGAATTGATACTTTGAGCTTTGTTTTTTTTTTTTTAATTTTTATAAACTTAATGTGACTTTTGTCTCTCTCCCCTATCTAAGGACACACTGATTGTCTGGTCTGAAGCAGAAAACTATGACCTAGCCCTCAGTTTTCAAGAGAAAGCTGGGTGTGATGAGATTTGGGAGAAAATATGTCAGGTGATTTGATGACATCGGAAATTTTTCATCCTATTCTTTTTTTTTTTTTTTAATAAATATACTGTACCAGCTAATTTTTAGCACAGTCAAGATAAGTGGCTTTTGCTAGTCTGCATGTTTAAAATGTGTTGTTGGTGCTCAGCATTTTGAACGGAGAGAAGCCCAATCGTGGACCTCATGCCGCTCTGGGGTTTTGTTTTTGGCGTCCACGTCTCCAGGTTCAGGGCAAGGACCCGTCTGTGGACATCACCCAAGAGTTGATCGATGAGTCTGAGGAGGAGCGCTTCGAGGACATGTCCTCCCCGGGCCTGGAGCTGCCGCCGTGCGAACTGTCCCGCCTGGAGGAGGTGGCGGAGCTGGTGGCGTCCTCGCTGCCGTCGCCGCTGCGGCGCGAGAAGCTGGCGCTGGCGCTGGAGAACGAGGGCTACATCCGCAAGCTGCTGGAGCTCTTCCGCGTGTGCGAGGACCTGGAGAACCGCGAGGGCCTCCACCACCTGTACGACATCGTCAAGGGCGTCTTCCTGCTGAACCGCACTGCGCTCTTCGAGGTCATGTTCTCCGAGGAGTGCATCATGGACGTGATCGGCTGCCTGGAGTTCGACCCAGCACTGCCGCAGCCGCGGCGTCACCGCGAGTTCCTCACCACCACGGCGCGCTTCAAGGAGGTGATCCCCATCACGGACCCCGAGCTGAGGCAGAAGATCCACCAGACGTACCGTGTGCAGTACATCCAGGACATGGTGCTGCCCACGCCCTCGGTGTTCGAGGAGAACATGCTCTCCACCCTGCACTCCTTCATCTTCTTCAACAAGGTGGAGATCGTCGGCATGCTCCAGGTGGGTATCGTTGTTGTGGGCACGTGTGTGCGAGAAACCTGCACGTTTAGAACTGAAGGAGAAGCACATCAATGCAGGTTCGGCTCATTTCACATTAATCTCACCATTACACAGATGAGCACTGTCCATGTATCTGTAATTTTTCATTCATTCACATACCGCTCACCCATATGTTTCTGTATGCACATTGGTGGACTATTAAAGACACAAATGCTTTCACATTCTTCCTGTATAACTAGCATGTGGTGCATGCGTTGTTTTCCGTCAGAAGCCGTTCTGAGCTCTTTCAGCTGCCTCACAGCTCAGGCTAAGTTTTCACTCACCCCTGTACGGCCTTATTAGGAACGGGAGCTTGGGAGGTGATTTCCGCTGAGGTGGCATTTTAAGTTAATGGATAAAGGGTTTCATTTTTAAACCGGTGGTGTGTCTTCCTCAGCTTTGTTTCTAAATAGCTAATCCGTACGTTCTGAGTAGTGTCTGTGTTTGAGATGAAGAGTGCTCACGACTCTTGAAACCCGAGGGCTGGTGCTTCATGTCTGCCTGCGGTTTTGCCCTGACGATTTGGCGCTAACCACCTTTTTAGGTCAAGATACTGAGAACAGCAATACCTCACCTAGTCTGTTAGAGTTCTGCCCTATCTGTTGGGTAACTGTTGGGTAACTGTTGGGTAACTGTTGGGTATGTTATATTTCTGCATACTGGATATGTGTGCTTTAAAATTACGCAGAAGGGCAATGTGATGCACACCCAGGATGAAGAGTGTTCATTCTTGGTATTCATGTATTCAAATGTTCTATCTTCTTATTGGTGCTGTTGGCTTTGAATGGCATGATTTGTATTGCGAGTCCGGTGTTAATATTGTACCATGTGCTGTGTGTGGCTCTGTCTTTGTACCTGGAAACAAGTCAAATAATGTAATAACAGTTTGAACCATTCAGCCAGGGGGTTGGTGGTCATATGGAGAAGAAAAAACACCACACCCTCAACACGGTGGTGTTCATATTTAGAAGAAAAAACACCACACCCTCAACACGGTGGTGGTCATATGGAGAAGAAAAAACATGACACCCTCAACACGGTGGTGGTCATATGGAGAAGAAAAAACACCACACCCTCAACACGGTGGTGGTCATATGGAGAAGAAAAAACATGACACCCTCAACACGGTGGTGGTCATATGGAGAAGAAAAAACACCACACCCTCAACACTGTGGTGGTCATATGGAGAAGAAAAAACATGACACCCTCAACACGGTTGAAACATTTTGGTACAAGTGGTCTGATTAGGCGAGTCTGCAAGACATTTTTTTAAAGGCATTATGGACATCCTGGTACTTTCCACTAGCTCTTGTAATGTGTAATGTTTAATGTTTCACCAGCGGGGGGGCGGGGGGTGGGTGGGGTGTTTCCATGGAAACCTGGGGAGATTTCCAACCGGCTGTTTTATTTGGTTGAAATAAAACAGGTGGGCGGAACCTGTTTATTGGTCACACCAGTACTTTGGTCACACTAATGTTCTCAGTGAGTTTTACCCCTTAAGGTATTTGCTGTATCAGTGTGGTGGTTTTCAGTGATTTAAGCTCATCAAATCAATAAAGAGACCACGAAGAGTTAAACTGGATGTAAAGAAACATAAACGTGTCCACTGGGTTGAACTGACCATCATTGTGAGCATTCTGTGGTCTGACATTGGTGTTTTTGTAAGCCTCACAGTTTGGTATATTTTTATTTTCTTACTGTACTTCTGTATTATTATTTGTGTTGGTGTGTGTTTTGCGGTGTTGTTAAGTACTTGCTGAATATACTTAATTGAAGTTAAAACATTATTACATAGAAATGCATAAACATTAGGATAGTGCAATTACTTCAAATGCAGTTACACGCATACATAGACATACAGTATTCTAATGCACATCACTTAACGTATTACCACAAAACCTTTGTGAAGACTTTGTGAAGAAGTGTTAATCATTAGGTCTTTTAACTTCCTCCCCCCAACTGAAATGGATATCTCAGTTCTGAGTTCGGACACTGCAGACTGAACACAGGACGATGTCCTCATTAACCCAGGCTTTGATGTCCTTCATCTCCCCTCTTCCCAGGACGATGAGAAGTTCCTAACTGAGCTCTTTGCACAGCTGACGGATGAAGCCACGGACGATGACAAGCGGCACGAACTGGTACGGCTCTCTCCTCTCTCTCCCCTCTCTCTCCTCTCTCTCTCTCTCCCTCTCTCCCCTCTCTCCCCTCTCTCTCTCCTCTCTCCCCTCTCAGACAGGTGGGTGGTGGGTTTGCTCTGCGCTGCCACTTTGCTGACCACATGCTTTTTGTCTCCTAGGTGAACTTCCTGAAGGAGTTCTGTGCGTTCTCGCAGACTTTACAGCCACAGAACCGAGACGCCTTCTTTAAAACGCTCTCCAACATGGGTGTCCTCCCAGCACTGGAAGTCATACTGGTCAGTATTCACCT
>JAGXOD010000021.1:3750000-3827500 GCA_020368025.1 Brachyhypopomus occidentalis
ATAGGCGGCATTAATGCAACACTTGTCATCTGATACTTTTGCTCACAAACTAACTCATAAATCTGCTCTTTTTTAACGTCTCTCTCAGTGAAAGAGTCCGAGGAGAAGGAGGTTTTGTCGGGCAAGTCCAGCCTGTCTGGGCGCCAGAGCCCCAGTTTTAAGCTGTCCTTCTCCAGCTCCCCCAAGCCCAGCCTGTCGTCTCCCCCCGCCGTCCCCCTCCACCCTGGGTCTCCAGGCTCCCCGGGGTCCCCCGGCTCGGGAACCAGGAACTCACCGCCCACGGCAGCTGTCACCACTAAGGTGAATCACCAGCTCACCTAGATGACCAGTCACTGTTCTTTATGCACACACAGACGTACAGTACAAATGTCCTCACACACACACACACACACACACGCACACGCGAAGCATTAAGCAAGAATAGAAGGGTTGTTCTCTGTTGAGGGGGTTGCGAGTGAGGAATTCCCACAGTGAGGCAGAAACCTGAATTCACTTGGCAGCAACTCAAGATTGTTGGTGTTGGTTTTGCTGACCTTTTTGGTTGTCTGTCCCAGAGTGGGTTGGTGGGTTTGGTGGACTACCCGGACGACGACGATGAGGATGAGGAAGATGCGGACAGTAGAGAGGGGAGTCCACCGCTGTCCAAGAAGTCCAAGCTCAGCTCCTAAAGCACTCCGAGCTTCAGCGCCACAACCGAGCTCAGAGGGACGCTTACCCACAGACTTAATTCAGCGCTCAGCCTAGAACTCAAAACTGCAACAATATGAATGAATAAATGAATGAATGGAGAAAAAGAACGAATGCTAACCCCCAAACGCCACCCCCCTTCTGGAGCATAAGGGGTTCCTCCCGAGGAACGGAGAAAGGGAGAGCGAAAGAGAGGAGAGTCGCTCTCTGAACAACGGTGAACGCCTCCATGCAGAGAGCTCCAAGTGCCAATCGGAGACGGAGGAAGACTCGAAGCAGAGTGAGAGTGAAGACTGGGAGATTAAACTGTGGTTTTGGACAAATTTAATTAAAAGGATTTAATAAAAATTATTTCAACGAAGCTAAAATTACTGGGGGGGTTAAAAGACCTCACACACACACACACACTCACACACACACCCACATGGACAGACACATGTGTGCGAACACACACTCACTGAGACTGGTGCCCCACAGAGCGTCCCAGGCTCGGACCAGGACACACTGCCCCCCTCTCAGGGAAGGACATCACATGACCCAAACGGGCCAGCCAATCCTGAACCACCACTCACCTTTTGCTGACTCCATCTCCATTTCTTTTTCTCCTTCCTCTGCCCCCTTTTCTGCCCACTTTTCCCTTTTCTTTGTTCTCATTTTTTATCTCGAGCTTGACGGGAGACTGTAAAGGGGGCGGAGCTGACTGGGTTGTCATTGTTGATGTCATTGTTGATGTCATCATGGATGTCATCGTCGTCCTCGTGGCTCTGTGGATGTTCTTCCTCTCACAGCCAGCGGTTTTGTCTCCATTTCCCAACTTCTTCTGTTCTTCTCTTCTTCTCCCTTTTTTAAAAAAAATTACAGAGACCTGCCTTTAAATGTTCAGGACGTTTTCAGCCGCACTTGAACGGGTTTTTAAACCTCACTGGGGAAGAGTTCGTTTTACCCTTTTTTTGCCCTTTGAAACTGCAGATTTTTTGGAAAATTTGTAAGCCCGTCTTGATTAAAGATTGAGTGGAACTCTAGATGTGATCGAATTTTTTTTCTTTTTGTCATATCTTCATTTTTCTTTTACATGAGTGTATTCTTAGTTGGTGGGTATATTTGGGACCATTAAAAAGATCTTTGCTGTAATATATATGATGGTTGTGCTGGCTCTCTGAATGATGTCGGTTTTACTGGTATTTTGCCCATGGTCTTTAAAATCTCATTAATTCTCAAATATTTCCTTTGTATTTACAAGCTCATAATGGGACATTTGACTTTTAACTTGCTAATAAAGAATGACAGGTAGCTGGGGAGCAGACGTTACACAGACTGTACTGAGTAGTGCGCAGGAGTTTGTCCACTGAAAACTGCTTACGTGTTTTTCACTTTAATGATGTTTTTTTGAAACGCGAGGTTTGGTGTCGGTGTGACAGAAGCCGCCCTTAACTAATTTAATATATAAGTTAATACAGGTAGTGGTGCCAGATTTTACTGCTTGATGGCGCCAATGCTCCGTTATTTTTATTTCGGGTTTTTTTTGTTTGTTTTGTGTGTGTGTGTGTGTTTCACTTCTACCACAGCAAAACCAAGCTGAAAGCCGGCGAAAGTCTGTTTCTGACGATCAAGCTTAGTCGGATTCGTTATATCTTTAGTTTAATATAGACCAAGAAAGAACAAGCCAAGATGGAGTTCACGTGTTTGGGTCCTTCGTGCATTTAAAGACACGACGTTGGTGTGGGAAATGCCACGCCAAATGTGTAGTCCCATGTAACACATGTGAAGGGCCGGCAAAACAGACGAAGAAATTTGTGATATCTCTCCCCCCCTCCCCTCACATTGAGTATTTGACAGACGTCATGGTGATTTATTGCTTAAATGCGACATCTGCATGAATTGCGCTTGCCCTATTCTACAATCTGCACGGCTGCATGCCATCATGAGTTCTGAATGCAATATGCTGCAGCTCTTGGACAGACCCGAGAGACACACGACGCGCGCACCGGCCAGCACCGCGCGCTCCTGGAGACGCTAGCCAATGGCTGCCACGACTGTTTGTTCTGTTTAATTAGAATTTCGCCCGTGACGAATCGTGTCACTTAAACGCCGCGTGATAGACTCATCACCTTTAGATTCCAGTCAGATCCAAGGACTCCGCAGCGCGAGGGAGACAAGCGCCGCGCCGCCACTGGCGCGCCCTCAAAGGGGAGGCAGCTGGCCAGAGTTGCCCCTCGGACGAAGTGAGTCTCTTGCGCTTCGTGTGAGGTTGTCTGTGTTTTGAAGTGGCGGCTTGTTCGTTTTTATTACCGGCTTGAAGGGCTTCTCCAGTTGGCGTGGTCTGCACTTTGGCGCTCGGCATCCCAGCATGATCCGAGACAGCATTTGTGGCAGGGAGTGTTTTCAGCCTGCACGGTGTCATGAGCAAATTTAACCAACACAAAAAGAACACTGCGTTTATTCATAAAACCTACTGGCTAAAGTTTTTTTTTAATATTTAGGAAGACAGAAGACGCGCACGTTTGTTTATTGAGTTATGAAGAGAAAAGATTATTTGAACTTGGCCAAGACATCAGCTCGTGGTAGCTTTGCCACATTTACACGGTGCCATGAGTAAAATTAACCAGCAAAGAAAGTAGCACTGCGTCTATTCATAAAGCCTACAGGCTAAAACTTTGGAGAGTTTAGAAAACACAGAAAACGCGGAAGTTGGATTGCGGTGCTTTGAAGAGAAAGGATCATTTGGACTAAAGATCCTCGTGCAACGTTTCTTGCAACGTTTCCTTTGCCAGCAGATGGCAGACGCACATAATAATGTATAGCTGAAAGGCCTTTGTGTGCGTGTAGGCAATAGCAGTGGCAGAAAGTCTGCTGAACAGGAAATCCACAGCGTCGTTCGTCGGGGTTGTCAAAACAGCCACACAATGCACACTTTCATGTGCGCTACTGGGCTCTGTCGCCCGGGCGAACAATCGCTTGTGTTCCCCGCACAAAGTGGTCTCTGTGTCGGTCGCCTCCTCTCACCTCCGGCCGCCGCTGTGAAGGTGATCAGGGGCCGTGTTCAGCACAGCGTGTCTGTTCGTGTGATTAATCACTGTGTAAAACTCGAGCGTATCCGTTTCGGTAGGAGTGAGAACGGCGGGCGCCTCGGGAGAGAGACCACCGTTTTGCGTCACCGTGTGAAACGTGCTTTATGGACAGCAGTGGCCGGTGGCGGAGAGAAGCTAAAGGTTTCAGCATATGGTTAAGATTAAGACACTACAGTACCCGATTGATGCACGTGTTTGTGATCTCTTTCATGTTTCTGTTTAAGTTTTGCCGCGTGCCATATAGGCCATGGGGGGGAAGCACACGACGTCGTGAGTCTCCCAGAGAAGTCGTTGATTTGTTTATAGACTCCACTGTCCATAATGGGGCGATCAATTTAATGTTCAGGCCGTTTGCTTAAATTCCTCGCTACATTGGTTTCCTTCTCTTACTGGATAAACATAAAGGCGGTGGGAGCTGCACTGTCTGGAGGTCAATGTGTTTTTTTTTTTTTTTCATCTTTGACGCTCAATGTATATCACGTTTTAGACAGACGGTGCATTTTTATCGAGTTGTTCTTGGACCCCAGACAGTAAAACCGTACCAGGTGATATCTGAGCTTCTGTGCTATTGCTGCTAGATTGTGCCAAAGGTTGCACCTTCCAGAGCGTCTGGACATACATCATGAATGTGAATGTGGTTTGACTGTCACTCATGTGACACTCACACCTGTGTGCTTTAACCCCTCTGTTGAACAGTCCTGTGCTGGGTTTGTCTAGAAGATGGACACCCCATTACCCTGAATGTGTGGCCCGTGTATCAGGGCTGGCTTTCTAAACTACACCGTGTGTTCCCAGTATGTGTGGTCCAAATAACCTAGCAGCTATGAGTACATACACTACTTGTCCTGCCGTTGTGATTGGTCATATTCAGAGCGACATCTGAAAAGTCAACGAGCCTTCTGTCTCTGTGGTATGAAATGTACTGTAGGCTGTGGGCGAGAGAGACGAGCTGCCAGGAGGACAATCCACCATATTAAATTTACTGCAGTATAGAGTTACACGAATGAAGATGTGGAAATATCCACTCCAATCAATAAACAGAGACAGAAGGTGAATGGATGATTTTGCCATGTATCTCTCTTTCTCTCTCCCTAAGACACACACACACACACACATTTTTGGCTTTAATATTATAACACCACTGTTAAAATGCAGATGCGCCTGTGAAACGGTGTGGTTGAGCCCTGGTAGAATGATGGGGGATGGGCTCCATACACTGCCTCTGCCCAAACTGCTGATGGTCGTGGTGTCACCGCAGCTGAGAAGGTTGTGACTCCACCCCCCCTCTCTTCCTCCCTCTCTCCCGCGCTCTCTCTCTCTCCCTCTCTCTGTCTATCAAAAGCCTGCGGCCTCACTGAGCCTGGGCAATAGATAAGAGAAACTTGTCAAAAGCCTGTAAGGCTCAGCACTGCAGCCCTGTCCATCATATCTCACATACTGTACTCTGTCTGCTCGGCACCCCACCCTCCCTCCTCCTCTCTCTCCCTCTCTCTCTTTCTCTCTCTCCCCCACTGTCATTCTCTAAGTCGGAGGGTCTTGGAACAAAAAAAGCATTTTGAATGTAGACTCAGATAAACAAGCTGTCAGATGTGTCCGTGGTGACGTGGAGGAAGTGAGCGTATCAGCGGGAGCACGGCTGATGTGCCTCACCTGAGAAACACGCACACGCTGGACGTCACGTTGTGGCGTGTGGTAGGTTTCAGAAAAACGGTGGAAGTGCTGCTTCAGCTGTTATATCTTATTTAAAGCACATGGGAATCTGCTTCTGAAATATGTAAGATAGCGAATGAAATTTAAATGTGACTCAAGACTGTGCATCTGGACTGACTGACTCTTTGTGAGCCTCCATAACGTTTGAGCTTAATTGCAAGAAAAGTGCATTAAAACGTTTGCGGGGAGGAATGTGTGAGTAGCAGGTTGCCTCCCCTGTGGCGTGTGGTACCAGCGGCCTGTGCTTCTGACACGCCCACCTCTCTCTGCTGGTGATGCGAGCGCAGATGGCGGCAGACGGTTCCAGTGGCAGCGGAACTGCCCAGACCCACTCCAGACCCACCCCAGTACCCCAAACGTGCCTAGACGGGGCTTTTCCCGCGCAGGAAGCCAGCAGCCTGAAGACACTCGTGCAGCTCCACAGGGTCGACACGTGGCGCTTCTCCTCTGCACTAAGCCAATCACGGGGGCCCAACGTCCACCAAGCAGGCAGGTCACGTGCTGAAAACCAGGCTGCCCGAAAAGCCCTCGAAATGCGTCTGAACTGCGGTTTCCTGTGCGATTCCCCAGTACAGGTATATACACCAAAGAATCAAAGGATTCTGACCTTTAAATTCATAGCCACTGCTTCATTCTGAAGTCAAAACAACAAACCTCTGTGACCCAAAGACTCTTCGCTGAATTTGTTTCTCGCTCTCCTGCCGAGGCCCCCGTGTGCAGGCCAGTGTGTCTTGTCCTCCTGGCGTGAGCCACTTGTGTTCTTATGTTTTGGTTGTGCTCGAGCTGCTGCTCAACACGGCTATTCTTAGCCCGGTGGCGCGGTGGGAACGGGCTTGGGGCGACACTCTGAGCACAGCGCTCACAGACACCTCTGTGACACACTGACATCCACAAGGCGTACCACACAGAACCGTCCTGTGCAGGTCATTTCTTTCTTTTACTCTCTCCGTCTCGCTCACTCGCGCACACACACACTTCATATACGTACTTTTCCATCTTTTTACTGAGGTGTCCAGTGACTGATATTAAACCACAGAGGTTATGAATAATTAAAGGAACAGGCAACATTATAAGCTTAGAAGAGATGGTCAATATGTTTTTAGCACTCATATGTATCTCATCATACACATGCACAATGCTCCAAGTTCATAATGCCAGAAATGATCTCATCACTGTTTAAAAAATTTATTATTATTGACATTCACTTACATAGCTGTATGCATCAGTGTCCATTAACGTGTACAACGAGCAATGCCTCTCTAACCTACGGCTCCTGCAGACTGCTGAATATTCCCCTTAGTGTGATGTAGTGCTACATACAGAACAGTGTGGTGTGTGTTGCGTAAAGGTCAGAGACATGAAGACCTCTCTCCATTTGCTGCATGCACTGCAGAACTCCTCTTTCATTGGATGACACACAGGAAACACTCCCTAACCACAGATCACCCGCTCTACAAATCAGTAGCATTCAGAAACACTTCAAAACTGACTCAGGATCAGTGGCTTGTGGGCTGAATAGTATCTACTTTCCCTGTTCCCACGAGGCAATGAACCAACACAGAAGCATTTCGGTGTCCCCTACAGACGTGCTGTGATTTATCCCCGTCTCTCTCAGGTCTGAGATCAGCAGTGAGTTGAAGAACAATCCTTCCCTGTGTCTGGCTGCGGTTGCGAGCTGACGGGAGATCAGTGTGATGAGCGGTAAAGTCATGGCGTCCCCCTGTCTGACACGAACCTCCGCTAACACTCCCGCACGTTCACACCCTGCGGGAAAACATAACCAGAAGAACTAGAACGTTATTTTCCAATCACAACAAGCAATAATTTCTCTAGCCAGTAATGACCAAACGTGATCTTTAGCAGATTTTTTAAAAAAAGATGAAAATGTTAAACTGCTGAAGAATAAAGTGTACAGTATGGAGACTAAAACCTTGCTTGACTGCTTATTTTAAACGAATATGTCCCTGAAGGAAAACGGATCAAGGTCAGAGGTCATATCTATTTTGTTCTGATGTCCTGTGCCAAGCCGGTACAGATAGGACAGACAGGACTGCAGCCTCCTGCCTGCGTTTGAGTGAACACGCGTGCAGCGTCCACACGCGTCCTATTTCAGCTGGGCTTCCTGCCTGGCTGTTTTATTGTCCTACGATGGGACATTTTTGGTCCTCCGTTCTCCTCTGTAGCCGCTTTATTGTTATTTTCCGCCGGGTCCCTGGCAGACGGTGTTAAACGCGCGAGATGCGGGGGCTAACGGCGCGAGATGCGGGGGCTAACGGCGCGAGATGCGGGGGCTAACGGCGCGAGATGCGGAGGCTAACGGCGCGAGATGCGGAGGCTAACGGCGCGAGATGCGGGGCCTCTTTCGGGGGTCTGGGGGTGTTTGAGTCATGCTCGCACTTTCAAATGGAATTTAGCAAAGCTGCCAAGGAGCACAGCCGTCTGATCTAACAGCCGTCTGATCTAACAGCCGTCTGATCTAACAGCCGTCTGATCTGAGCTTTCATCGAACGTCTCTGATAAATCACCAGAGCACACGTGGTGTGTCCTCTGGCACCGAGACTGGTCCAGGGCCACGTGTGTACTTAGTAGTTTTGATTGAGTCATCTGGACCTGTATCTACGTTCACAAATCCATTGTTTTTGCATGTCTTTACTAATCAAACAACAGGCCCTCAACAGTAAAACAGTTATGGGCCTCCGGACATTCCCTCATCCATTTACATGAATGTACACATCAGAACCGCCAATATCTAATTAACGCCTGTAGCTCAGAGCAGACGCTAGAGATGTATGTGATATCAGCAATATCTACATTTAATTAATGTAATAGTCCAATGAGGAAACCAAAACTCCCCCGTCACTTTAAAAGGTCAAAGGTCAATGATATAATCCTCTCCCTGAGCTGTTTGGACAGTAATGTCTGTGGGTGTTTGGCTGGATGGTTAGTGATGTCTAAATCTAACCATGGTTGGTCACAGGCATACACACATGTGCTCACACACACACACACACACACACACACATGCAGCTTCCAAAATGGTTTCTGGGTCAACGGTGAGTGAGTAACAATTGCTTCCAGCAGCTTGAAGTGTGAAACGAGGGTCTCTACGGTCTAGGCGTTCAGGCGTTCAGGTGGAGTCCACGCGAGCATTAGCAGACGTGGACAGGAGACTGCGGAGGAACACTCCCATATGACCCGACACCCACCGCAGGGCCTCCATATGGATCCCATATGAACATACAGATGTCTGCAACACGGCTCCCTTTTATTAAGTAGTTGGATCAATACGAAGCAAGCATCTGTGCAGAGACCTGTCTGCCGTCTACAAGGGCAGGCGGGAGGTGCGCTGTCTGGAGGTCAACAGCGGCCGCCACAGGACCAGATGTCCTCGGGGTCGCAGAGGTCAGGGTGAACAGAGAGACGGGCTGATCTCAAACCTCCGCCTTGCTGAGCGGGTGAAACATGACCCGCGCTGATCAGTATCGGTCGGCCATCGATTGGCTCCACTCCGGCGCGTATATTCGGTCACGCACACACACATACCCACACATGTATACACACACACACACACACACACACACACACACACAGGCACGCTGAAGTGGAGTTGGCCTGGCCAAGAAGTGGACTCACCCTGTCCGCTGCACCAGACACCGGGTAATCAAACATGCTACAGCATCATTGGCTCTATCGGGGCGACTCCAGTTACCACTCACAACAATCTGAGTGTGTGTGTGTGTGTGTGTGTGTGTGTGTGTGTGCATGTCTATGTAAGAGAGATGGCAAAAGGAAGACCACCCGCATTAGTACAAAATATCGAATTTACAAAGGGATATTATCTTCTTTCGGCCCAAACATACGGTAATTTTGTATTTCTGAACAGCTGCAGTGCTGAGTGGATGGCCGAGTATCCCAGCATGCACTGGACCTCTGCGTTGTGCTGTGCTCAGCAGGTGAGGGACATGGGGGCTGCGTGAACGCACGCAAGCAAGCCTGGCCAGTAAAACCAGTGAGAGCGGACATGACGTTGGCCTTGGCGCGCGGTGCCCGGCTCGTGCACTGGGGCCACCCCACCATCCTCACAGCGGATGCTCAGACAGCGAGAGACTCCCAGTGAGTTTTAATTAAGCCCAGCACATATGGCCACTGACATGTTTTTGTTGATTTTGCTCTGTAGCTCAAGTGTGGCCTTGATTCCAGGGTGTTTGACATCTGTATTGGCTGAACCAAATCTCCTTTTTGGACTGCATAAGAGCCTGTTGAGTGATATAGAAGTAGAGCCCTTTTCCATTTCCTTCTGTCACTCAGATGAGCGTTAGCCAATCACAGGTGACCGTTAGACCGTCATGCCCACAGAAGTGGGCAGGTTGTGGCTGGCTGTATGTGTGTCAGTGGAAGAATGTGCTAGTTCTCAGCCGGTCTTATCTGGGCGCTGCTTCTCGTGCTGCATAAATTACACTTGAACTGCTGCCCAATGTTGATTTATCTTTTGTCTTTGGATATGGTTACATTTGCATACATTTGTTTTATGTCTATATAGTAAATAATATTCAAATCCATATTCAAATCTATTTGTTTATGTCCAAATGTTATACCATCTGACTCATCACAATCACACATTGCCATAAAATCTCAGCCCTGTGTACCTCTTGAACTTACGAAAAACAACTGCTTATGAAATCTGTGTCCATTAAAAACAACTTTGTAAATGTTTCGAATTTGTTCGAAATGTTTCGAAATGTTTCGAACTTCGAATTTCGTAAATGTTCCTATATACTATTTACACATGATCATCATGATGTTGGATTTTAAAAAGTGTGTTTTGGTTGGATTTACTGGCCTCTGGACTGCTTTTGTTAATACCTGGCAACCCCGTGTAACAATCTGGCAACAGCAGAATCCCTCACGTAAGAAAGAACGACTGAAGAAGACTTTGTCAGGAATCAGAATCGATGAGTAGATCAGTACCAATGGCGAGAGTGTAAGCAACATATGACATAACCTTTATAGTTATACACTTTAAAACTATTCTTCAGATTTCTGGAAGAAAGTCTCATGGACAGGTCAGGTGAAGTTGAACCTGTTGCAATGTGTAAAGTGTAATGTAAAAAGGTGTAAAGAGAGTTAAAGCCCTGGTTGGAGTCCCTGCCTCCTCTGGCATCGCTTGGCCTTCCTGATCACATGACTGGAAGCAGCGTGAAGCATGTGTGGAAGGACCTTAACTGTCCCCACCCATCCAGTGTCCCCACCCATCCAGTGTCCACAACTCGCATCTAATGCAGTTTCACCTTGCAGCAAGAGTGTGACCCAGTGGTGTGACCCAGTGGTGTGTTCCAGTGGTGTGATCCAGAAACTGCTGGTTTCCCCTCAGTGGCAGCTGGAACAGGTGGCCATGGCAGGAAGTGAAATGTGATGTAAAGATCTCAGGATAAGGACATGGATGCCTTCATAAGAAGACATGGCCCCGTAAACTCAGACGACAAAACAAACAAAAAAAAGTTTGTCCTGTTGGTCTGGATCAAAATTTCAATTTCTGTGTGTAATCACACTTACCATGTCTGAAAATATCTCAGGACATCCTTTAAGTGCACTAGATTTGGAAATATCAGTGTCACCAACATATGCTGCAATATTGGGTAACACCAGCCGTGGCCCTACTCTCTACCGTCTGCTGGTGTGTGTGTTGTACTTCACCGTTTGTTCGGGGACACTCTTGCTCTGCATGTGGACAGTGTTAGAAAAGGCAATAAATATCCATTCATGGAGATAAAGAGAGACTGTGCACTGTGTGATTGTCCTCAGATGTGCCATGTGTGTGAGTTTACACACTGTAACCAACGGAGGAAAGAGACAGACAGAGAGAGAGAGAGAGAGAGAGAGAGACAATGAGAGGGGACAGACGAAAGAGAAGCTCCCCACACTCGATCATCCCAGCGGACGAGGCGCGTGTGTATTTTTTGAGGCTGTGTGTGGCGTGTTTGCGCTCCAAGCGGTTAATGCGAGCCATTAATCATCACGTCTCGGCGCCGGAACGCCCTGTGCTTGCCTGGTGCTGCCCGGGGCTCTGAACGCCTGCTACCGTTCACCAGCCCCCGGTAATCGCGTGAGACGTCGGAACAGGAGCTTCGACCGCCGGGATCCCCCCCGACTGACCCCTCGGCCCCTGCCGTTTGACGCTCCTGGACCCCTGCCAGCCGCTCGGGATATTTTTAATCCGGCTTCCCCTTGTAGCTCAGCGCTCAGGAATCCTTTCCTGACCAGCTCTGTGGCAGACACGTCTGCTTACCATTACCGTTATTTGAAATTCAGATCTATATTTTACTCATCAAAAACACATGTTGAGGCGGGCGACCACGTACGTGCACACCCACGCGCATGCGCGCGCACACACGAACACAAACACACATGCACATCCAAGCACAATCACTGACACACACACACACGCATGCAAGAACTCACAGATGGAACCCGAAACCATGACTTCACGGCAGAGATGCCTCCAAGGTGTGTGCGTTACAGGAGCACAGGAAATACCTGTCAGTACACAGGAAGCTTATTTTTATGACAGGGCCCTTTGATGTTTGTGACTGTGCATGCCCTATCGTATGAAAACCCGTGTGGGGATGATGGGAGTGTTTGGATCAGAACCAAACCTTTGAGTTAAGGAAGGAGGTCAGGCTTGGGTCACGAGTCTTTGAACAAGTGGCACTCTGTAGCCCAAACTCCTCCGTTCGACAGAGCGGCCATTGGTGTCAGACGCCGACGCGCACTTCCACATCTGTTGATAGGGGGCGCACTCCTATGCAGGATGCCTAGCCAGCCACAGGCTCTCTTAACCTGGAAGTACTTTGTGCCCTTATTGGTCCCGCAGGAAATGAGGCTTTTGAGGAAATGAAAATTCTCAGCAGGGTAATAATTTCTACACTGAGCATAAAAGAGCAGATTTCTCTTCCTAAGAAATTGGAAAATCTGAAAATGGACAATAAGAAATTAGAATTTTTAGTGTCTGAAAAAAAGCTTATTGCCTTTGAGACCTGGTTTATTGTGTCCGTTAAAAAATTGGTGTGTATTTTGTAAATATTACTACAGCAAATGACAGTTATGATATTGGATGTTAAACGCAGTGTATGGGGTCTTGGCGGGGTGGTCTGGGGGGGGGGCTGTGGGGGTGGGGGGGCTATTTGTAGGTTTGGTGCTGAGGTGAATTTTTTTTTTGGCTTTAATGGCCTTTGGGCAGCGTTTTGAAATGTTCCACTGAGCACGACCTTGAAAACCAGTGGAGGCTGGAGATTTCCTAGAAACGTGTTCCTGCTTAACACAGGCCGCACACACTCCCCCACACACACTCCCCCGCTCGCCTCTGTGTTTTTAGGGTCCACCTGAGGGAAGACCCCTGAGTTTTTGTGGTTACGCTAAATTCCACTGAAACCATTTGGGGTGGTCTGTGTGTGTGTGTGTGTGTGTGTGTGTGTGTGTGTGTTCTTCATCGGCCCCTTGGCTAAACTAAGTCCATCCATTTTACTAGAATGTGCCCTGTCCACTCTCGGAGAGCAGATCTGATTCATTCTTTCCTTTGAATGTCTCCTTTTGAGCCCGTGTGTGTGTGTCTGTGTGTGTGTGTGTAAGTAACCCGTTGCTTGTAGTCATGGATGGGGCCATAATGGAAGGTAACGCATAGAGAAGCATATAATGTCTAAAGTACTGAAAGACAAATACAGTTACTGCACTGTAGGAAGGAAACCGGAGGTGAAACCATGTGCAGTTCAGCGATTCACCTCTCATTCATATTCAGTGTCTCCCAGTCAGGACACTGAGGGTCAACTTCTCAACGATGCAGGGACCCTCAGTGCTGTGGTGGACCACCACACCTAGGGTTAGGGTTAGGGCTAGGGTTAGGGTTAGGGCTAGGGTTAGGGTTAGGGCTAGGGCTAGGGCTAGGGTTAGGGCTAGGGTTAGGGCTAGGGTTAGGGCTAGGGTTAGGGCTAGGGTTAGGGTTAGGGCTAGGGTTAGGGTTAGGGTTAGGGTTAGGGTTAGGGTTAGGGTTAGGGTTAGGGTTAGGGTTAGGGTTAGGGTTAGGGTTAGGGTTAGGGTTAGGGTTAGGGTTAGGGCTAGGGTCAGGGTTAGGGTCAGGGGTTAGGGTTGGGGTGGGGGTTGGGGTTGGGGTGGGGGTTGGGGTTAGGGTTAGGGTTAGGGTTAGGGTTAGGGGGTGCAGTGGGGTTGAGGCCAGTCTTGTCTCTTAGAATATCCTGCATCTCCAACACGAAATGACTGAACTGAATCGTGTCACTCCCAGTTCACGTCGGTGATATTATATCAGGAAGCTTTTGATCCAAATGATAAAACATTTGTCTGTCTAATAATTACCATCTGGAAGCTGCAAAACATGTAACACTGTGACACACATTATAATGGATTATATGCGGTTATACTGTTGATCAAGTATCATCTGAACCCTAACGAAAGGTCCGTCTTCCCGTATGACTAAATATGTGTATAACGTTAAGACCGATTGGAAATAATGGTGTAAATGAAGTGGTGGAGAGGTCGTTAGATGGAGATGCTGTTAGATTTCGGCCGACAGCTTGAAGCACGCTCACTTAGCCTGAGCAAACAAGCAGAGCTGCGACTAGTTCGTGATGAACCCGGGGAGGGCTTTTGATTGGCCGAACGCTGCCAGCGCTAATTAGGATCGCTTTAACAACACCTCCCATACACCCCCCCCCCCCAGCACCTCGTTCTATTTTGCATATGCGATCTTTATTCAGATCGGCCTTCTCATATGCAGATGAGCGGCTGTATTGTTGCGCGTGAGACGAGGCGAGCTGTGCACGTGTGTGAGTGTGTGAGTGCGTGAGAGAGAGAGCCTGCGTGTTGAAGCAGATGAAGCTCTGCCCGTGACTGCACAAAGACAAAACACATTATCCCAGAGGAGGAGGAAGCAGCCAATTACAATCTACAGCCATGTCACGGCGTGTGACCTGATTGGCTAATTGAGGGCTAGAACCGCGCCTTCTCTGAAGGTGGGCTTCAGATGGAGCTGCCGTAGCTCCTCTTCCTGCCGACAGATTAAAATGATTAAATATTCCTCTTTTTGTTTGCTGTAGAGATGGGAATCATGTGTAAGTACCCTCCACCCGCGTGTGTAAGTACCCTCCACCACCCCCCCCCCCAGTCCCATTCTTTCACACTCACTGCAGCACAAACCATGATCTATTCTGGGTAGGTGATGTCACTACAGTGGTGCAGTCATGATGTCATTGTCGATGTAAATATGGTTTACTGTATTGAACACAGTGATGGTGAAAACGGTGTAATTAACCCTGTTGGATGAAAGGTTGATCATGTTATACAGCCCTTACCATCCCAGCATACAGATGGCCTGGGGACACAAGCCTTTTCCACTGTGAGTTTTAAAGGTTTTGAAATATGGCAGCATGTTTGGATGGCTGGCTAGGGTAGTGTTAGAAGAAGAACACTGAGGAATACTAAAGTAGGCTCTCTCTCCCTTTCTCTCTCTCTCTCCTCTCTGTTTCTCTCTCTCCTTCTATCCCACTCCCTCCCTCCCTCTCTCTCTCCTTCTGTCTCACTCTTGTTCTCTCGTTCCCGCTCTCCATCCCTCTCTCGCTCTCTCTCTCTCCCTCTCCTGCTCTTTCTCTCTCCCTCGCTCTCTTCCTCTCTCTCTTTCTTCCTCTCTCCTTCTCTCTGGATGCAGTATGCACCCAGTAACCCCAGCTATAAATAATATATCCACACACCTGTTCTTCTGCATAATGTACACCATCATCTCAGCTGCTTATCTCTACAGGAAGTGTGTGTGTGTGTGCATGTGTGTGTGGGGGTGGTGTTGCAGGGGGGGCTGGGGCAGGATATTGCTGATCAAAGCATACACACTTAGGGGAAGATGTGCATTATAACAGTGCTGTTGAGTAAGTGCTTGCTGCACATCACAGGCGGGACTGCAGATGTGTGATGGCACAGCCCTGCTATCCAGTCTGAGGGCGATTTGTTTACGCCTGTTTTCAGACTCACACTTTTGGCGGCACCATGCCATTTCTGCACGGCAAGGTTTGTGTGCGTGCGTGTGCGTGCGTGTACGTGTGTGTGTGTGTGTGTGTGTGTGTGTGTGTGTAAATGGCTGTGTCCTCTTCAGCGCGATTCTCTTTCTGTAAGTTCAAACTGGTGCCCAGGAGGAGGAGTGATTGGCAGGAAAGGAAGAAAGTGGAATGCAGTGTGTTTGGGGAGGGTGTGGTGGTGAGGAGGTGTGTTTGGGGAGGGTGTGGTGGTGAGGAGGTGTGTTTGGGGAGGGTGTGGTGGTGAGGAGGTGTGTTTGGGGGGTGTGGTGGTGAGGAGGTGTGTTTGGGGGGTGTGGTGGTGAGGAGGTGTGTTTGGGGGGTTTGGGGGTGAGGAGGTGTGTTTGGGGAGGGTGTGGTGGTGAGGAGGTGTGTTTGGGGAGGGTGTGGTGGTGAGGAGGTGTGGGGGTGTGTTTGGGGGTGAGGAGGGGGTGAGGGGGTGTGTTTGGGGAGGGTGTGGGGGTGAGGAGGTGTGTTTGGGGGGTGTGGGGGTGAGGAGGTGTGTTTGGGGAGGGTGTGTGTGGGGGGTGGGGGGGTTTGGGATGCAGAAACTCAACAATCGAGGAAAAGGGCCCTGCTCCTTCAGTAAAGGATTTCCCTTCACTCCATGGAGATCTGATGGCTTTTGACAATAGGTTCCCCCTTTCTGCCCCACTCCCATCCAGATGCCTGTAACCCCCAGGCAGGGGGTGGTGGAGGTGGGGGGTTTTGGGGGAGGGGATGATCTTGGGGGCCCATGACTCTCTGCTCCTGGGAAGTTCCTCGGGCGAGTGGACCCCCCGCCGTACGCACCTACTGCCCCGGGCCGTCGCCCCTCCCTGGAGTGCCCGCCTCTGGGGCCAGGGCAATAGCCGAGCCCGGAGCTCATTAAGGAGGAAAAGGGGGAGGTTGGGTGGGTAGGGGGGCAGGGCTGATTACATCGCAGGAGTAGGACGAGCAGCATTGCAGTGTCGGGCGTTCTCTATACATAATCCTAATCTCTTATGTAACGTCTAACCTCCTCCTTCAGTTAGACATCTAGACATCTGCACCAGGCTCGATCCTCACTGCTCTTCACATTAAAATCAAAACCTCCCCCAGACATCGCAGACCTGGTCCCCTTCTCTCTACTGTCTCATCCAGGTCTCATCCAGGTCTCATCCAGATTCTTGGTCTTTGAGTTGCGCCGTTTTGTTGTTGCTGCTTTTGGGGTTTTCCTGACTGACCCTAACCAACCCCTGCTGAACCCCTGCTGAAGTTCGTCTCACGCGCTGGGTGTCCCGCGTGGAGTGACGGGTGCGGGTGGGCGTGCGTGGGCATGCGGGACAGCCCGCACCTGCTTGGAGCTGAGGCGCTCCGGGACCGCGGAGATCCGTGGGAATTGTGCCGGAATGTGCAGGAATGTTCTGGAATGCTCCGGAACGCTGCGGGAAGGTCGACGGTGCTTTAGCGGCTAAACGACTGCAGTGACCTCATCGTGATGTGTGCGGCAGATCCAGACTGTGTCATGTGTCATGTGACTAATGATTCTTGCTTCTTTGATATCAGATACATTAAGAGCTCGGTGCTGCCTTTGTCTCTGAAGTGCGTGTGTTTCAACATGCCTGTGCATTTGTGTCTTCTGAACACATGAACTTCATGAACACACATCTCATCTCCTTGAAGGTCGCAGCAGTGTGTGTGTGTGTGTGTGTGTTCCACACCAGTGTGTGCGTGTGAGAAAGACCTGCGGAACAGTGACAATGACAAGATGTAGGATAAAGAAAAAATGTGCGTCTGAAAGAGATGGAGAGAGAGAGGAAGAGAGAGAGGCGGGGTTATATCTATGTCTATACGTGTTAATTGCAAAGGGTGGGTTTTATTACCTGTAGTCAGACGTATGCTCGTCTGCACCAATCAGGCAGCTCTGCTCATGTAGGACTCATGGCTCATGCACCTATCACAGCCAAGCTTTCTTTTGTTCATGTCTGCTCCAGTCCTGGATACACCCAGCTGTGTTTTCTTCTGTCCGAGCCGCACTTACAGTCTGCACATCACACACACACACTCATACACACACACTCACACACACACACACTCATGAACACTCACACTCATGCATATACACACTCACACACACACACACACACACACACACACTCATGAACACTCACTCACGCACACACACACTCATGAACACTCACACGCACTCACACACACACACACACACTCATGAGCACTCACACTCATGCACACACACACACACACGCATACTGCCCTATTACCCCCCCCAGTTTTCTCTTATTGTGTATTGACCTGGATATATTATAGTTTAATTAACATATTTTCCCATTAATTACAATCATGCATTAATTACCTGACATAACCTTGTTTAATACATTTATGTGTCTGTTTAGGAAAGATGTATTGTATCATTTATTTTATTTCAATGATCGTTTATTTACCAGGTTCATTTTAATCCTGTTTAACAATTGCCATTATGACGACAATTTAAATCAACGAGAAGAAAAAGAGCTGTTTATTTATTTATTTACATTGTCTGTACTTGTCTTAATGTAAATGTAACTTAATGTTAACTGTAACTTGAGTGTGACTGTGTGTGTGTGTATGAGTGTGAGTGTGAATGTGAGTGTGTGTGTGAGCTCTCTCTCTCTCTCTCTCTCTCTCTCTCCCTCTCTCCCTCTCCCTCTCTCTCTCTCCCTCTCCCTCTCCCTCTCCCTCTCTCTCTCTCTCTCTCTCCCTCCCCCTCCCCATCTCCCACTGGCATTATAGTGGACCGGCGAGTGTGCTGGATGTATAGAACACAATGACCTCACTGCAAAGCGCGTTGCTGAAAAGCGGCCAGGATTTCATCATCCCTCTCCCTGCACCCAGACGCCCGGCGGCGATCCAGCGAGGACGCCGTCCGCCTCAAGGGGGCAGCGCAGGCCTGCACTGGATCCTCAACGCTGTGAGTGTGAACACGCTTGCTCCGCCCCTCACTGGAACAGACTGGTACCAGCAGAAAGACAGACAAAGAGGGGAGTGGGGAGGAGAGAGAGAGAGAGGTGGAGAGAGAGAGATAGGGAGAGAGAGGGGGAGAGAGTGAGAGAGGGGGAGAGAGAGAGATAGAGAGAGACAGGGAGAAAGAGAGAGCGAGAGAGGGGGGGAGAGAGACAGGAAGAGAGGGAGGGAGAGAGAGAGAGACAGGGAGAGAGAGAGAGCGTCAGTAGCAGCTGATCCTAGAGTGGTTCAGTTCCACTGTACAACACAGCAATCCAGGCTTCTAAACAACAGCTGGAGCTCCTATACTACTGGTGTGTGTGTTTGTGAGTGTGTGTGTGTGTGTGTGTGTGTGTGTGTGTGTGTGTGTGCGTGTCTGTGTGTTTGTGTGTGGGCATGTGTCTGTCTGTTTGTGAGTGTGTGTGTGTGTGTGTGTGTGTGTTTGTGTGTGTGTGTGTGTTTGTGTGTGGGCATGTGTCTGTGTGTTTGTGTGTGTGTGTGTGTTTGTGTGTGTGTGTGTGTGTGTGTGTGTGTGTGTAGAGTGTGTGTGTGTGAGGGGAGAATGGGCAGCACTGAATAATGCAGCTTTGTTTAAGGTCCATACTGTTCCCTGACTCTAAAGGTTTGGTTATGTAGCCTCTCTCCCTCTCCACTGCTGTAGTCTGGGTGCTGTTACACCCACCTATCATGTCAATAGTGTGTGTGTTGGGGCGGGTGCTTTAATCACATTTTTAAACTCTGACAGTAAAGATGTATTAGATTGTACGAGGTAATATGTATATCCCATATATTCCAAAGTTTAGACAAACCTAAAGTCTGTTTCTGGGACAGACCCACCATCCAATACTGAGCAGAACGCTGCTCACTTGCTACAGCTGTGTCGGAAACCAATGAGGTTTAGATAAAAAAAACCCTTATCATGGCATCATATGGTGTCTTAGAGGGTCCTGAAACAGTAGTCAGTAGGTTTATTAGTAGCCAGTAGGTTTATTAGTAGTCCTCCACAGGCCTGAGATTTACAACACTGATCATGCCATCAGTCCAGTGTGCCTGAGACTGAATCGTTTCAGTGTGCACATGTGATGCTCTGCGGTTCAGATGCTCTCACATCTGTTTGGCAAAAGCATGTGCCGCCCTGACCTCTGGTGCATCAGCTTCAGCTCCCCCTGCACCTCACAAGGCTTCTCACGCCTTTATTAGAGCACCGAGAAAGCAACGCAGGCCTGGGGGGGCGGGGCCAGACATTCCTCCCTTTCAGAGATCAGCTCTCCGCCAGTGGAAATTAGCCCTCGTTTTTGTGTTTTTTGTTGTGTTTTGTTTTGCGCCCGTCTGGTGCGCTCCGCCCGTCTGTCTCCTCCTCCCTGTCCCACTCAGGTCCCCGTCCTACCGCATCTCACCAAAGTCCCAAAAGTCATTAACGAATAATTAATTAACAAGGCCTGTGGGAGGGGCTGAGGGGCTCTCTCGTTCTGGCATGTGCGATGACGCAGGCGGAACCGTAGACGGCCACGTAGGGCCTTCAGACCAATTAGCCGCCAATCAGCAGGCCCGACGCCTGAACCTCACACACACCTGAGACAGAGAAGGAATTCGCTGCCCCGCCCCCTCCCAACCCACCCGTTGCCTTGGTGTTATGCGTGCTCTATTTATTTGTCATAATCGCCGCGTTTGCAGCAAAGGCATGAGTTAATATTTAAGCGCCCTGATTGGACACCTTGTGTAAATGAAGCAGAAAAAAGGCGGCGAAGGGCCATTAACATTTACAAGGACTTTAAAATAGCCAGACATCATAAACACACAGACGCACCGCGAGTCAGGACTTCAGGGTCACCAGGACTGCAGGGTCACCAGAGCTCAACCTTTGACCTTTGACTTCCATATGTTGATGAAGTTATTAACCCCCCTCAAACACACACACACACACACAACACACAAACACTGTTTCTCTCTTTGAAGAGTTTTTTTCAGGAACTCCTGAAGGAAACAGCTGCCTTCTATGTGTGTGTGAGTGTGTGAGTGTGTGAGTGTGAGTGTGTGAGTGTGTGAGTGAGTGCGTGAGTGTGTGCGTGAGTGAGAGTGTGTCTAATGACTTTGTCTCACTTTGATGACCTCGTCCACAGGTTCACCTGCCCTTGCCTCTGTGGAGTCATCTCAACACGGCCAGCGTGAGTGACATCACGGCGTGGCAGGATTACAGCGTTTGAGCAGCTGTTGTCTTGACTTCTGCTCAGCGTCCTGTTGCTCTGCTCCTGCCAACCTCTCTCACATTTCAGACTCGTGAAAGACATGACAAAGCCAATTCTATAACCCCTGTAAAAGTGGTCATTTTGCCCTGCACCAATATCAATAGAATCTATGAATTCTATTAGGGGTGTGACACACACACACACACGCACACACACACACACACACACAGGTACATGTGAACATCATGGCTACACGTTGATACACACACACACACTGGTGTGTGCTGTGATGCTGTGAGTGCGGTTAGACGAGGCTCCTGCATGAACTCTAATCAACAAACTGAAGCAGTGATATAGACAGAAATATACTTCACCTGCCATCTGTGGACCAGGGTGCCGTAACACCCATAGCTACAGAAAGAAGGACAGAAAGAAAGATGTTTCCACAGATATTTGGATAAGATGAGAAAACATAACAGGAGAGCATTGTAGTTCCGAGTGACTCGAATGTGATTCTGCCTTTGAATTGTCTTTTCATGCTTTGTTCTGCACCATTGTCAAGTGTGTCTGGGGCTTTAATTTCTGCCTTCCCAACATTCTGCTCATTTGCATAATACCGCCCACTTATGTAGTTGTCATGGTTCCCAGGATGATTGAGTTTGCTGCTTGGCAGCAGTCCAATTTACATTTGGCATGAGCAGGAATTAACATAACCCTGATAAGAGGGATCTTAGATGGGTCCATCCCTCATGTTATTTTTTGTAAGCTTGAATTATTATGTAATTATTTACCGCCAGAGCTTGAGCTGGTTGGGAACAGTGAACGTCCTCTAGATTGATGGCTGGTTTATTGCGGTTCTGAATATATTCATTACTGATTAGCATGTCTTTTTAATTGTTCATCAGGTTTGTCAGTATAAGGATGACCCAGTGCAGAAATGTAGAGAGGTGTATAAAACACACCCTTACACACTCTGATGTGTCAAAATGAAAGTTCTTATTATTCTCATTGTTGAAACACTCCCTCCACACACACACACACACACACACACACACACACACACACACACACACACACCTGCACACACATGTGCACCCTCAGATCAGATGCCAGCACTACATCTTTTCACTGGAAATCAAACCACATTATTGAGAGGTATGGGTTCACACACTGCCACCACATGGCTGTCTGCCTCTGGTCTGTGTGTGACGGACGCAGACCCACTGGTCAATATGTTAGATGCAGTTACATTCACTTAAATCAGTTCAGATGCTTAAAATAAACAGAATACACACAAAACTTGTTTTAGTGAATTACATAATATGAATAGTCAGCCCCAACCCTCCATAACTAAAGGTGAAGACTTTTGCCTTCTGAGTTCTAGAAAAGAAGAAAGCTTGTATGTGCATTTTTGGTTGTGATGTATTCCATCACTGCTGCAGTGTTTTAGTTGCATTTCTCTGCTATAATGTTGAGTTTTAGTTGTATTTCTCTGTATTTTATCCCTGCTACTGTGCTGTGTTTCAGCTGTAATTCTCTGCTACTGTGCTGTGTTTCAGCTGTAATACTCTGCTACTGTGCTGTGTTTCAGCTGTAATACTCTATATTTTGTCTCTGCTACTGTGCTGTGTTTCAGCTGTAATACTCTGCTACTGTGCTGTTTTAGCTGTAATTCTCTGCTACTGTGCTGTGTTTCAGCTGTAATTCTCTGCTACTGTGCTGTGTTTCAGCTGTAATTCTGCTACTGTGCTGTGCTGTGTGCTGTGTTTTAGCTGTAATACTCTATATTTTGTCTCTGCTACTGTGCTGTGTTTTAGCTGTAATACTCTATATTTTGTCTCTGCTACTGTGCTGTGTTTTAGCTGTAATACTCTATATTTTGTCTCTGCTACTGTGCTGTGTTTCAGCTGTAATACTCTGCTACTGTGCTGTGTTTCAGCTGTAATTCTCTGCTACTGTGCTGTGTTTTAGCTGTAATACTCTATATTTTGTCTCTGCTACTGTGCTGTGTTTCAGCTGTAATTCTCTGCTACTGTGCTGTGTTTCAGCTGTAATTCTCTGCTACTGTGCTGTGTTTTAGCTGTAATACTCTATATTTTGTCTCTGCTACTGTGCTGTGTTTTGTCTCTGCTACTGTGCTGTGTAATTTTGCTAGCTGTGTTTCAGCTGTAATAATACTGTGCTGTGTTTCAGCTGTAATACTCTGCTACTGTGCTGTGTTTCAGCTGTAATACTCTATATTTTGTCTCTGCTACTGTGCTGTGTTTCAGCTGTAATTCTCTGCTACTGTGCTGTGTTTCAGCTGTAATTCTCTGCTACTGTGCTGTGTTTTAGCTGTAATACTCTATATTTTGTCTCTGCTACTGTGCTGTTTCAGCTGTAATTCTCTGCTACTGTGCTGTGTTTCAGCTGTAATTCTCTGCTACTGTGCTGTGTTTCAGCTGTAATACTCTGCTACTGTGCTGTGTTTCAGCTGTAATTCTCTGCTACTGTGCTGTGTTTTAGCTGTAATACTCTATATTTGTTCTCTGTTTCTGTGCTGTGTTTTAGCTGTAATACTCTGCTACTGTGCTGTGTTTTGTAATTTCTCTGCTACTGTGCTGTTTCAGTGTTTTAGCTGTAATTTCTGCTACTGTGCTGTGTTTCAGCTGCTACTGTGCTGTGTTTCAGCTGTAATTCTCTGCTACTGTGCTGTGTTTTAGCTGTAATACTTTGCTACTGTGCTGTGTTTCAGCTGTAATACTGTGCTGTGTTTCAGCTGTAATCTCTGCTACTGTGCTGTGTTTCAGCTGTAATACTGTGCTGTGTTTCAGCTGTAATTCTCTGCTACTGTGCTGTGTTTTAGCTGTAATACTCTATATTTTGTCTCTGCTACTGTGCTGTGTTTTAGCTGTAATACTCTGCTACTGTGCTGTGTTTCAGCTGTAATTCTCTGCTACTGTGCTGTGTTTCAGCTGTAATACTTTGCTACTGTGCTGTGTTTCAGCTGTAATTCTCTGCTACTGTGCTGTGTTTCAGCTGTAATTCTCTGCTACTGTGCTGTGTTTTAGCTGTAATACTCTATATTTTGTCTCTGCTACTGTGCTGTGTTTTAGTTGTAATTATCTATATTTTGTCTCTACTACGGTGCTCTGCTGGTTTGGCCTGATGGTCCGTGGAATGTTGACGTCTCTGGGGACCAGTGGCACTGTGGGCCTATAAGTCACTCTGTGCTTTATCCAGCAGCTGTGTGTGTGTGTGTGTGTTATAAAGCTGGCCCAGTTCCCCATGCCCCCTCCCCATCGCACAACTAAAGCAATGAAACTGATCTGCCACCCTGGGCCCTTGGCCAAGACCCCCCAAAACCTTAAGATACACACACACACACACACACATGCGCAAATGCACACATATACACACACACACACACACACAACCCACATAACATTCCATGAGGCGGTTGTTTAGCTTTAATCCCATAATAAGACTCTCAGCTGTCCGGGGAGAGAAAGACGACGTTCCTCTGCCACATCCCTCGATCCGTTTTGCCTCTTTTCCCTCGTTTTTCTCTCTTCTCTATCTCCCTCTCTTTGCTCCCTCTCTCTGTCTTTTCTCTCTGTTTTGATTATATAGGAAGAGGCCACTTTACTCTCTTCATTTAGCCATTGTGATTCAGAATCGCTCTTTATCCTTTCACTCTTCTCTTTGTCTTTCCTGTCCTGTCCTCTCCTCTCCCTCCTTCTATCAGCACACAGAGGACATGTCCCTGGGTGGCTGATCTAACGCGCCACCCTGAGCTCTTCGTGCGACCCGCTGTTCGTCTGTGCTGGGGCGTGATCTCCTTCACACAGGAAGTCAGACTGCGCTGACGACGCAGACGAGTCAGACAGTGGCTGCGCTTTGGAGAACAGACGAGAGAGCCAAGAGGAATGAAGGGGAGGCTCCGGTCCGTTATCTGTGTGTGTGTGTGTGAGTGCAAAAGTGATAGAGAAAGAGAGAGAGAGCGCGGGAGGACAAATTGCCCTTGTTAATTTATTAACTAAATCATTATTAAATCATAGCTCTGCATATCTACAATGCTGTCAGTATTAATGCATCTATAGGTTAACAGTCCAGTAATTACTGCAGTCCTGTAACTCCTGTAAAAGAGTCAACAAAAGGCCATTGTGTGTATGATTCACTTTAGTGTACAGTGCTGTGACTGTACTGCAGTGTGTTTCCGGGTGTGGGCGTGTGCGCTGTGGTAGGGAGAGTGCGGAGGCTCTGTGAACTGGTGCGGTGTGGTGATTGGTGTGCAGGTTTAATGGAGAGGGTTGTGTGAGTCATTAAGCTACAGTACACAAGCAGATTGTGAGTGATGGCCTAAATCACCAAGTGCTCAGTCTGCTCAGAGGTCCTGAAGGGCTTCGTTCAGGACACAGCTGCTTCAGACAAGATAACGTGCATCCTGCAATGCCTCGCAGGTAACACGTCCCGCAGTGCCATGGTAACGGACACGCACCCTGCAGAAGGTCCACACATGCACCCCTCATATACACCACACACCCTGCGCACACCCCGCATATACACCCCATACATCACACACACGCACACCACACACCCCGTATATACACTGTAACGAAGTAAATTGTTACTGTACTTAAGTAATCTTTTCGTGTTTCTTTAATTTACTCAAGTATTAACATTTTTGTAAGTTTTTACTTTTTACTCCACTACATCATGCAAAATCTGTCGTTCCTTCAGGCTTCATGTGTTAAAAAAGTGACGTCAAAACAAAAGCTTCGCGAAGCACGCGCACAGCGTAAAGTTCAGGGAGAACAGATCCCCACATAAAAATGGCAAAGAAACTAACTCGCCACAAACCATGGCCTCATCTGAGTGAAATTCTTTGAAATAGTTGGAAAAAAAGACTCATTCTCAGTGCCTTCTCTGTCTCAGTCCCATAAGATTTGTTATAAGAATTCCCCATCCAGTCTGAGGAAACACGTAGAGGTAAGATATTTTCATGGGTCTACAGGTCATTTACCTCAGTGAGAAATCGTAACAATATCTTGCAGCAAACCGTTTCTTTGTGTATGTTAAAATAAGTCTGACATTAGCATTGTATACACGTTAGTATACACGTAATCTAACTAGTTAAGTATGCTATTAGTACACAACCGAAAACTGCCTTAGTAACGCGCTCGGCGTGTAGCTAGCTAAGTTAACTAGCTAGCTAGTTATGTTTTACAATAGTTTAAAGCATTTGGAGCTTCCAGCTAACTAAATGCGTTGATATTGTGAAATAATAAACATTCGAACATGGCACTTTACGTGACAAAACAAGTTCTGTTTTGACAGGTTATACATGCAGAGCATGGTGCTAAATATTAGAGCCTTTACTTTCAGTACTTAAGTACATTTGAAGGCCAATACTTTTGTACTTTAACTCAAGTAGAGGACTAAAGGGAGGACTTCTATTTGTACTGGAGGAACGTTTTACCTTGGGTATCTATACTTTACCTCAAGTACGTGGTTAGTGTACTTCGTCCACCACTGTGTGTTATACATTCCATTAATTCATATTTAGGAGGATTTTCAGTTCAGAATCTTTACAATTGTATATACATACATGTGTGTGTGTGTGTGTGTGTGTGTGTGTGTGTGTCTGTGTGTGCACCTGTGTCTGTGTGTATGCATGAGTCTGTGTGTGTTTGTGTATGTGTGTGTGTGTGTGCATATGCACCTGTCTGTGTTTGTTTGTGTCTGTGTGTATGCCTGTGTCTGTGTGCGTGTTTGTGTTTGTTAGAGCCTGTGTGTCTTTGAGCAGTCCTCTGGTGGGGGTGGATGGTGTGGGTGGGGGTGGTGTGAGTGTCTACCACTTTTAAAAAGGACACAAACACCAGATGGAGATGGTGTAGCTACTATCCCTCCACTGTCTACTCTGTAACCTAGATTCTAAAGCCCTAATCCACACACCCAACCCCCTACACATACATGCAGACACACTGACACACTCTCTATTGGACTGTCTGATTGACCATAAGCAGTGATTTAATATAAACAGTTCAGCGGAGCACCATTTGCCATTAATAGATTTTCTAAATCTTATTTTCTCAGGGAAATATTAGTATTTCGCAAGAGTAACAATGAGCTATTGATTTTGTCTTGAACCAGACTGGCTTTGTCAGGTTTATAGAGCAAACAAACACAAGCGGATTTACCTTTAGCAACTATACATGCACATTTTCCCTACAGTTCAAACCTCTTTTTCTGTCTAGAAAATTAATGAGAAATTAATTAAATCAATGGTCATTGACTACTGAAAATGCTCTGTAAGGGCAAATATTAATTACATAGTGAAAATCAAACAAAGACACAAACAACAGCAAAACCGAAGCGCTGTTATTGTCTGGTGTGATCAATAGTAGAGCTACAAGAGAAACAATGGGTAACTCTGAAAGCAGGTCATTAGTCTGACTGCTGCATGCAGAAAGAACTCCTTCTAGATTGGGGGCAAGGGGGCGTGGCTTACACCGTCTGATCTGGATAGGGGCAGGAGATGAGTGTGTGTGTGTGTGTGTGTGGGTGGGGGGGGGAGTCTGGTTAAGGGAGGCTTCCCTAAATTAGGTAATTAGGAATTCCTAATTACATACACCTAATCCCTGTCTGCTGAGAGAGAGAGAGAGAGAGAGAGAGAGGATTTAAAGGTCACTACACTGCTGAACTGAATCTTCAGGTTTAGTGCTCAGCACTACATCGGCATTTCAACTCTGATTCGTTTCTGTTCGTCCTGAATTTGGATGACACACGTGTGTGATCATTTAGCGTCTGTGAAGCGTGGCGCTGTGGCCTGTGGGCTAGCATCATGGTTACACTGATACGGCGCACTGATATGTGGCATTGGCATTTAGCACATGAACGGCAAGAATGGTAACAGCTGGACTCTGCATCTAAACTGAAAGACACACGTCCGTGTCATGAGTCTTACAGTGTCACAATTTATGCTTCTGTTATCAATAATCAGTCAGTTATGTTATAAACCTGTCAAAGCTGTACCCCTTAGCTATGGGGAACGGAATCAAATAATGAATCTCTGGATTAATGACCCAAATCAGCACTTAGCCAGGTGATCGCTCACACTGACGCCCACGACTCCTTGATGAAATCGCTCGACAACTCATGCTAATGTCAGTAGGACTGTGATTTGCTGTGTTTGCAGTAGCCAGCATGTAAATGGAGCTGTTTGGAATGGTGTGTGGCGTAATTGTTCCAAACGTAAGCACACAGCCACTTAGACCTAACCAGAGCACCAACCATTCATCAGACAGCTCCTCTCCAGGTATTCTCTTTCTGCAATCTTTTTATTGCTATGAACGGTAGTGATGTTGGACAGCTCACTAATTTACCCCCCAAAAAGATCTGTTACTATAAATTACTATAAATTTAAACCTGTAACCGCAAGAAATACACCCAAACTATAAATACATAATTCATTTGCCTAAAATGGTTGCATTCCAATTATAACTCCACTCCTAACAACTCAAAACTACTGACTGTATCAGCGACCATATTAGTGTGTAACTGGGCAGGACAGAGAGGGACAGGTGGACAGTGGACAGCATGACAGCAGTGGGTTAGAGGGTCACGCCTCCTTCCGTCGTGACCTGTAAGGTCATTGGTCGGCGCCCTGTCAAGTTGGAAGTCTCTGCCAAAGCCTTCTCCACCGCATGCCGCCGAACCTTCGGCACGGTTGCCGAGACACCTTTCTAATTCTGTGTGCCCTGCTTGATTAGTCTGACCTACTGATCCTTGTGGTTTTTCTTTTAGATGTTGTAGTTTAGGAGACTTAGTGGATTGTGGAACAAGTATCTTTGTCAAAAAGTACCTGACAGAGAATGCATGAAAAGGATTCTGACTATCATGATCACTATCACACAGATTGTAAGAAGCATGCATCCTGAGTCCTAGCAAACAAGGTAGAGCCATGAACGTGTAAGAAGGCTTGACACTCGAACTGTCCTTAAGTAATCGCTTTCTCCTTACTCCTGAGTCTCCGTGTTACAGAGTCGGAGCTGTTCAAACAGGATGGCTGTGTGTTTATGAAAGGTCTGTGTTTATGTAAGGAGCGCGCTTAAGGTTTGCTCTCAGTGTGTTTAAGTGCTTTACTTGGAGTCTGCTCAGAGGCGCTGAAAAGCCGTCCAGGGGGAATCTCCCTTTCTTTCCAGATAAAGAGGCATGCAGGAGAGGTGGAGAGTTTATAAAGCAGCACCTTCTAATCCATTTAATCAGCCTGTAAGTACATGGGCAAGAAATAGGGAAGGATGGAGAGAAAAAGATAGAGGAAGAGAGAGAGAGAGAGAGAGCGAGCCCTGTGACGGGGAAACCCGTGTTAGCTAAGCCAGCAGGGCAGAAGTGTAGTGTTTAGGACGGGCCCCGGAGTGCCTCTATTAGCCCGTCTTCAAAGAGGCCTGATAATCAGTGGCTCGCCCCAGATAAGACAGGCAGCTCTCTCTCTGTAATCCAACACGTACTCTCTCAGCCTGCTAGACCTGAGCATGGTGTACGGAACACACACACACACGTGTGCGCACACACACACACACGTCTCAACACACTAATAAGTAATGTGTGTTTAGAGGTCACATACTTTGGTATCTGTTGCAACATAGGACCGTTCACATGGTTTACCTAGCTTATCTGTGTTCACACACACATATACACACACATGCACACACACATACACACACATACACACACACAGGCTTACATGTCAAGGTCACATCATCATCTTTGATCTTCCTCCCTAGCTTTGTTGTAGGGAGCGAGTGTGTAAAAGGGAAGGAGACGGGCGAGACGGGAGAGACGGGCCTCTGGGTGCGCCGCCCTTTTGTTTCAGGTTGCTTCTGATTCAGACATTTGAGGTCAGAGGTCACTCTGCAGCAAAATCACCTCACAACCCCTCCCGCCTCCAGTGTCACTTCCATTCCCAAAGCACGCACACACACCTGTCACGTCACACTTCTGAAGCTGTCACTTTCATTCCCACACACACACACATACACATGCACACATTCATACACACACACAGACATGCATGCACACACACAAATATTCAAACACATGCACACACTCAAATGCATACACACATACAAACACACTCATGTGCATACACACACACACACACACATGCACACACTCATATGTTTGCACAGACACACATGCACACAATCATGTGCATACATACATACATGCACACACACTCATACACTCCTAGGTATGCACATGCACACACAAATAAGCATGCAAACATACACACACACACACACACACAAACTCTTATGCACTGGCAATTCTAATTATAAGATCTCCGAAGGCTCAGGGTTGGCTTGGGAAGTCGGTTAGCTGTTGTGAGACATTTATTCACGACAAAACTAGTGTGATTGCAGCCAAGTGGAGTCATTTCACCAGCGCGACTGCCAAACGCATCTTAGCTCCCTTAGACCTACATAAATATCACAGTTCTGGACCATCAGTCTACAGTATCAAGGACACCGTTTGAGAGGCTGTGTTCATTTTCCTGCAGAGAGACCCCCGCAGTGGAGACCCAGTTCCAAACTGGGACACACACACACATTCACATACCATGGTGTGTAATCTCTACGGGAAAGAGTAGTGTATGTCGGCGTTGGTCAGAGGGGGCTAAATTTAGGACTTTTTGTCTAAGTAGGTCTCTCTGTCTCTCTCTCTCTCTCTGTCTATCTGTCTCTCTGTCTCTCTCTGTCTGTCTCAGTGTGTCTGTCTCACTCCTGTGGTGTGAGGTCAGTGGGGACACATGGTTTCCGTGGTAATCATTAAGAAAATGAGCCGCAGTGAAGGCTGGCTGTCGCCCGGCTGGTTGGAACAGGTGAAAAGGCCAAGGACACCAGAGCAGCACGGGGGCGGGGCATGGGGCGGGGCACCGGGTGTGAACTGGGTCACTTGGGGGAGGGGCAAAATTCAGATTTGGCTTCACTTGAAAACAAGCGCCCTTCGCAGTATCTCAGCTCTGTCGCACCAGGGTCTTTTCGTGCCGTGTGATGTGAAGGCGGGATTACAGCCGTGTAGCCCGGCCACTGAACGGGCCAGTGCCCTCACGCTCTGATCCTCCTCAGCCAACAGGAAATGATGCTCTTCACAGAGATGTGCAGTGCTGTGACCTCCGACGAGCAGGTGGGGTCATGGGGTCGTGGGTTCGTGGGGTCTCCTGTCCTCTCCCGCCCTGCTGGTGCTCCTCCACCACCCTTGAAACTGCACCACCTCTCCCCACTGCGCTGACTTGTCTTCCTGCTTGTGCCAGCGTGTGTGTGCATGTTAGACGCCTCTAACCGAGATGCTTGGTGAGAAAGAAAATAGACCCACATTCTGATGACCTGGTTCTCAGTGTGTGTGTGTGTGTGTGTGTGTGGGGAGTGTTCTCGTCACGGGCAGTGTGTCCTCTACCTGTTCCAACGGAGTATAGATTCTGTAGATATTGTGGAGCTGGTAGCTGAGAGCCCACTCGTCAGTGATGAATCGCTCCATTCAGTAACGAGGGAAAAGTGTTAATGAGAGCAGGACCACTTCCTCCTGTGGCTGGAAATGTGCTGCACGGTGTGTGTGTGTGTGTGTGTGTGTGTTGTGTGTGTGTGTGTGCTGTGTGTGTTTGTATGTGTGTGTGTGTGTGCATGTCTGTGTATGCATATGTACACGTGTGTGTGTGTATGTGTGTATATGTTGGTGTGCATATCCACATGTGTGTGGTTATCAGGTTATCTGGATCTCACTCATTGTATGTGCTTGGATGAGAGGCAATCTGTCCATTATCAAAAAAGAATTTATAAAAGAAATGGATGAAAAATATGATGTTTGTACATATGAGTGCGTGTGTGTGTGTGTGTGAGAGAGAGAGAGAGAGAGAGAGAGAAAGCGAGGGAGAGAGAGAAAGAGAGAAACGCACACACAATAGCTGAATAGGCCTTCTCATCAAACATCTAAGCACAGTGCTAAAGCTCTTGGGCGGGGCTGGGTATTACGATGATTGACACACTATAGCCTGGAGTGGGGGAACCATGGGGACATGCAGATCAAAGCTGATTGGCCTGGAATGATTTGGGTTCTTTTGCTCTGTCAGCATCAGGAGGGAACAGCTCGAGGGGCGGAGCTTACGCCTCTGCCCATTCAGCACAGGAGCTTTCACAAGAGCTGCTTTCCAAACCACTCTTCTCGCCGGCATGCGTAAAGTGCACTAAACTTGATTTAAGTCACTGACACAACTGTGTTAGCTGTTTGATTAAAATGCTAACTACCACTCCGTGACTAGCAAAGAAAACCTTTTACGGTAATATTTGAGATTAGATTTGCATAAGATCGTAATGAAAGAAAAGAATAATTAAAGAAAGAAAGAGAGTGGCAGAAAAGAAATAGGACACACGGTTGCCATGTTCCTAACGAGGCTGTGTAAGCATTTCTGGAGTTATTTCCACTTGTTATTCCACAGAGTGATTAACTCAAATACACAGCGAGAGGGAAAGAGACAGTTTGTATTTGCATTGGGACTTGATTGTGATTGCACTGGGCCTTTGATTGACAGCTGGGGTCTGACACACCCCTGCCCTGGGGCTACACATGCTGATGGTGTGAATATGGAGATGAGTGTATTGTTAATGTAAAGCTATACATAGTTCTTCACATATGGACTTGCTAGTGAAATACATTTATTGAAAAAAAAGTGATCCACACTCAGTCTCATTCAATGCTGTGCTTATGACAGATTCATGTCACCTCTATTACTATGTTATTACAACAGACCTGTAGTCATGCCTATTATTTAAAGAATTACCGTCAAGAACTCTGAGGGCCACCATGTAATCTGTGTATATGCATGGCTAACAGCCAGTAGACAGCAGAGCCCCCCCCCCCCCCCCACGGCACCTTTGTGGCCCTAACGAGAAGCCCAGGAACGACACTGTCTGCAAACATCTGGTGCTGTAATTGGAGCGGCCGGCTCTGACCCCTCTCCTCTCTCTCCCCTCTCCTCTCTATCCTCTTACCCCTCTCCTCTCTCTCCTCTATTTCCCCTCTCTCCTCTCTCACCTCTCCCCTCCCCTCCCAGCTCCACTCCCCTCCTCTCTCCTCTCTCCCCTCCCAGCTCCACTCCTCTCCTCTCTCCTCTCCTCTCTCCCTCCTCTCCTCTCTCTCTCTTCCCTCTCCCCCCCCTCCCAGCTCCACTCCCCTCCTCTCTCTCCTCTCTCTCTCTCCCCTCCTCTCCTCTCTCTCTTTCCCCTCTCCCCTCCCCTCCAAGCTCCACTCCCCTCCTCTCTCCTCTACCCTCTCCCCTCCTCCCCCTCCCCCAAGCTCCACTCCCCTCCTCTCTCCTCTCCCCCCTCCCCTCCTCTCCCCTCTCCCCTCCCAGCTCCACTCCCCTCCTCTCTCCTCTCTCCTCTCCCCACTCCCCTCCTCCCCCCTCTCCCCTCCCAGCTCCACTCCCCTCCTCTCTCCTCTCTCCCCTCCCAGCTCCACTCCTCTCCTCTCTCTCCTCTCTCCACTCCTCTCCTCTCTCTCTTTCCCCTCTCCCCTCCCCTCCCAGCACCTCTCCTCTCTCCTCTCTCGGCGGCTACTTTACCCTCAAACTGCCCCGTTTTCTTTACGGCCCGTGCTAACAGAATCCAGACCCTCATGGTTGCGGCTTTCCGTCGCTGTGAGAACGGGCGGCTCCCCTAACGACCGCACGGGAGGGGGCGGCGACCGGCGTGGGGGTCAGCTGTGGAATAATGACCCGTGCGGGCCCGGCGCACCACTGCTGTCCAATTAGAGCACAGGGCACTTCAAAAAGGGCCAAACCACGGTCCCAGCAAGAGGGGAAAGCACTGAAGAGCTTCTCTTTAGGAATTTTGGACTGTGTAGGGGATATATAGTTTTCTAATAATGGGGCCACGGTGTGTGTGATTGGTGTGTGTACAAAGCAGGGTCTTTTTATGAAAGTATATAGAGGGTAATAGGGTTTTGAGGGTTGGAATTTGTCAGTAATAAGTTCCAGTCTAATGACAATCTGTCTTAACTGTGTAGCTGAGAGTTGTCTCATCGAGACACTTTGTTGTAGTAAAGCAGTAATTGAACGCCTGTCCCTGGGATTGGGGAGGTGATGGGGGACCCCGCAGGCTGATGGGGTCGGCATCGCTGCTTCAGGGTACCGGAGGGGTTTTACAGGCTAGGAAGCCGAGAGCTTGAGAGAGAAAAACGAGGCCGTAACTTACGAGGTGGTTGTGTTCACTCAGGAGGTTTATGGAACAGTCCTGCTCCAAACCAGCCGCAATTCACGTGCCCACTGTGTCACTTTGTACAGCTTCATTAAAGCGATTCAGTGGCATGTGGCCATCTGGGTCGACTCACAGAGTGACTGGTGCAGACGACGTCAGAGCCGGCATTGCCGGGGGCGACTGCAGAGGAAGCAGCAGGTTAATCCCGCCTCTGGGGCGGATCCCGCTGCCATCAGCAGGCAAAGTTCACGGCTCGCCGCGTTGGAATGATCCTCTTTAGGTATACGCAGTGTTTCAGTGATCCTCTTTAGGTATACACCTTTGCCCTCAGTCACCTGTAACTGTCAACACAACGTCAGGGAAGCAGGGCTAACGCTCATTAGCATCTCTACCAGGAACTATGGTCCATCAGTCAACAAGACAGCTTTAAGCCAATCACAGCTCTGTCTTTGCACTCTGTCTTCCAATCAATCACCAGCGTACTTGTTGTTTTGGCATGCACACAAGATAAAAAAAACATTACAAAATATTTACATTTCAACATTACAATATTTTAATATCTTGCTTTTATTTGAAATCAAACTACATTATGCTAAATTGAGCTTTATAAACAAAACTGGGATGTTTGAGGTCAATGCCGATCTGTTTAGGAGTCAAACTCTTATTCTGCTGGTCACTGGGGATTCTGCAGGGTTTGGGGATATTTGATATCTGTCCCAGCTCATCTCTGCAACCCCTGTCCTCTTAAATAGCTACTTCAGCTTAACCATGACTTGGAACACACACACACACACACACACACACAGTGCTCAGTGACCTCTGCATTTCATCGCATCAGCCCCCAGGGATTCTCGTTGACCCAGTAGTCACACATGAGCACGCGCACATGCATGCGCACACACACACACACACACGCACACACACGCACACACAATTTAATCCTCAAACAGGTCACATAGCCCCTGGTGTACTAGGTCCATCCATCCACCCATGGATCCACGCATGTATTGGTGCGGTGCTCCATCCTCTCCACCGCCCCAGCTGTGTCCTCTCAGGGTTTCCACTGGCGTGTGGGCGCTGGGTGGTGTGCTCCACCTGCTTAAGGCCACCCATAGTGACGTAGCGTTGGACAGGAGGAGACGGTCACAGAACTGGTCTCCCCACGTTCTGCGACATTAGCACAGACATTCACACCTTCTTTACTCCAACAATGCTTGCATTCATGTCTGTGTGCATGTGTGTGTGTGAATATGAACATGTGTATATGCACACACACACACAAACACACACACACACACGGAGGCAGCCCAGCAGTCGTGAACAAGCCAGTCTACACCACTTCATTACTGGGTTAATTATCAGGTCATTTTCCTCCAGCTCTTCGACAAATAGATCAGGCCTTGGCCAAGACAGGACCTCCACAAAGCCTCCCTGTGTGTTACTGGGGAAACACATCATTTTGGGGGGCTTGACCTGTGATACCCAGCCTGTGACCCCACTCCCCAAGACCCCTTAATACCTTCCTGTCTCCATAAGAGTGGGGCTTGGGTCACAAAGAGCAAAGGTCAGGAGGAAAGTTCATCCTGCCACTCAGGTCGCATCACTAAATAGGTGCTTTGTTATATTTTAACTTCGGGAAAACACTAGCAAAGAATCCTTCTGTCTGTCTCTCTCTCTCTGTCTTTCTTTCTTTATCAATGACCCCTTTCTTTTATTTTAAGAGTGTGTACATGGTTATAAATATATGGCTACGTCTGTTTATTTGTGCTGTTCTGAATGTATTTTGCATCTATGTAGCTATAATTTCTGTCATAATATACGGACGTGATCCCATTAGGGTGTGGTGTGGACATTGGGAGAGGCTGTCCGTCAGCCTGCAGTTGCCAGAGTGATGGGTTGCATAAGAGTGCAGTAGCAAATGTGTTGGCATGGCATCCTTCAGGGGGCGTGGAATCCCGTAGTAGGCGTGAAATCCCTGTTGCTGTTCAGGCAGCTCCTGGACAACAACACCTGTGGTACTTTGCCTCTATCTCTCCCCCTGGGTGACATGAACCACCTGCATGTGCACACATACTTCCCAAGCTTAGAGTACAAGTCTCTCTCACACACACACACACACACACACACACACACACACACACACATAGAAGAGCATGTGGGACCTCTTGCACATACAGCTGTGTATGCTCAGTGTAATCTCTCCCCCCCCCTCTCTCTCTTGCCCACACATACACATTGTCATCAACAATCAGAGACTTTACACTTATCACTTATCATGTACGGTCATGCGGGTTTAAGTTCTGCAAAAGGAGTTTTGCTCTACCTGGCAACGCAGTGTGTTGTGTCTTGCAGGCGAGGCTGTAGTGTGGAGCTGTGGGAACAGGGGGCAGTGTCTGCACCAGGCAGTTCGCATGCCCCAGTGTTCTCATCACACCAGCACACCAGCACGGCACCAGCTTGCTGCTTCGCACAACATGCAGGCCCTGTGTTTCATGATCATACACACACAAACGCACACACACACAAATACACACATTCATGCTGTGTTTTGGGGGCTGGAGGTGCTATGTGCTGTTCTTATTTGTTTTGAATTATTTATTTTGTGTCCATTTATGCAAAAGTATTTGTGGAGGGCTTTGTGTGTGTGTGTGTGTGCACGTATGCCTGTGTGTCTGTGTATATGTGTGTGTGTGTGTGTGGTTTGTTCTTTAGTAGCCCTCTGTGTCTCTAGTCTCTAAAACACTTTCCTTTCAGATCCTGGAGATAAAAGCTTCTCTATCGCTGTCTATCTCTCTATCTCTGTCTGCATGTCTCTCAACCTGTGACTACCTGTGTTTAATACTCTGAGCACATTAAAACATGCCCACAAAGCTTTCAGCCCCCATAAAGATTCCTGAGTGATGACATGGTGGGGCAGGGTCCTAATCCAGCCATTAGAGAAGCAGAGCAAGGGCTTCCTACCTCTGAACCAAACCCTCCAGGATGAGTAGGTGCTTGCCACCACACAGACTGACTGTGTGTGTGTGTGTGTGTGAGGGGGGGGGGGGAGAGGGAGAGAGAGGGAGAGAAGGAAAGAGCAAGAGAAGGAAGGAAAGAGGGAGAGAGGTTGATAAATTTAGAAAGTGGAAGACTAACCGCTGGCAGATTTAGATCAGAGGCAGAGGGAGAGGACGGGGACGTGAGTGTGTGAAACAGAGAAAGTAACATAAACAGCAGTCTGGTCTCTCATGAAGGGGCTTCGTCTTTGGCTGGTTCATTTGCTTCAGGATGTCTGTAGATAGCACAGACCCTTCAACACACACACACACGTTTGCAGGATCCTCGGGCTGGGCTGTCACACACACTCATGATTAATGTGCTCGGTATACAATGGGACTGAGGAAGGGAGTGAAAGAGAGGAAGGGAGTGAGAGGGTGAAGGAAAAGTAAAGGAGAACAAAGTACTTGTGTGGCTGTGTTTCCTGTGTGATTGTGTTTCCTGTGTGATTGTGTTTCCACTGTGGCTGTGTTTCCTGTGTGATTGTGTTTCCACTGTGGCTGTGTTTCCTGTGTGATTGTGTTTCCACTGTGGCTGTGTTTCCACTGTAGCTGTTTTCTGAGTGGATGTGTTTACTGTGTGGTTGTTTCCACTGTGGCTGTGTCCTGTGTGGTTGCAATTCCATTGTGGCTGTGTTTCTTGTGTGGCTGTGTTTCCTGTGTGGCTGTGTTTGCTGTGAGGCTGTGTTTACATTGTGGCTGTGTTCCCTGTGTGGCTGCGTGTCCACTGTGGCTGTAATTCCACTGTGTCTGTGTGTCCAGTGTAACTGTGTTAGTGTGTGTGTCATGGACTGAGTGAACAGGTCTAGGGGTGCCTCAGGGACAAACATGCTTCTGTGAGTATATGGGGGTGCTCTGTGTATGTGTGTTCTACCTGGTGCTCTGTGTGTGTGTGTGTTCTCATTTATTTTTCGTTTATAGTAGCATTCAACTAGTAACTGCAAAACCCCTCAGTGGACGTCAAAAAGGAAAAAATGAAAGAAAAAAGAAAGAACGAACGCAAGAAGGAAAAAGAAGAGAAACTAGACCATGCGCACGCTCTCTGTCCTGTGTGTCTGTGCATGTCTGAGGTGATGGATGGGTGTGAGAACTGTCTCACCTGGCTGCAGAGAGTTACTGTTCTGAAGAACAAGAAACGCGTTAAAGCGTCAGTCCTCGGCTGTCAATCTATGATAACACGGCAGACTTTGCGCTAGCCCCTTTGATCTACGGCTAAAAGCTCGCGCTGCGATCATGCCTCGGGAGCTCGAAGCGGAAGCCATTCTACATGCTTTGGACTTTAGTCTGCGTGATTTATGGTCCTTCAAATGTGTCTGAATGACAGCAACGTGGCTAAACGGAAAGTTACGACCTTTCATATAAGTTCCACTTGAATAAGAGGGTATAGTTCAGAGATACTAAACCAATTCATTTGCATAAGAAACACACTCAATTTGTGAATGGGATCGTCCAGCGCAGTTTAGGAGCAAAGACGACAGGGCAGAGTACGCAGAGAGCGGAGAGGAGACGCAGAATGTTAGGAAAGTATTCAGAGAGGAACGAGGTGCGTTGTGTAGGCGGAGGACCCGACACAGACTGTTAACCTTCAGTTGCTTTTCACATCCAACAAAGCCGCGTAGCCACACAGCCCGCCAGCGCAATACACTCATGAACACTTACCGCCGTGTGCAGTCATTAGTCAGTGTGATGGATTATACACAAGAATCGGAATTTAAAATGCACGGAATTGTTGCTAAAGCTCCCACATATTACCAGAATCATAATAATACAGGATCAGTGATCCTTTCTAATGGACGTCACTGAGCTTACGTGCTTACCGTTTGCGAAACACTGGATACTACTATTATAGAACTTTAGATTTATAATAGACAGGTACTCCACGCTCATCCACGATTAACCACGATTATCTGTTGATCTTATATTTGCATCCATATATATTTATATCAGTGAAATAGCGGAGGCGTACAGCAATAATGCTGAACTAAAATACAAGTTATGGCAATAATTAAACTGACGTGCTGTTCACGCGAACGTCAATGTCACAATTACAACAAGCGACCCAATTACCGTTGTGTCTGCTTCTCTCCAGAACGAACGGGACGTTTCCAAACGTCTTGCGTGATGTTACACGCAGCTGAAATGCTGACTAATCTAATCGGTTACCGTGATCGCATGTGGCGCCGGTTGTGCTTCTGTATAGCTCCTCTCGCGCTAATAGAGAGAGCAAAATAATGCTTTCTAATTATAAAGACAGACATAAAGAAACGTTAAGTTGTTTAACGACAAAGTGGTGTACACAGTGCACGCGATTACTGTGCTTATAAACGCACTCGATATGAAGTCAGTATTATGTAGTCTCTAGTATCCCTCTAACCTTATATTGTTTATTGAGCGTTGACGTGTGGCCTCTAGTGTGTGTGTGTGTGTGTGTGGTGTGTATGTGTGTGTACATGGTGTACTGTAGGAATGACAGTGTGTATGACTAATGGTTAGAGGGTAACGCAAGGGTTCTACTGACACAGCACTTTCCTGTGTGGAACGGAGAGAGAAGGTAAGAGATAGAGGCAGATGGAGAGACACAGGGAGGAAGATGGAGGGAGAGGGAGAGGTAGGTAGGGAGGCTCAGCAGGGGGTTGGGCTGTGTGGTAGTGAGCATGGTGCTTTAGGGAGGGGTTGTTTCCACAGTGGCAGAATGCTCACCTTTAGAATCCTGCTGACTGTCTGGATTCTGGCAAAAACCTACACATCGATAAACACACAGAGAACACATACACACACGCACTCAGGTAGACACACACACACACACACACAGGTGTGCATGTGCATTTGGACACATATATACACACACACACACACATTTTCTATCTGGTACATTTATAATCAGTTATCTACATCTGAGGCTCTAGATTTATAGCATTCAGGCATTGAGTGTTGATGCTAAAGTGCAAGCGGTTTACTGAAACTCTGATAGGGCGGAACAAATAGGAAGGGGCGGGGTCTTGGTTTCTCACTGTGGGCTTCCACCACGCCCCTCGATCAGCGTTTCCCAGCTCCTCACCCATCTGAAAGGTTCTGAGAAACTAAGTAATTGTGTGTGTTTGCATGCATTTGAGTGTCTGTGAATTTGGGATAATGAGGTTATTTATCCTTCGTTAAACTACATATAGCATCTTCGTCCTCCTCTTCCTCTTTTGGAACCATGTTGGGACTTTGCATTTGGAGGTGGTGTGATAAAATACGTGATATCGGTGCACAATCACTGCACCCGAACCATGCACTTATACAAAAAACAAAAATTTTTTATGACAGTCCTGCAAACCATAAGGTGCATTAGGCGATTGCTAATGTTCATGTTCATGAATAAACATGATATTCTAATACACACACCCAGTCCACTCGTTAAGATGAAGCTCGACTGGCAGCAGTTGTGTACATTATGCACATGAAAAATCCTGATTGCCATTCACAAGTTTAGATAGTTGAAAGAATTGGTCAAGCTCTCAGTTTCAAAAGCTAGTCACATTCCAATTTTAGCAGGCAACACAGGCCATTTCAAACATCCAGAGGCTTCCAGGAAACCTTCTGGATATCCAGGAAGCCTTCAAGGCTTCTCAAAAGATTGCAAAACATTCATTGGAACACTTTTGCACATTCATTATCAGAACACTATCAAACACTCGAACTTGAATGTATTTATTGATTTTAAATGTATTTAATGGTCTATTTGTTGTGTGTGTGTGTGTGAGTGTGTTTGTGTGTGTGTGTGTGTGTGTGTGTGTGAGTGTGTTTGTGTGTAATCCTAGCCATGCCAGTGGCCTGTATAATTTGATTGCCTTATTTTCCAGTATAGCAGGTAGACTGTGTGATGCTGTAAGCCTCTCACAATTAAACTCATCACATCTAGTCTCATCACATCTACCATGAATCCTCTTCTACCTGAGCGTCTCATCACATCTACCATGAATCCTCTTCTACCTGAGTGTCTCATCACATCTACCATGAATCCTCTTCTACCTGAGAGTCTCATCACATCTACCATGAATCCTCTTCTACCTGAGCGTCTCTTCACATCTACCATGAATCCTCTTCTACCTGAGCGTCTCATCACATCTAACATGAATCTTCTTCTACCTGAGCGTCTCATCACATCTACCATGAATCCTCTTCTACCTGAGAGTCTCATCACATCTACCATGAATCCTCTTCTACCTGAGAGTCTCATCACATCTACCATGAATCCTCTTCTACCTGAGAGTCTCACCACATCTACCATGAATCCTCTTCTACCTGAGAGTCTCATCACATCTACCATGAATCCTCTTCTACCTGAGCGTCTCATCACATCTACCATGAATCCTCTTCTACCTGAGAGTCTCATCACATCTACCATGAATCCTCTTCTACCTGAGAGTCTCATCACATCTACCATGAATCCTCTTCTACCTGAGAGTCTCATCACATCTACCATGAATCCTCTTCTACCTGAGAGTCTCACCACATCTACCATGAATCCTCTTCTACATGAGAGTCTCATCACATCTACCATGAATCCTCATCTCTCATCACATCTACCATGAATCCTCTTCTACCTGAGAGTCTCATCACATCTACCATGAATCCTCTTCTACCTGAGAGTCTCACCACATCTACCATGAATCCTCTTCTACCTGAGAGTCTCATCACATCTACCATGAATCCTCTTCTACCTGAGAGTCTCATCACATCTACCATGAATCCTCTTCTACCTAAGAGTCTCATCACATCTACCATGAATGAGAGTCTCATCACATCTACCATGAATCCTCTTCTACCTGAGAGTCTCATCACATCTACCATGAATCCTCTTCTACCTGAGAGTCTCACCACATCTACCATGAATCCTCTTCTACCTGAGAGTCTCATCACATCTACCATGAATCTCTTCTACCTGAGAGTCTCATCACATCTACCATGAACCATGAATCATCTACCATGAATCCTCTTCTACCTGAGAGTCTCATCACATCTACCATGAATCCTCTTCTACCTGAGAGTCTCATCACATCTACCATGAATCCTCTTCTACCTGAGAGTCTCATCACATCTACCATGAATCATCTACCATGAATCTTCTCTTCATGAACCTGAGAGTCTCATCACATCTACCATGAATCCTCTTCTACCTGAGAGTCTCATCACATCTACCATGAATCCTCTTCTACCTGAGCGTCTCATCACATCTACCATGAATCCTCTTCTACCTGAGAGTCTCATCACTTCTTATGTTTCATCTCTGGGAATACGAACCTTTTGTCTTTGTCTAATGACGTCTCTTCTGAACATGCAGCTGATGGTGTCAGACCATAATTTATTTTCAGAGTTTTTTTTTGTCCTGTAGTCATAGAGCCGGACAACCTTCAGAAACGTCCTCTAGTTATCCCCATCACCCCATCACCTTCTCCATCACACACATTCCCCTCCCTGAACATTTAATTATATGCATAAAATTTAGAACTTTTAGAATTTTTTTTCTGTCACTTCACTGTCACACCACAGAAATGTGTACACACAGTAATGCGCCTCACACACACACACACAAACACACGCACAAGCACACACACGCGTACATTAACAAAACCATGCATCCAGTCACACATGCACACACAACACTCATGCAAGCACACAGACACATCCATTCATTGACACATCAACACACACGCGCATATATACATAGTCATGTTTGACTGATATGTCCTAATATCTACCATTGTGCAATGTCTGACATCCTTTTTCCAGTCATTCAAAAATAAGGATCTAATCTCTTTCTGCCTAGAGCAAGTGTTTATCTCTGCTCCCCCCCCCCACACACACACAGACACACACACACACACCAGACACATTGGCCCCTCCAGGCAGAGACAGATTTTAGGCCTGCGTGCTGATCTGCACTCCAGAAATCCAACTGTCAACTGTCGTCTGGTCAGCATGAGTCTGGCACAGCTGTGAGCCACCATCATCGCCAGCAAGCTTCCAGTGTCCAATCACAGCAGCCGGGGGGTCACGCAGCACGTCTGCCTGTAAATGTGGTCAGTTAATGAAGGGCATTTGTGCGTGTATGTGTGCGTGCATGTATGTGGGCGTGTGTGTGTGTGTGTGTGTACAGTATGCATGTGCGTGTGCCCAGAAGGATCAGGATGCCTTCACACACATTTTTAACAGCTAGTCTTCTGGGTTTTCTGGTTGGTGCTCTCTGTTCTGTTTCATTAAACACAAGCTCTTTCTCTCTCTCTCTCTCTCTCTCTCTCCCTTTTTCTCTCTCTTTCTGTCTCATATATCATCTCTCATATCATCTTCGTGTCATGTCATCAGTCATCTTCTCCTTCACTTCCTCATTTTGTTTCATCAGGAGGTTTTGGTTTGTGTTTGCGGGTCTGTTTGGGCGTCTCTCACTCTCTCACCCCCTCACTCTCACACTCTCACCCCTTCACTCTCTCACCCCCTCACTCTCACACTCTCACCCTCTCACACTCTCCATCCTCAGCCTCTCCCTCATTGTCTCTACCCCCCCATGTCTTTGCATAAGATGATATGTGGAAAACAGGCTATTCTTTCCAGGCTGTCAATCATGCTCTCAGCCCCAGAGATACTAGGTGTGTGTGTGTGTGTGTGTGTGAATGTGTGGTGGGAGGTTCACCATGTTGTTCTTGGGCACTGGAGTTTTTCAAGGAGTCCTGTGGTCTGGAAGAAAGAAGCTTATATTCCTGTGATCTGTCAGGCAGAAAGATGGAGAGATTGAGAGAGAGAGAAAGACAGAGATAGAGAGATCGAGAGAGAGAAAGACAGAATGAAAGGGGAGGTGAAAGAGAGAAGGGCTGAGGAAGACAGTAAAGGGACAGAAATTGATGGAGGTGTAGTTTAGATAGGGAAGGGGACCATGGCAGAGAGAGAGAGAGAAGGAGAGAGAGAGAGAAGGAGAGAGAGAGAGAGAGCAGCTGAGACCTGGCTGACTATGTGATAGTTGGGCAGAAAGATGAACTCATGGTGGAGAAAGAGAGACAGAACGAGAGAGCGAGAGCCAGGTCCAGCAGGAGAGGGGGATGAAGTGGAGATGCAGGCAGGCGTGAGGGCACCACCCCGCGGATTGAGACGTACCCCGCCTTGGCTCTCTGGCGGCGGGCACCAGGGGGCGCCGTGTGGGCCGTGCTGTGGGGTGCTGGGAGCCGGCGCGGCGCTGGCCCTGGCACAAAGGAGCCCGCGGTGGGGGCGCCGACTCGCTGTGGGGCCCGGTTGCCCAGATACGGGCACTCAGGGTTGGCATTCCGGCCCGGCGTCTGCGACTCGCCCACGGGCCTGCGCACACACACGTGCGCACACACACACGTGCACACACACACACACATGTGCGCATGCAGGCACTCATGCCGCCGCGATGTTGCCGTTTGATCCTCGCGGGGGGAGAGCGGCCAAATGTTGACTTGCCTGAGCACTCGGGGCTCGTATTCACTCGTACCACGTGAGATTTCACGGCTTTCTCACGTGCTCGTGTTGCATTCTAGCACTGTGTTTGTTTTTGATTAAGTTTCCTTTCAAGGGATATTGGTGTGTCAATTATGTAGTCATAACTATTAGTCCTCTGTGTGTGAGAGTGTGTGTGTGTGCGTGTGTGTGAGACTTTTCCCAAGGAGGCCCACTCGTCCCTCATCCTTCACTTGCAGTGAGAATCTTCCCTCATTCTTTCCATCCCCCTCTGCTCTCTTCTTCCTCACCCCTCCCCCACCCTTAGCCCTCGGCGGGTGTAATCAGTTCAGGGTCGTTTTCGGCTCGCCCCGTGGCCCAACGGTGGTGATCCTGCACAGAGATAAAAGGCAGTGTGGGAGGGAAATCAGTCCACCATCAAATCCTGTCCCCTTTGACTCATGCCATGATCTGTGTGGAGCTCAGTGCTCCAGGGGGAAGCCTGCATCACTCAGAGTGAACCCAGTACTTTAGGACAGAGACTCGTCACAACACAGAACCCAATACTTCAGGACAGAGACTCAGTACCGGCTTGCAACAAAGTCTTTCATTCTTTTTTGAGAAAGAATGTGTATGTGAGCTTGGAAATGCACAGAGCCACACACACACACACACACACACACGGACATACACATAAGCGCGTGTGCACACACTCTCACACACATGCACTCGCACACATATAAACTCACACACATGCACTCACACACATGTACACATACACTGCACGCACACACACACACACACACACACACATATAAGCACTGTCACCATTCACTTATTCTCAGATTCTATGTTTAGTATGAAAACCTCAGCATTTACAGTGAAGATTTTTGCTTCCAGTCGTACAGCATAATGAACTGTGCAATAGCACCTGCGTGGCCCAACCTGCAAACTGACGTCTTTCACGTCCCTCATGTCCCTCAGGTCCCGCATGTCCCTCAGGTGCCTCACGTCCCTCAGGTCCCTCATGTCCCTCCCGTCCCTCACGTGCCTCAGGTCCCTCCCGTCCCTCAGGTCCCTCGTGTCCGTCATGTCCCTCAGGTCCCTCATGTCCCTCACGTCCCTCACGTGCCTCAGGTCCCTCCCGTCCCTCAGGTCCCTCGTGTCCGTCATGTCCCTCAGGTCCCTCATGTCCCTCAGGTGCCTCACGTCCCTCAGGTCCCTCATGTCCCTCCCGTCCCTCACGTGCCTCAGGTCCCTCCCGTCCCTCAGGTCCCTCGTGTCCGTCATGTCCCTCAGGTCCCTCATGTCCCTCCCGTCCCTCAGGTCCCTCGTGTCCGTCATGTCCCTCAGGTCCCTCACGTCCCTCACGTCCCACGTCTCTCACCCAGCACAGATGTTCACTGCTGTCAGCATAAAACCAGTTACCACTATTGCTAAATGTATTTACCATATTAAGAAACTGACACAAATTTGTGAAAAAAATGCACTATTCACCATTCTCTCTAAATTATTGTGGTGCATGTGTTTGCTTAGAATATGGCAAAATAAAAAATTTAAATAATACAGTAATGATAATTACAAATGACTGTAATACATTTCCCCCTTTTCTCCTGTCCTGTGCTCTAGATGTTAAGGTGCTTTTGCGGGATTCAGGAGAAAAGCAGAAACTCTGACAGTGTCAGAGTTTCATTCATTTGTGCTCATAATGAGGATGAACACAGGCAGGCTGACACAGCGGAGGAATTCATCCCTTCAGTCGTCATTTCAATGCTTGTAGTAGAAGGACTTCTCTGTAGCTCCTCAGAGAGAGAGAGAGATAAAGAGAGATTTATGTATGCCTGTGTGTATGAATATGCATGTATTCATGTATTTTTATGTTTTAGCAATTTTATCCTTTAGCACAGCTTAAACGAGTAGCTTTGGAAAGGAAGACAGACAGACAATTCACAAGACAGACAGACAGACGGGCAAACACGCTGACCAACTTAGCAGGTTTCCACATCAGCCTCTTGGACCCCTAACGCAGAGCAGACTCATCAACCATGGGCCAACCCGGGAAGCAGGGGAGTGTGTGTGTGTGTGTGTGTGTGTGAAACAGAGAGAGGTGCATTTCATATAAATACTGTATATTAAACCAATGTCAGATTTCTGCATCTGAAAACATTCAGTTCATTGCTTACATTCTGTCTTTCAGTCTCATTGTCTCTAATTTTGAGTCTCATTGTCTCTATTTTTAGTCAATCTTTGTTTTTCAGTCTCATTGTCTGTGTTTCAGACTCGTTATCTCAATTTTCAATGTCTTCGTCTTTCAGTCTCATTGTCTCTGTTTTTCAGTCTCATTGTCTGTTTTTCAGTCTCACTGTATTTTTAAGTCTCATTGTGTCAGTCTTTCAGTCTCATCGTGTTGATTTTTCTAATCGTCTTACAGTCTGTCTTACTGTCTTACAGTCTCATTGTCTCTGTCTTTCAGTCTCATTTTCTCTATTTTTAGTCAATATATTTGTTTTTCAGTCTCATTGTCTTTAATTTTCAATCTCGTCTCTAATTTTCAGTCTTGTTGTCTCAGTGTTTCTCGTTATCTCAATTTTTCAGTTAATATCTTTGTATTTCAGTGTCATTGTCTCTATTTTTCAGTCTCACTGTCTCAGTCTTTCAGTCTCATTGTCTTTTTCAGTCTCATTGTCTCTATTTTTAAGTCTCATTGTCTCTATTTTTAAGTCTCAATGTCTTGATTTTTCTAATTGTCTCTTGTCTTTCAGTCTCATTGTCTCTGTCTTTCAGTCTGCTGGACCAGCTGTTCATTTTCATTCTAAATTCATCAACAACTGATCTTGGACAACCACAAATATCTCAGCCCCATTTCAGGGGCGTGTGTGTGTGTGTGTGTGTGTGTGTGTGTGTGTGTGTGTGTGTGTGTGTGTGTGTGTGTACATGTGTGTGTGTGTACGTGTGTACACGTGTGTGTGTCTGTACATGTGTGAGAGTGTATACGTGTGTGTGTGTGTGTGTGTGTGTGTATGTACATGTGTGAGTGTGTGTGTGTGTACGTGTGTGAGTGTGTGTGAGTGTGAAGCAGTCCTGGACCCCCGGGCAGTTTGGCTAGTTATGTAACTCCAGATTTGCATGTGAAGGAGAGACGTTGTCCCACCGGACGGGGTGTGGGACAGGCCTCTCTCTCTCCCTCTCTCTCTCTCACACACACACACACACACACATTTTTTCTCTCTCTCTCCCTCTCTCCCCACTCGTCTGTCCAGGACAGAGCGAGGGATCACACCGCGTCTGATGGCGACATGCTGGGACAGTGACAGGAGCAAAAACATGAAAGGCTTTAAGTGAGAATTCATTAATAATTCACAGCAGTCAGTGCCTTACACCAAACATTTATGAGCCTTACCTTCTTACAATATGAAAAGTTTGAAAAAAATAATTACCATGGTTACAGCAGCTAATCGTGCAGCACTGATGTTAAACTCATCAGTACTCAAATATTTTATTAGTTACAGTAATATAATAATTAATCCTAGTATAAAAGTTTAATCAATTAATCTCCCCATAAATCTCCCAAAGTTTTTTTTCAAAAACAAGCTTTTAAAAGGCGAGTTATTATACTGAAAGGGCAATTTCATCAGCAATATAAGTGTCAGATAGTCCTTTTACTGTCTAGAAACCATCTGTTAATATTGCTGATAGTCAAATGATTTATTCTTTCCACAGTAATGAATGTAATTAGCTTCTCCATTCCAGTTAGAAGAGCATTTGAAATACTAAGCACACAATTAGATCAATTAAAACTCCCCAAACTGGGCTGTCTGAGAAAAGCCTGCCTAATTCTCTCAGTCATTCCTGGTGTGTTATTGTTTGTGTCGAGTTTGTTATTGACTCATTGATTATTCGAGCTCTACACAAACGCATGCAAATCCCCAAATCCCCACGCATTCCTATACACGCCTGTGCTTGCTGTAGCATGAAGGCTGGAGTGAGTGAGGTGGGTGGGTTTAGATAACCCCGCCCACTCTCTTCCCTCCCCCACACCCTCCCCTCCACACCCCCCGGGATCACACAATGCATGTCATGCATTTCATTAATCCTAGGGGCTGCTTCGACCCCTGTTGGGGGGTTGGGGGGCTGACCCAAACATAAAGACCAAAAAGAGTGTCCCATTGGGGGATGGAGGTCACTGAACAGTATGGCAGGAGAATGTGTATCTTCTGCATATAAGGATAACACATACATAACGTATTCTCTCTCTCTCTCTCACACACACACACACACAGTGTGTGTAGGGGTGTGTGTGCATGTATACATACTCATGTGCATGCACATGTGTTCCAGGGCAAGATCAAACACCTGTACAAGGCTCTAGAATTCCTAGTCAGTCTCCTGAATGACACAAAGAAGACAAACGGAAGAAGACGGATGAAGACCAAGAAATCAGTAATCAGCTGTTTTCAGAGGGACATGCAGCGGTGTCAGAGCTGTCACACACACACACACAAACACGCACGCATACACACACGCTCATATATGCATCCATGCAATCATGGATCATTTAATCATGGTTTTTTACATTTTCTTTTACAATTTTTACATTTTCATTCTAAAAATTGAGATTTCAGCTTGACCCTCCTGACGAATATTAAATCAAATGGGATTGGGGGCTCTAACGGCACTGTTAATGAGATAACGAGAGGGGTTTAAGATAATTGCTGTAACGCATTTTTTAGAATTCAAGTGTACTAAAGTTGATCTTGTGTTTTCACTGTTGCCTGTGTCTCTAATTACTCAGGTCTGTTCTCACTGATGTCAAACCTATTAAGTAAACTGTGTAATATACTCCCAGAGTGTGTGTGTGTGTGAGAGAGAGTGTGTGTGTGTGTGTGTGGGGGGGCACAAAGCAGCAGTCTAAAGAAATGCAGCAAATCTTTACATGCTTTTGTGTTCTGTCAGTAATTGGGGATATGCATAATTTGCACACACATGTAGACACACACACACACACACAGTTATTAAATACTAAGTGTAGCCTGGAATAGTGTCATGTCAAGTACCTCCCATCATGAATTGTCCATGCACTGAATGTGTGTGCATGCGCACACACACACACACACACACACACACACACACACACACTATCCTCTATTCTCTCACTGCTGTCCATGCATTCTTTTCTCTCATCCCTCTCTCTCTCTCTCTCTCTGTAAGCCTGCACTAATCCTCATTCAGTGAGGCCCCCTCTCTTCCTCTCCTCCTTTACCTCATCTCCTCTTTCCTCCCTCCCTCATTATCCCTCCTTTTCTCCTCCGTGCTCTCACATTCCTCCTCATCCCTCCCTCACTCCTTCTGCTCTTGCGCTCCGTCTCTTCAGTGCTCATTTACAACTCCTTCCGTCCCACCCATATTCCATTCTCCTTCATTCTCTCTCTCTCTCTCTCTCTCTCTCTCTCTCTCTCTCTCCCTCTCTCACTCTCTGTTTCCGACTGGGCTTTTGCTATTTAATCTTCTTGAGGCGTTCAAGATGTCACTTGCCCCTGTAGCTGGGACACAAAAGCTCAAATCCAGCGGTCCCTCAGTGGGCCACGCCCCCTCACCGGCCGACGCAGGCTTTGAAGAGGAGAGGGGTGGGGCTAAACGGGCCGGGGCTCCTTGAAGTCCCCCCCCACACCCCAGCAGACCCTCTCTTTCTGCATTGGTGGCCTTTTGCCCCTTAACTTTGTGTGTGAGGAGCTTTGCGAATCTCTCACATACCTCACCATAGCAACACATGCGCAAACTCACACATGCACACACACACAAACATAAAATGATAAGTAAAGGTGAGGTGTTCTCACGCACCTGTCCGCTCTCCTCTCTCAGTGTTGGTTCTCCTGTCCTGTGATCCCCATCTTACTCAACATTCCAAAATACATTTAGAAATTTCCAAAGATTAAAAAAAGGCCTCTCACCTCCAGGGTGTGTTACCTAGAATGGTGCTTTAACCACAGCTGGAAATAGAATCCCACTTCAAAAGGATTACAAGCCACGGTGATATCAAACCCTAATGTGGTTATCACACCCGCACACTGAGAACCCTCTCTGGGGTAATACTACCTAGTGCACTGTAACTGTGGAATGCGGTATTTTCCCATAATGCCCCACTCCGCCGCACACGCTTGCCCTGTTCGATTTCATTCACCAGATCTCAGGCTCCAACAGCGCTGTGTTAAAAGTGTCGTGCTTTCACGCCAGCTGCCGTCCAACCACTGTCATATGCGCACGTCCTCTAGCTGCTGACACCTTAGGCCCTGGACTGGCCCTTAGCATTAGCAGCAACCTGCTAGCGTTAGCACTGTAGCGATTATGTCCATACAGAGCGGGCATATAAAGGCTACGCATAGGTCCCCAGACGCAGGATTAGCGTAGCACGCAAAGCCTTTGTGTGGACAGGGCAGACGCGTGTTGTCAGTTTCTGCACCCGGGGAAGAAGCGGACAGTGTGTGCCAGGGCACATTTTCCAGAGGCATCGTGGGACACGGAGTCCAACCGCGCAGGCATACGCAGAAACACCGCTGATGCTGGCGTGTGGGATCGCGACAGCAGGCGTGTGTAATTGCACACACATGTGGAGGTGTGTAAAAAGGGTGAGGTGCTTAACCATCCCGCCACATGACACACACACGCACGCACATAAAGTGCACGAGTTGCTTTCACTTGCCCCCATGAAGTGAACACACACACACACTCTGAAGCCGTTCTGTCTGATGCTCTACCATATGACATCCGTCTGTCTCCATTGTCCGAGCAGTCTGGTAGGCATGTTGAGCAGGCGTAGTAAACGTGTCAGGAGGAGAGATATATACCTGTACCTTTGTCCCAGAGGAAACACAAAAGCCCACTCTCCTGATATTTTGGCTCCTCCCTCTCAGCCTCAGGAGCAGGGTGAAGCCACACCCCCTCCCGCCTTCTGCCAAGGCCTCTCAATTCAATGGTACACAAGGTGCTGTGTATAAGGTCGTCCTGTTATTGAGATTTCAGACTGCCAGTACTCATTCTTGTGTGTGTGTGTGTGTGTGTGTGCGTGTGTGTGTGTGTGTGTCATGGTTCCACTAGCTGTGCAAATGAGCTTGAAGTGTGAAACAAAGACATCCTCAAGGTTTAATCCAAGCTCAAGGGCTTTTTCCTCTTTGTTCATTACATGGTTAATGTGCTCTTAAGACTCGGTGAAGAACCACCGACTAATTAGTCTGAGTATTTAGCAGAAGCGTGTGTCCCATACGCGTGTGTCCCATACGTGTACTTTACTCGGGGAGGGGAGGCTTGCTTTCGAGTGGATGGACTTCCTGGCCGTTTGGATGCTATGGCAGAACAGACACCTGGGGTTGTGTGTATGATAGTTGGAGTGTGTGACTATGTGTGTGTGTGTGTGTATGTGTGTGTGTGTGTGTTTCATATTTCATGTAGTGCCAGTATGGGATGAACAAGATGACCTAGAGGGTCAGTGGAGTATCTACTATAATAGTATAATAGTATTATCTATTATTATTATCTATTATATTATATTCTACTATTATTATCTATTATTAGCAGTGTAGCTGATGTGAGACCTGGATAAGAACTGGTGATTTATGCTCAGATATCACAGCTTGTCTCATCTCCCTGAAAACTATCCAAATCTCACTTCTCTCTGGAGCACTCGCCCCCAGGGATGTGTAATAGCGTGTTGCCATACCCGCCATCTTTAATGTCAGGGTGGCGTTTCCACGGCTCGACTGCATTCGTCTCGGGTGTTGCCATGCAGGATGGTCTCTCCTCCGAGGCTCGTCCAAACACGTCACGTGCCTCCGGCCCAGGGCGCTGCCGATCCCAGTCCACAGGGCAGCGGGGGTGTAGGTGGGTGGGTGTCCATCAGCCTCGGTGCCCGATGGGGTGTACCCAGTGGGGAGGGGGAGGTACCACGCCTGCTTCCCATATCAATCACAGGGTGGGAAAGCGGTGTAGCCAAGCCGGCCATGAGCGGGCGGGTGTCCGCGGTGCTTCTTTGGGGTGATGGAGGTGGTGGTTGTGGTGGTTTGGTTGGGGGGGGCGGGTTACTCTCCGTCCCCTGGGGGTCTTGCACTCATCCATGCGTCCGGATCCATCACTCCAGCCCACGGAGCCCTTTTGCCCCCCCCCAGCCCCATTCTTTTGCCCCCCCACCCGGCCTCATTCTTTTGCCCCATTGTCAACGCCGACGCCGTTTAGGCACTGCTTTCTTTCTTTCTTTCTTTCTTTCTTTTTTTTTAAAGACTCATCTTTACAATTGCCTTTGTCAGGGAGGACCCACGGCACAGCGTAGAACCCACAGAGGGGGAGAGAGAGAGAGAGAGAGAGAGAGAGAGAGAAAGGAATAGACTTCAAGGAAAGAGAAAAAGAGTGAATGACTGTGAGTCTACAGAGTGCGTGAGTCTATCATATTTATTTATTTTCCTTTTTTTCTCCACAATTAAATAACCGAATATTCATAATTCTGTTGAGTTCTGTTGTCACATTGGCAACAGTTGCTAATTACAATTCATTCCAATAAAGCTATTTGAACTTGAATTTGAGAGAGAGGGAAGGGAGGATACAACTTTAGAGTTAACAGAGTTCCCAGAGAAAGGCAGATCAAAACCCAGCGCTGACCCAGACCTGTGGTACGTCAGCAAACAGGCCTGGTGAAGGCCAGTGTTGGGGCTCACTGCACCTCATGGCTGTACTGAGAGAACCAGTTCAGGCCCCTGAGGGGGAGAAGCCACTTGCTCTGCGTGGAAGCTACGGAGCAGATCGCTGCCCACTGTGTTGCATGATAATGTCTGTTTTGCAACGCTGATTGATAAGAGCGTAATCTGGTGTTATGTAATGCTTGGGTTACATTTTCTCATGACATCATCAGGGGCAAGATGGTATGCAGAAACCCCAGAGGAGGGCATGTCACTGCAGATCTGTGGTTCATCACCAAACTGAGGTGTAAATGACTACACACACACACACACACACACACACATATGGTAAATCTGGGAGGGAGTTAATCTGGCTGTTGTGTTCAGTGTAAGTACCAAACCACTCTAGTACGCCGCAAATCTGATTGGTTTATTTGGACAGTTAGTTTCCCACAGCTGACCCTGTAATGGCTGTTTGCAGTGTGTGCGCGCAATGTGTGTGCGCATGCGTGCATGTGTGTGTGTGTGTGTGTGTTGGTGTGTGGGTGTGTGTGTGTGTGTGTGTGTGTGTGTGTGGCTTTTTTATCAGCTCAAACTCATGAAAGGAGTAATATCCCACTAGCTCAATGACACGCTAAGTTCTATGCTTGTTTCCACGATACAGATTACCCGGTGTGTGTGCTCACATAAATGTGATTTATTGATTAATTGCTAATTCCTTGACTGATTAATTAGACCACTGCATGCTTGACCTGGTCAGGAACACTCAAAGGTTGAGAGCCCATTGCTGTGTGTTTGTGTGTGTGCGTGTGTGTGTGTGTGTGTGTGTTAAGCTCATTGCATAAGAATGAGTGAGCTCTCAGGGTAGAAGATGCTAACAGGCTAATCCTCCATGGGGGCTGAAGACACTTAAAGGGTGCTTTATAGCTCTTCAAGCCTATTGTTATCAACCTGAGGAGATTTATTAGGTCTCAGTGCACCATTCCACTCATCAGTCTTAGCAGAGGGATGGTCAGAGAAGGACAATGGCAATGTCACTCCAGGACAGGTCTCAGATCAGCCAGAGAAATTGGTTGATGGGTTTTGTGTCGTGGCCCGATAGCATTGAGACTGATCCCAGCTCTGCAAAGTAGTTTTTAAGGGCCAGCGTGGCGAGACCACACCCATTCACACACTGAGCCCACCGATCAAGTTGCCCGAGCAAATCCTGGTGTTTGTCTTTTGTCCACGTTGGGGAGAGGTCACAGTCCGTGCCCCGGAGGTCAGCGTGGAGGACACTGGTACAATAAGGACAGGGTTTGGGGAGAGGAGTACGGGATCAGCGTGATGTGGCCAGGGAAATGCAGCGTCTGGGAAAAAAGAGCTTTCAATTGTCCTTCCTGCTCAGGCCTCTGTGTCTTTTACATTGCAGTTTAACACATCCAGACCAGGCAGTGAATTTTCCTTACGAAGTTCCAAGATTTTGATTCACTCACACAGCCTCTCTGTTTAAACTCAGTGACCATCCAAAGGCAGACTTCGCCGACAATCTGCTGTGGCCTTTGCTAAAGTCCTGCACCAGGAAAAACACCAACTAGAATTCACACCACCTAGAGTTCATGACACCACCCTAAGAGGATGATTAAGGTTCTACGAATTAACGGCACTGCAGAGTCCAGCCAGATCCCTTTGGGCCACTTGGTTCCGGTCCGTCACACATCTCGCTTCTGTCTAGTGACTTGGAGTAGCACATACGCACCACTGTTTGTGAGGAGACGCAGAAGGGCTGTTTTACCCGCCATGCTGCTTCTGCTTTTCATTTGCCCCCGCCCACTACACCGCCCCCCCCCCCCACCCCTTACCCATCAGCCCCCCCTTTGCTCCTGTTAGCCACAGGAAGTTGCTCACTTCCTCATTACAACTCATCAAAAGCGGCCGGCGACCGTAAACCCGCCCTATTGCTACGACAACACATGCCTCCAATTCCGCTCCAGCTGCTAACATGCGACTTGTGTTTCGGAAAAGTCGCCAATTTACATGAGCGCGCGGTGCTACAGTAAACGTGGGGTTACAACCCTGGGGTTTGCTCCCCTCTCCACCCTCCCCTGCTTCATCGCCGCTCTCTTTTATTATTGTTATTCTTTTTACGTGGTGCCGTGACCCGGGAGTTGCTGTATATGGGCACCACCACAATTAATACCAGGAGCCACAGAAAGGGAAGGGGAGAGCGGGGTGGATAACGGGGCAGAAGTGATGCAGGGCAAAAGAACAGAAGGGTGGTTTTATGGCTAGGGGTCTGTGTTTCAGACGGCATGAGTGTGTCAGTGTGTGTGTGGGTCTGGGACTGGTTACAGCATGCACACACACACATACCGAGTACAAACACACACAGACCCCCCCAAAACACACACACACACACACGCGCGCGCGCGCGCGCTGCAGCAAATCGGTGAACTAAAGCATGACATTGATCTTTCCCGTCTCTAATCAGGGAGAGTAAATGGCTCTTCCCTCAGTACTGCTGGTGCGCCCTACGCACCAAATCAGTGTAATCACAGAGGAACCGATACGTTCTCCTCATCAGCTTCAGAAACCAAGTTCACTGCTCTTGAATGTTTCAATTGTTGTTTATGTTGTTGTTTGCTCATTAACTGCATGTCATTTTTACAATTTCAGATCCAGGGTCAAAATTTGAATCGCAACACCTCGTTAACTACACAGTAGAAAACGGCTTTTATAATCCCTGGCAGTGTGTTATTGTGAGAGCCCTGTTGGGTCAGTGCAGAACCAATGAGCTGAGCTATTGTCCCACTGCGCATCTGCCACAACACTGACGTTAACTACCATCAGCAGGAAACTGCTTCAGCTCTGACACACACACACACACACACACACACACAGAGGTGATGGGAAGGGCCTTAGGTTTACACAGTAGCAGTAATGACTTCATTGTGACTCCAGTCTATTTCAGTATTAAGGGGCTTGCGCTAAGGGCCTTTTGAAGTTTGTATATAAATCCAGTGGAAGTCCTTGTTAAGGCGGCCGGTCTTCAGTTACCACTGTGTGACCTGTGAGGATGTGTGACTGGCATGAATTAGCCGAGTGTTTTGAAGGGTAACATTTGAAAACAGTTAAACAGTAACTTGGACCAATTAAATGCATGTTAACCAAATGAAGATCTTTGCACCCTGAGGGACAGTGAATTTTCCGTGGCTTTAGGAGACCCACCACTACCACACCCTGCTGAATTTAACATGGTATTATAGGACCAGATGTGACTTCTGTCACCACAATGACATACACACACATACACACACCAACAGACACAAACACACACAGTTATACACCTACTGAATATATATATCAAGCCAAAAATGTGATATTAAGCAGAACTCTTTGAGCATGAATGAATGAATATGAATGAATGAATAAAAGTGCAGGGCGAACAGGAGAGATGAATGAGAGGGTGTTTCAAAAGTTATTGAATCAGGAAATTCCTGCAGCTCTCCAGGAGGGAGGGGAAAGGGGCGTGGTGGGGTAAACCTCCTGCCCCCGGGTGGGCATATCCACGGGCCTGTCCCCCTACCTTAGTCAGCAAGCAGCAACAGCACAATGGAGCTATTCTCTCCACAAAGACTGCAGCTAACCCTGCACACACTGCTGGGAGCAGCTCCTGGGAGGGCTGGGCTAGCAATAAGCTATTTGTTAGCCACTGGCTAAGGGTAGAAGTGCTCTCCCGAGCGCAGGTCAGAGGTTAAAGTAAGCGACACATCAGGAATCGTTTTCAACACGGCAGGGGGGGGTGGGCGATGTGAGAGGGGCCCGTGATAAATTGCCGCATTGTGAGGGCACAGAGGTCTAGGCTCCACGGTCACTTCCTGCCAGCCCCCTGACAACAGTCGCCCATGGCTACAGTGGAGCTGTGTGCTACTGATGCATTTCAAGGATGAACAGACAGGATTGTCAACACCAGTGATCGCTTGGTGAGGCCAGTGAATCATTCTGTTCATCCTGTTAGTTTAAAAAAGCATTAAAGAGGACACGCACACATACACGTATGTGTAGGTGTGATTGTGTGTGTGGAGGTGTGTGCGTTTGTGTGCCATTCACCTGGTTATATGAGCTGGCTGACAGCAGCACTCTTCTCACCTTACCTGAGAAATTACCTGAACACAGCACACCTGGACATCAGAAGACACTCCCAACGCTTTCATCTTCTCATCTGAAGTCTCTCTCTCTCTCTCTCTCTCTCTCTTTTCTTCTTGTTGTCCTAGGCATCTGCCTGTCCTCACTGTGTCCCATTGACCTGTTCATTCATTCGTCCATCCAGGCGCCTCTCTCTTTCTAGCAGGCGTTCGTCGATCCACGCCACCCTAGAGCGGCCACTCCACCCAGTGGCACACGTCCGGATGCCCGTTCAAGGGGCAGAGGGGCGGGGGGGTCTGTGTGGGCGGGGGAGGGGCTGCGTGGGCGGGGGAGGGGCGTGGGCGGGCCCTTGGAGCAGTGAAATGTTAGACAGCATCTGAGCGGTGTGCTGGGCGTGCAGTGGCTCCGTCTCCCAAGCGTGGCCCACAATTCCCGCCGCGGTGGTTAAGTGATCGCGTTACGTCCAGCAGGTGAGCGGCAGTCCTCCCCGGCTCCGCCCCTCGGCTTTCTCCTGTGTTTTTCTCGTCCGCTGGCCATTGTTCGAACGAAAGGCGGTGAAGAGGAGGAGGAGGAGGAGGAGGGGGAGAGGAAAAAAAGCCCTTTTGCTTTTCTTTTGAAGGGGTGAGCCGTTTTCGCTCCATTGTCGTCCGTCCGACTTTGATGTGCCAAGTCCTAGAGGCCAGTAGGTAGAGGCTGCTGGCCCCACGGCCCAGGAGAAGGTGTCGGTTTCGGGGGAACTCTCGCCGGGGCGCATGGCTTGGACAGGAGGGCGTGAGGTAGACAACAAACTTCACCTGCTCCGCTGCCTCTCGCCTTCCCCAAACCTGCGTGTGGCTGGTGACTCTGTGGCTCTTTTCATGCGTCATGAATCGGTTCATATGACATTTATTCATTTTTCTTTTTTTCCTTTTTCTTCTTTCTTTCTTTCTTTTTTTTTGGCGTGCACAGCTAATTGATTTGAATGGCCTCCCTTTGACCTCCATTGTCTGTACACCTTTGACCAAAGCCCTCAACCCCTCCAAACGCCCATTTTGTCCAGAACGTACTGATGGTTAACTATAATAATGAACCTATTCATATCAAAGGATGAAGATTAGTTAGCATCCTTCCAAATAAATCATAATAGCTAACTACAAAGTACAAAGAAGAGAACAAGGTTTTCTAGTCTCCATATTCTTTACTCACTCACTATGCAGGCATGTTTCTGTGTATGAGTACAAGAGAGTTTCTATAAAACATGCACGGAAATGATGTTCACACACACAGAATTATGGAAAGCTGCTGTGTCTCAGCTAGCTTGCTAACATGTTATGTTTGTTTACTGATAGCTTCTCTTAGCTTTAAACACAAGTGACATATATAATCTGATTTTAGGCCACTTAGGCTGTCTCTGGCTGCCTTACTTTAGCCTAGACAACATTTGTTATTGGCTACAGCTAGGTTTATTTATATTGAAGATCTGTTGTACCATGATCCTTGTTTCCGAAAATTGTGTGGATTTGGTAACCTAGCTCTTGAGGCCTGATATCTTGTACATGAATCATAAACCAAATTTAAAATCAAAACTTTAAGCCAGTGGACCTCTTGCCTTGGCGTCTGTGCTACGGTGTTAAGATGTTTCCCTCCGAGTGGTACACTACTCCAGCGCAGACCAGCGGTTACACGTCTGACACGTCCATGTGAATGACCTCCTTAGCAGATAATCAGCACTCACTGGGGGAAAGTAAAGTGACGGAGGTGGGAGAGGTGGGGTGGGGGTGTGTTTACAGGACAGGGTGGAGGAGGACACACACATACACTTGAGTGCGGAGGTCTCATAAAGGATTCGCGGAAATCCCTTGACAATTTCATTATGCTTGACTTACAATCAATACACCCTCATCAAGACAAAAGTGTGTGTGTGTGTGTATGTCCATGGGTGCGCATGCATGCGTGCATGTGTGTGTCTGTGTGTATGTGTGTGTGTGAGGGAGAGAGAGAGATACAGAGAGAGACAGGGACAGGGAGAAAGGTTAAACAAAGAGTGTGTCTGATTGATGGATCTGCCTTTTCTCCGTCAGATGCTCTGCGTCCTTGACAGTGAGCGATTCGGAAATGTGCTGAATCGGGAAGACAGCAGGCCGACCCGAAATCAAATAAGTTCCGGCCGGTCTGTGTGACTGGAACACGCCTGTCACCGCTATGGCCCAGTAGGCACCAGAACACCAGTCCCACCAGCAAACCTCCCTCTCCACCCAGCCAACCAGAGACGCAGGACTTTCATCATCCTGCAGTGTGACAAGGTAATTATTCTTGTGAATGCAGCTGCCTGTAAATGAACTTCACACAGAAAGAGGAGTGAGCACACAGAAAGAGGAGTGAGCACACAGAAAGAGGAGTGAGCACTCAGAAAGAGGAGTGAGCACACAGAAAGAGGAGTGAGCACACAGAAAGAGGAGTGAGCACTCAGAAAGAGGAGTGAGCACTCAGAAAGAGGAGTGAGCACACAGAAAGAGGAGTGAGCACACAGAAAGAGGAGTGAGCACTCAGAAAGAGGAGTGAGCACTCAGGAAGCGGAGTGAGCACACAGAAAGAGGAGTGAGCACTCGGAAGGAGGAGTGAGCACTCAGAAAGAGGAGTGAGCACACAGAAAGAGGAGTGAGCACTCAGAAAGAGGACTGAGCACTCGGAAAGAGGAGTGAGCACTCAGAAAGAGGAGTGAGCACACAGAAAGAGGAGTGAGCACACAGAAAGAGGAGTGAGCACTCAGGAAGCGGAGTGAGCACACAGAAAGAGGAGTGAGCACTCAGAAAGAGGAGTGAGCACACAGAAAGATGAGTGAGCACTCAGAAAGAGGAGTGAGCACTCGGAAGTTGGGAATTCACTAACTGAAGTCTGGAGGGTCAATTGATCAGTATCTTTTCAGCCAGTGTTGAGCTCACACGTGGCACCTGCCATGGAAACTCAATAGAACATGCTAATTCAATGATCACAAATTAAATGAATCATAAAAGAAGGCTCTGTTCATAACTGATCACATGCTCATATTGTCTGATGGGGTCTGATCACTCACATTATGCGTTAGGTAGAATAGCCATGGGGTGGGCGGTTGAGTGAGGTCCTGCCCTTTGGGGTTAATGAACTCTGATGGCGTGAACACACTTTTGAGCCCCCACAATACTTTTACATATAACCATCTTGTTTCCGCTAAACAGGGCGTTTTCGTAACGGTCGTCTCTGCAAGGTCATGCTCAGCTGCTACGTTAAACACCAAGATGGCTGCCTTTGATTCCTGGACGTTGAGTCTTCACTGAATGTTCAGGCCTCATCAAGGTGTACAGTGGAGTTCATTAAGCCCCGCCCTCCTGAGAGACGCCCCCAATGTGTCCAACGGATCCGGCTTGATCCGTGCAATCAAACAAGCGGATAACTGTCAAAGCCAGAGAGGTCAAGGCCTGGGAACGGTGTGATGGTGTCGTCGTGACCCCAACTGAGCTGCGCTCACCCACCTGACCTTTGACCCTCCCTGCTAAAGGAATTCTGTAAGGCCAAAAGCTGTTGCTTGTAAAAAGTAATGTTTCTGCTGGAGCTCTCTGTGCCTCCAGTATCACGTAGCTCCACAGCTGTGTGTGTGTGTGTGTGTGTGTGTGTGTGTGTGTGTGTGTGTGTCCAAAGGTTAGCAGTGAAGCTCCATGAGGTCAGTGAGGTCAACGGTAATGGCTGACTCAGTAATGAGCATTAAATTGCCATTTTGTTACCATCTCCCACAATGCTGAGCATTGCTAACAAATCTCAATAGTACCATGTCCTGTCGTGTGCTGTTCTCACACATCAGGTCCAATCCTTCACGGTCCTGTCCTGTCCTGTCCCATCTCGTCCCATCCCGCCCAACCATATCCCCTATATATACCCCCTGCTCTTTCTCTCTCCTGTTCTCATACTTCACCTCAGTCCCTCCTCCCCTGTGTAGATAGGAAGGCTTTGATTTCTGAGTCTTTCTGTCCTTTCGAAGGAAACTCATTTTTACATGTGGTTCTTCAGGCTGAAGGCAAGAGGCTCAGGGCCTTATTTTGGGCTGGAGGGCTTCTGGGATTGAATGGTTACACAAAAACACATTGGCTTCTGGGTAATGTTAATGTGCCTCAGCTCTGTACCTAAAGCAAAGACAGAAGTTTATTTGGCTAGATTACTCAAAGAATTGTAGAGCAGGACTTTTGAACTGTGCATGTGACAGACTTGTAAACCATGAATCAAGTTTACTTGTGTACAAACAAATGTACAGGATATTGATTATGGAATCTACATAAAATACACTCTCTCTCTCTCTCTCTCTCTCTCTCTCTCTCTTTACAGACATACAAACACATATCCCGAGAGAAAAGTAGGTCTTTTACTGGGAATTTTGACCCTAAAAGTCATAGAAACATCTGGAGTGCACATTACCAAACCAACACATACACAGACACACATACACACAAAGACACACACACACACTAATGGCTGAGAGGAAGACTTATTGCTCCTGTAGGAGAAATATACATTATTATGGACACTATATCCGATTCCCCATGTTAAATATATTAGATTCACAATTTTAAGCTTGAACTGAGTCTTCGTTTGTCACATAATTCATTGATGTGTCTTCATTCTTCTTCAGTTCTTTGTGTGTGTGTGTGTGTGTTACATTCAGAGGTGAAGGTCAGACTCATTGCTTGGGTTGAATGAACAATTGTGTGTGCACACGTGCGGGATGTTAAATTAAGATTTAGATAAACAAAACAAAGGAGAGAGAGAGGAAGAAAGACAGATAGAGAGAGAGAAAGAGACGAAGAGAAAGAGACAAAGAAAGACACATAGAGAGAGAGAAAGAGGGAGAGAGAGGAAGAGAGAGAGTGTGTTTTACAGTCTGACCATCTGTATGCTAATCGCAACTCAATTGGTAAAACTTTGATCACACATGACTTCCTCCTTTAGCTCTCCAACACCAGTACACACACACACACACACACACACACACACACACACACACACCGAAACAAATCAGCCTCAGTTCTCCCATTCTGCACCTGACCCGAGACAGACGGCTCCCCACCCAGTGGCAGTACCCGGGTGGAGAGGGACATATTTACACTGGCAGCCCCGGTATGCTCCACGCATTAGCTCTGCTCTGACAGGGCCCAATCGATTAAAGGGCTGAGCGGCTACGCTGCCTTCATCCTCACCCTGACTCCCCTTCTCCCTCCCTCCCTCCCTCCCTCTCTCTCCCCATCTGTTCATACTTTGGCTTTCCTGCGGGAGATGCTGGTGCTGTATTTTAATACAGTGTGGGCGTGGCCTGGGTAGATGTGGGCGGAGCAGCTGTCCCAGCGCTGCCTGTGCAGTGGACGCATTCCAGAAGTGCTGATCGGGCTCTGAGGTGCGCTCGTCTGCGCTCTGACGGTGACCTATCAGCTGGGACGACCGTCAGGGTGGAGACGCCCTATATTGACATGATTTCAATGTGCAACCTTGGTCATTTCAGCCTAAAATAATAACTTAGGCCCCTGCATTGTAAAGCATCATTGAACAATTGTTGAAGGTTAGTAAGAATAAAATATTTACTGTATATCAGCAATATCTATTTTTATATCATCTGTTACTGTAATAATGAAATGAAGAAGGAAGGAAATTCTGAAGTGTTTATTAATGAAGGAACAGGTCATAAAAAAGTCAGACATATACAGTTGGAGAGGGTGAGAGAGAGAGAGTACATGTCTGCCTGTCCAACAGCGCGAATCACCAAGATGGCAGCTTTGTCTTGATACTTCTACAGGATCAAAGTCTGACTGATCTGAGTTTGGCAACCGCAATAGTGACTGTGTGTGTTTGTGTAAAACAGAAAAAAAATATGAGTGCTTATATTTCTGTCTTTGTTCTGATTGTTTCCTCACTGTGTCAAAATGCAGTTTCTCTGCATGTGTGGGAGGCTGTGGCAGGTGTGTGTGTGTGTGTGTGTGTGTGTGTGTGTCTGGCTTTCGTCTCTCTGGCCGGCTCTATTGCTTTAGACATGGTGGTGTGTTATTGTCTCTGTTGAACTGGTTGTTGTTGTTTTTGTCCATAACCAGGCGAGATAAGCCATCGACCAGATGGTACAGTGGGGTCTCCCGTGGTTACCTCGTCCTAGGGATCAAACATCACACACACACACACACATACACACACACACATCCATACACAATGACTGAAATCTCAGACTGTTATGTAATCTTTCCATATACCAGACTGCAGGTACAATACTGAAGCGTATGTCTCCCTGAGGACTTCATTACCCACCTCTCCCTCTGTCTCGAGCCCTCTGCCTCTTCTATGTGCTGACAGATTTCTTGTTCTGTCTCTTTTCTGACACCCCCCCCACACACACACTCCACGCTGGGTTCTTGGCCTAGATCTCTGTCTCCAGACACTGTGCCTATGGGCCATGTGGCTGGAGTTGGTAAACACAACCTTCCTCCCTGGACCAGCAGGACATTAGACACCCTGGTCACGATGGCCTCCACACAAAAGAAACACACACACTCTCTCTCACACACACACACACACACACACACACGCGCGCACGCTCACCCGCGGAATGAAACGCACTCACGCCCCTAGTCAACCACGCTGCAGCTGCTCCAGTTTCCATAGCGACGCACAGAACAATGAGGTAAGAAGCAGCGAGAGTGTGTGTGTGTGTGTGTGTGCCGAGCACGCTTCAGTGTTGCCTCTTGGGGTGTGTGTTCGTGTGTGTGTGCGTGTGTGTGTGTGTGTGTGTGCCGAGCACGCTTCAGTGTTGCCTCTTGGGGTGTGTGTTCGTGTGTGTGTGTGTGTGTGTGTGTGTGTGTGTGTGTGTGTGCCAAGCACGCTTCACTGTTACCTCTTGGGGTGTGTGTTTGTGTGTGTGTGTATTTTTGTGGATGTGTGTGTGCCACTAAAAGTGCGTCTATGTGTGTGTGTGCTTGTACATCTACTTTGAGTATGTTGTGCTCTGTGTGTGTGTGTGTGTGTGTGTGTGTATAAGCTTATGTGTAAAGGAGCACAAAGAAGAACACACTCTTTCTCCTCTTTTGAGAAAGCGTCTGGTCAGCCTGAACAGGCAGAATGGTGAGGAGCAGATGACTGCTCACAAAATAGGTGCGTGCCAGAAAGGGGAGATGTATGGTGGAATAACAACCTGACCCCACCACAACATGAACAATGACCCCCCCCCCCCCCCCCCCCCCCCCCCGCCCCACGCACAGAGGCTTTCCTTCAGGTTGCCCTGGATGTCTCGAACACTCACATGAACGGCTGAACTGCCGAGCAGGCAGGTCCGGCCACAGAGCTCAGGACAAGGCCCTGCAGACGTCAGCGTCCTGGACAATATGTGATCCAAGCCCATGAAATCTACGCAAAGCTGGGGAGAGCTGGGAAGTCTCATTATGGGATGGGAACTCATGAGACTCCTCAGGTGGGAGTGTAAATAACTGTCCTGAGCTGTTAACTACGTTATTGGCTTCGACAGGCATGACCTACACAGCTACTTCATTTTACGTGGCTTATTATGCCAGAGTGTCACTGAGGGACAGAGAACATGTACAGGGACGCGCTATACAGGGACACGCTCTACAGGGACACGCTCTACAGGGACGCGCTATACAGGGACACGCTATACAGGGACACGCTATACAGGGACACGCTATACAGGGACGTGCTATACAGGGACACGCTATACAGGGACGCGCTATACAGGGACATGCTCTACAGGGACACGCTATACAGGGACGTGCTATACAGGGACACGCTATACAGGGACACGCTATACAGGGACAGGGACGCGCTATACAGGGACGTGCTCTACAGGGACGCGCTATACAGGGACGTGCTATACAGGGACACTATACAGGGACGTGCTCTACAGGGACACACTATACAGGGACACACTATACAGGGACACACTATACAGGGAGAGCCCTGACTGTTTGGGTGGATTTTGGGTGAATCCTTCTGCATCTCCTTCAGAAACGATGTTTGATAGTTTGTTTTCAAAGCCTATTTATTTTTTTCAAAATGAGGTATTTCAAAAGTGCTATGAGTTGCAGCACTAAAATGTACAATAAGAAAATAAGAGAAAAAAAAACAAAACATCCCCAAACATTCCCGCTGAGCCATTTCTACAAACCCGAGAGGTACAGATACATGAACAAACAGGGAGGAGCAAAGAAAACGAAGGTGAAACAAACGTCCTGTACAAAAAGGAAAAGAGAAAAGAGATAAAACAAGACAGTGATATCTACTCAACTCATTTTCATACGAAAATATAAGTATCAAATTTAGTATGTATCAGAAGCACACTAAAGTGTAATGTAGATATTAGTATCAAGGGGGACCAAGAAGAGTTATAAGAAACGAAAACAAAACAATATGTCATTATATTACAAACTCCTCACAAATGGAGGCCATACAGTACTTATAAAGGTATATAAAGTCCTACTCCTGGTCTTGGCAGCTTTTCTGACATTTTTATAAAAACCCAAAGACAGTTCTGTATACAAAACAAGGCAGACTGAGAGTGTGTATTTCTTAGCTATCTATTTACAAAAGTGACTGACATCAAGGTGCATGGAGGTACATCCCAGGTTCGAACACCAGTGAGAGAGTGTGGGGAAAAGGCAAGTCTGTCAGGCGAGACTCAGGCCCCTTCTTTTAAGTCTACTTGTTTTCGTGTCATTTCTGAAGTAACAGTGAAGGCAAAGTGTGTGTGTGTGTTTGAGAGAGAGAGAGTCTGTTTTATTGCGAGCTCGTTTTCAGTGTCAGCGTTCCGGAACGCCGTTCCTGTGAAAGTCTGAGGAAGGAAGGGTTCATCGGTCAGCGCTGGGGGGGGGGGGGGAGAACTGAGAAAACCAAACCCCAGGACGGAGAGATCTTCACACCTCCGTCCCTCTCCTCTGTCCCTCGCTCCCACTTTCGTATGCTCTTCCTTTTCCTTGATGTGACTGGAGTGACAAAGTAAACCCTAAACATTCTTGACGTCAAAAAATGTGCAAAAAAAGTGACGGCAGTGAGTGTCCCTAAAGAGTCTGCGTCAGGTCGCCGGCCGTTAGCCAGGGGGCGCTAGCGGTGCAGCGACCGGCCCTCAGCGAGTCCTGGCCTGCTCCAGGCGGCGGAGGAGCTGCTGCCGCCGGCTCTGGAGGCGGTCTTTCTCCTGCCGGAGGCGGAGCTCCTGGGCCTCCAGCGAGGTCACGTATTCGGTGGCCTTCTTCAGGATGAGGACCTTGGCTGCCTTGTCATTGCGTGCCAGTTCGGGGACGTGGTCCCGCAGTGTCAGGAAGCTGGAGCGCAGGTCGTTTCGCCGCTGCCTCTCCAGGATGTTGTGGTTGCGTCTCCGCTCGCTGTCCTCCGAGTCGGAGGTGCGCGGGCTGCCGCCGTCGCTCCGCCTCGGCCGCTGGGGGGCGGAGCCTGTGGGGAACTCGGCGAGTGGGCGTGGGCCTTGGCCAGGCGGGCCGGGTTCGTGCCGCCCTCCGACCGGGGCTTCTTGCTGGGCGGGGCTGAGGGCGGGGCTGGCTGCTCGAGGCAGGGGGTGGGTGCGGCGTAGTTGTGCTGCTGCTGGTGGATGGAGGCGGCCGCCGAGCGCTTCAGGATGAGCTCCTGCGGTGCCCTGCTTGCCCCGAAGCCTGAGCGGGTGCCGGCCTGGGGGGCGTGGCCAGACGACCCCACGCCACTGAGAGCCTTGCTGGTGGTGCATCGCCGCTTCTCCACGGTCACAACATCAATCTCCTCCTCCTCCTCCTCCTCCTCCTCCTCTTCGTCCTCCTCGTCATCCTCCTCATCTTCGTCATCGTCATCCACATCATCATCATCATCTGTTGAAAAGCACAGTGGGGATATATCACATCAACCTGACAAACCAAGTGTTTATATGGCTATCCCAGACTCCAGACAAGCAGGTCAGTATGTGATATTCTCGTTTATATTTGGACAGACTTCTAAGAAGGTAAATCGTTTGCCAAGACAGATGATCTGATTGCGTTTTTCACGGGAAGGCACCCACTGTCAGTGACCAAACTGCCACCTACAGTGAGAGTGAGTGTGTGCACTTGCATGTGTTAAATATTGCTTAACAGTTACTTTGCTGAGACATTTTACTAGCAGTCTGTCCAGGTGGTGAGACATTTCAAGCCCCAGAAGGCAAGCCAGTATCAGTGAGACGCCTCCGGGCCATATTTATGAGATAATGGAGGTGATTATCAGCTAAGCCACTCGTGAAGTGTGTTTGGCATTTACTGGATCCCACAGTCTCTCACTTCAAACGCACTCCACAGGAACTCGTCTGCGTGTGGTAGGGAGAGACGGGACCAGGAGGCTTTATGGAAAGGAAAGAGGGTCTCACTCTCTTTTTTCCGTCTGCCAGAGGCTATGCTTTATTTTGGCTGTGGGGGAGGAGGGCGAAGGAACACCGCAAAAAGGACTACAGCCTGTGAGTGCCGGAAGAGTGTTGTAATCGCGAGGCCCGATTATTCGCGGGCTTTGGCCGTGTAGTAGTGATCTGATCGCGCCTTAAGCCGATGCCCTGGAGTTATGCCAAGCGGACAGCTGAAGGAAAACTGCGCTTGTTCAAAGCCGTCACTCTGTAAAGAGAGACGGCTGGTGCGTTTTTTTTTACAGTATTATTATTCTGCGCTTTTCAGCGAATCCTTCAGCTTGCCAAGTCAAGCCCAGAGCGGCAGTCTCAGTCTCTCGTGCTTGCGCGCGACCTCTCTCTCTCTCACACACACATACACACACTCACGCACACACACACACACACGACGGCACCTTTGCGCATACCGCACGCTGGCACTGAGTGCTAGGTCTTACACTCTCACCCACGTGCGATTGTCGTTCTTGATTTGCATATGAAAAACGGCTTCGTTTCGACTTCTTTTTATTAGCAGTGTTTGAATTTCCTCAAATGAACCCCCCACCCCACCCCCGCCACACACAAACTCCCCGCGCACAAGCACACGTGAGGCTTTACAAAAAAACCTGAATTTATTTTAGCATCAAAACAATGTTTGACTATATATAACTACAGGTTCCGTTTGAACACAGGCTATTTGACCATTTCAGCTATATGTAAAACAGAGCGAACTGTATTTCAACCTATTGATTTCTGGAGGGAGGTACTAACACGCATCCTAAATAAATTCCTCGTTTAACGACACTTGGCTGATCCTCAGTCATCATATCCTCACACAAAAGGCGCAGTGCCAACTGGGTTCAAGTTTGCCACGGTGCGCAATATCAGATATTATCGCCATCTGCTGGATACTCTGCAGAACAGAGGCATACAGCTATTACGTAAATTGCGTCCGCATCGCCTCCCTCAAACTACTACTGCGAGCTCGTGTGTCCAACAGTCTGGAATGTCACACCAGTAATCCGATTCATGGTCTGTCATATGATCTCTCATAATTACCCCAATAACACTTACCAACTAGGCCAAATTATAGGTCTACCTTATATAAAACACATTCATAACTGCACGCGGCACCCATATACTCGTGCAGGAATTTGTTTGTATTTATAATTTGTATTTTGTTGTATGCTTGTTTTGAATAACAGATTTGAACGAATTTAAGTTATGCTCCTGTCAGATAATAATAATAATAATAATAATAAGACATCATTAATCTTACGCATACAGTTGTACTTCCTATTCCATCAGTGTATTCATACTTGAAATATTTTACCTTCCATATGTCAAAGACACTTACCGGAGTCACTCGGTGAGTCGTCTGCGCCCCGGTTGATAGAGGGCGAGGGCATGGCCCGTGACTGCCTCAGACTTTGGCTGCTGCTTGCGTTTCTTTTGTTAACAGGGAACGGAAACACGATTGTAGGGTCCACGCACTCCGATATGGAGCGGTTTAGCTCCGGCATCTTGACTGCGGTGCTTTTAACTCCAGAACCGGCAACGGTGGAGATGGCTTTACCGAGCTTCTCGTTAACCACCCGCTCCAACTTCTCTCGCGCTGAGAAGCCACTCCACATGCAATCCTGGATGATAATGGAGTTGTCCGTAGTATCCAGAGCCGAACCAAAGAGGTCACCATCTGACGCGCCCCAAATGTCATCCTCCGGGAGCAGGAGCAGCTCGGAAGCCCAGTCCAGCGGGTCTCCTAATCCAAAGCCCATTAGCGCACAATCCCCAGCCCCAGTGTCCAGATCCCCGCGTCCCCTGGAAGCGCTGCCCGACTTGGGGAGAGAGGAGGAGTGGGTAGGAGCTCGAATTTCTTCCAGATGTCTTCGCCCGGCGGTGCTGCGTCTGGTCCGCAGAAGTAGAAGGCATCTTCGTCTGGGTAGAAGCACGGTTGTAAGGAGTCGAACTCCAAGTCGGAGTTTTTTATTACAGCTGGCATTCTCCTCGTTAAAGCAACAAACTGCAAAAGAAGAGTATAAGAAATACGTTGAGACACGAATATTCATTCGTATGGTGAACATGATCAAACTGATGAGAATGATGTGAGAATGGATCAAGGTTATTGCCATCACTGCACAACACAGTTAGAGTGCAATTCTATTTCGCGATGCTTCAAGTTGCTATCCAGCGTGAATTGTTGTTATGTCTCGTTCTTATGTTGAGTTAGGGTCAGGGAACCAGACACTTCACCTCACCTTTACTCGAACGTGAAGAAAGTATCACCTTAAGTTATCTTATAACATATTTTAAGTTTTCTTATAACATATTTCAGTCCTTCACTGATATCTTTATTTCAGTCAAGGTTATTTAGATTCACTTTGGTACTGTAGACTTGTAGTAAGTGAATTGCTTAAAATTGCTATAAAATAACAAAGGCGCCACTTGTCCAATACGCAAGACACCATTTACTAAGGCTGCTAATATTGAAAGATGAGTTTCTTACGTGGCGATGTCTGGCTGCGTGGTTCGTCTGGTCTCTCCTTTATCACAGACACGGTGCTGCGTTGCTGAAGTGCACATCTACCGCTGCGCTCGCGACTGCGTTCTGTCCCCGGCGAGGCGCGTTACCGAGTATTATTCTCTCCAAACTCCACAAGCCCACGCTTTTGAGAGAATGCGGAGCCCCGCCCCTTATGGGCGGGCCGCGGCGAAACGGCTCCAGCCGACGTGGGACGCTACGTTTTGGTTTGAAATGCATTCAACTTCTCTCATCCAGTGTAACCCGTTTGATTTATGACTGCGGTAAAGTGTATACAAAGCAATGTTAGTGCATTGCTTCGCTTAAATGAATAAATCGTACACAATGGTACAGTCGTGTGTGAGGTTAGCGTTGTCAACATTAAGAATCTTAACTGCGACACCAGTTGGCACGTGTTATAAAAATATCCCAAATACGTATCCATATTTGTATCATACGGCTGCCACAGTGCTACTATAAACTGCTCTTGGATACAGACGCGGTAATTCAAGGGGAACAAGTTCGTTTATACACCACAGGCTCAGGCGTTCTTATTGTTAGGGTCAGTGAGGTAATCACTAGCTCGCATCGCTAGCAAGCAATGGTGTTGGATCAACGGTGCCCCCACGTGGACAAAAGGTGCATTCTAATCTATTTAATCCATGACCGATGTAATATCGACGATGCTGTCTCTATGTGATGTCAGCGCATGTTTTTTTCTCTTCACTAGTTTCACAGAACTCTTTTATATAGACAATGTCGAAGTTTAAAGGTCTAAGGTAAACCAGAAATGGCTGTGTAAAACATACTAATCATGTCCCACATAGGCTAGTGTATTTGGAGTTTATGACAGTTCTAAATTTACATCGTTTATCGACGAGCCAAGCTTTCTGACATGGGTTCTTACCATATTATTGAACATATAAACTCTACTTGTTGGCCAACTGACTTGTGCAGATGAGAGTTTGAGAGCTTCCACTGGGTATGGATAGAAAGCAGAGTGAAAGAGAGAGAGATAGACAGAGAGAGAGAGATTGACAGAGAGAGAAAGAGGCCTGGGAATCGGATCACTCCCCCTAGAGTCCTGCCTCTGTGATCCCAGCTTAGGAAGAACTTCCTGTGTGAAAGTGAGGGGGAGTGGGAACCCATAAGCCTGTTCGCCTACAGACTGGCTGGTTCCGAGAGCACGAGGGCCTGTTCACTTCATCCAGAGTGCAGATGTGTGATTGGACCAAAGAGCCTTAGCGTTTTACTTTTCACATAAGTGGCAAGCCACATCCGGGTACATGGTCCCTGGTCAAGCCACGCCCCGGGTACATGGTCCCTGGTCAAGCCACATCCGGGTACATGGTCCCTGGTCAAGCCACGCCCCGGGTACATGGTCCCTGGTCAAGCCACGCCCCGGGTACATGGTCCCTGGTCAAGCCACGCCCTGGGTACATGGTCCCTGGTCAAGCCACGCCCCGGGTACATGGTCCCTGCTCACTCAGGGAACTATGGGATGAGTCCATATCGACTCCCACCATTTCATATCTCCATGTGCAGTACTACAAAAATGGATTCTCTGGTTCCAACGATGCCTACTGATGAATCCCAAGGTGTTCCTGATCTGTGAGTGCAAGCACAAATGGATTTCTCTCTGAAACACACATACACACACAGGACGCATAAGTAGACATTCCTGGAGAACACATTACAGTTCTTCCTTTAATCAACACTGCTGTCATTCAGGGCAGATTCCACAGTGGCACCTTTCCCTAACAAACACACCTTAACACCCGCTTCCTTCTGTTCAATTAGTCACCTTTGACCCCCCTCGCCCCACCCTGCCTGGATCACTTACTCCAACTGCAGTAAAAGCCTGATCCCCTTAACTCTCCACCCACATAGCAATGCTCCACATTTCCGCTACTCCTATCTCCTCATATTCCTCACATCTTACAGTGTGAATCAAATCCCACAGATCTCCTTACAGTGTGGATCAAATCCCACAGATCTCCTTACTGTGTGGATTGAATCCCACAGATCTCCTTACTGTGTGGATCGAATCCCACAGATCTCCTTGCAGTGTGGACCGAATCTCCAGACCTCTTTACAGGGAAGGCCAAATGCCTCAGATCCCCTCACTGTTTAGATTCTTACAATAAGATCAAATTCTAATCTCCTTACAACATAGATCAAATTCCTCAGAACTTCTTACATTGTATGGCATATGCCCCAGATCTCCTTACAGAGTAGATCAAACCCTCCAGATCTCCTTACAGTGTAGATCAAACCCCACACATCACCCCCAGATAGGCACCATTCACCAGATGTTGTTGGCATGTTCCCTGTCTCTGCTAAAACGGATGGTGCTGTTCTTTGAGCTGGGATTCATGAGCCGGGAAGGATGTAGTCCAGGTGACTCAGAGCAACATGCAGCAAGCTGGAACAAAAGCCAACGGAATTTAGTCTTGAGTTGATATATTACCTAAACCTTTATTTATGACATTCATGTTCTATTAACTATTTAGATGCTCTGTATGGGGTAATGCTTTGCCTTATCAGATATAGTTGTTTGTGTTGAGTGAGTTCTTATAGATCGTGAGATGTTTTGATCTTATCTCAGAGCACATTTTCATATAACTGTCTGCCTGAGGCCAATTATGCACTTCTGTATGTTCAACTGAAACTGAATTCCCTGAAAAGCAGACATAAGAATGTGTTCGTGTTTGGTGTGTGTGTGTGTGTGTGCATGGGGGTTATATTATCACATATGGTGTGTATTTGTGTTTGATTCAGGCTAAATTCAGGCTAAAACAGACACTGATAAAAGTGCTCACTTAAAGGACTCTTCCCTCTTCCAGGGGGGAATTCCCCATGTCCAATTAATACAGCAAGTTGGAGCTTCCAGGACACCTCCCACATCTAACGTTCTTGGAACATCTGTTTTACATGTTTACCTAGGACTCTCCTGACACACTCGTGATGTTTTAACAAGGGGGCACTATGAATTCAAATATCATTACATCAAACCCCCGCCATGCAAAATTGTCTCTTTTCTGCTTTAATGTTTGCATTTCTTTTTTGTTACTTCATTAATCCGTTGATTGTTTTTTTCATACATTAATACTTAGATAAATAATCATACTTAGATAAATAATGATCTCTTTCCTCAAATAATTTCTACAAAGTCCCTAAGAAGTGGATAATTACTAGCATGTAAATGAACTGAGCATGCACTTCCTGGTGTGTGTGTCCAGGGGTGCTACGTGTCTGCTGGTGTGTGTAGACGTGGGCTTACCTCACGAATACGACACACACCTGGAGAAAAGGAAGTGCGACAGGTGTGTGAGACGACATGTGAAAGCTAATTCATAATGCCGTACGGTGCTTGAAAAGCAATAACTGCTATTTAGTGCGTTCTGGCGTATACTGGCAGGGCAGGGGGCGGAGCCTGTAGGAATGGTAGATGTAATGTTAACAGACATCCTGCAGCTCTGGGTGGATAAGGCAAACATATTTGTGGAGTCGGTGTGAAGCCAGACAGCTCATCTCCATCCTCCTCTTGAACATCCCCCTGTCCGTATGCAGCATGTGCGGCTAATTCCTCCTCTCTGATGATCATCACCTGTGAACGTGAGCTACCTTGTCGGCCTGTTATGATGTCAATTTGGCACCATGGTTGCAATTCGTATATAAAATAGGTAATGTTCATCAAAATGAGGTATGCGTCACGTGGGTTATGTCATAAAGCACTGTGTCATCATCATAATCACTAGGTGTTAAAGATCAGTCTTACCCATTGATCGGTAGCTCTGATTGGTCAACTGTGATATGCTGGATAATTCAACCAGTAATCAATATGCTAATTACATTATTATACATTTTACATGAATTATACATTATTATACATGTATTATCAAAGCTTCAGGGAAGGTAAACTAGTTATATATGCATTATAGATGAGTCCCTCAGGAGCATTTAAGTCAGAGTTGTGCTGTTTTCTGGTAGAGGATCCCAAGGTGAGAAAAGCACCTCAATAGTTTAAAAAAGTGTAACTTGGAAAGTGGCCAGTCCACTTACCTATGGCTGCCACTCTAGAGTGTGAGAACCTTTCTATCCTTTCATCTAGTGAGGCCGTCAGCAGACGTATGTGGGTCTGTCGGGGTGGGGAATGGATCTGAGAAAGCACGAGCTGCCACCTAAACCTGTCCGTCATGCTTAAGGGCGGGCCTTCTTTGTTTGCTCTGACAGAATGAGTTAGTACTCTGCTGATCTACGTCCATGTTGACAAGGCCTCCAAGACACGGGGCGGAAAGCATTACAGCCCAAATGTAAACTGTGTATGTGTAAATTTGGCCTTTGCTTGGGCAGTTTAACGACCCTATTGTTATGGCTTAGGAAAACCCCAACCAGCATTATGTCATTAATCTACACTGTCAGCTGGGGACGTAGATAGAGGCCAGTGTATGGGGGTGTGTGTGGAGTGTGCGTGGTGTGTGTGTATGTGTGTGTGTGTGCACTTTTGTTTGTTGAATTGTTGCTTGTTTTAACTGAATGTGAGTGTTGTAATGTGGCTCCTGCATTAGTCAAAGATTCGTCAGGGTTAATATTTCAGGAAGGCCTAATTGCTGAAGCGTCGCCGTGTTGGAGAGCTGGTGTCCATCCAGGCGAGCCAAGCCGGGCAGAAGCCTGTGTTGATCCTGCTGTGCTCGCGCGTCGCACATTGGACATTGTCACTCTTTTTCAGCAGGATGGATAAGAGTTAAGAAAGACCTGGCATCTGTAACAAATAACAGTCCTTTGATGCTGGAGTTCAGAAGATAGCGGCTTGACTGATCAGGATAATAGTAAGATAAGCTTACTGCAAATGTGTCACTGTGTGTGTGTGTGTGTCACTGTGTGTGTGTGTGTGTGTGTGTGTGTGTCACTGTGTGTGTTCCCCTTGTCTACACAAAGTCAGAAACTCTCTCTTCCCATTTCCCCACTGTTGCAGTGGTCTGGAGACCCAGCCAGCCCCGTTTAGCTTGAGATGAACCACCATAGGCAGCATGGCTTCCAGGCCTTCTGGGACGTCAGGAAACAGACCCTGTAATAACGTTTAATTACTGCCGTGCTGCAGTGCTGATTTAGGGAGCCAATAAGCCAACGTTCTGTTTTCATTTCCTCAGTAGGGACTGGGGTCTAGGCCCCTCCACGTGAACCCAGGGACCTGGTCTTCAGGGTCAGCCTAGTCACGGGCGGTGGGGATCTCCTCCCTCCTCCTGTCCATCACCCTCACTCATTTCATGTTTTATCTCCCTCTCTCTCCCTCTGTGTTTGGATCTGCGGGGGTCATTAGGTGACTAAACGTTTGTTCCGATCACAAAGGCCAGGATGGTTTATACATTTCAGCACATCCATTAGTCAAGCTCCACGCATGCCTGTGTGTGTCTGTATGTTTGTGTGTGTGTGTGTGTGTGTGTGGGAGGGGGGGATTGTTCAGCCACTCCTTGCATCATCTGCTCTTCAGCACTGACAGTGATATCAGCACCTTTTTAGAGAGAGAGAAAGAGTGAAAGAGACAGAGAGAGGGAAAGAGGGAGAGAGACAGAGAGAGGGAGAGAGACAGAGAGAGAGGGAGAGAGGGAGAGATATAGAGGGAAAGAGGAAGAGAGACAGAGAGAGGGAAAGAGGGAGAGAGACAGAGTGAGAGGGAGAGAGGTGGTGATATAGAGGGAAAGAGGAAGAGAGACAGAAAGAGGAAAAGAGGGAGAGAGGGGGAGAGAGACAGAGAGAGAGGGAGAGAGACAGATAGGGAGAGGATGATAGAGGAGGTGTGTGTGTGTGTGTGGGGGGGGGTGTGTGTGTGTGTGTGTGTGTGTGGGTGTGTGTGTGTGTGTGGGGGGTGTGTGGGGGGGGTGTGTGTGTGTGGGGGGTGTGTGTGTGTGGGGGTGTGTGTGTGTGTGTGGGGTGTGTGTGTGTGGGGTCATTTAGCTTTGGAGAGCACTCATATCTACACTGACTGGCACCTTTTCCTCTTCACTCTGGAGTCTTACACCAGCACATCCGGCCATAACTCTAGACTTTATGGGACAAGTGTGTGTGTGTGACTGTGTATGTGTGTGTGTGTTTGTGCACATGAGTATGTGTGGGGTGTGTGTGTGTTTGTAAATGTGTGTTTGTGTGTTTGTGCACATGAGTATGTGTGGTGTGTGTGTGTGTATTTGTAAGTGCATGTGAGTATGTGATTGTATGTCTGCACATGTGTGTGTGTGTGTGTGTGTTTGTGTGATAGATATAGTGAGAAGTGTGATGAGTTCGTGAGGCTGGTGTGTTTATGTGGAAGTGTAAAGGATTAAATACTCCACCCAGACCTTTGTTCACCTCTGCCTGCCTTTCATTAGGATAAATGACATGCAAATGAAAAAACGATCTAGTGTTTGTTTGTGTATGTGTGTGTCTGTGTGTGTGTGTGTGTGTGTGTGTGTGAGAGAGAGAGAGAGGGGAACAGAGTGAGGGACACCTGCCTACTGCCTTTTATTCTGATACTCTGTGCTGTGTTATGAATATAGACCACACACCAACCTGACAACAGACACACACACACACACACACACCTCTACTGAAGTTATGAGATTGTCCTTACCCAGATCCCTATATCATATTAGTCTGTTCCTGAACAAGTCTCTCTAACCTGCAGTCACACCCCCGTTAACCTACTAAGGTTTAAATGAATTTGAATATCTGCCGTCATTGTTTCACACGAGCTGCACACACAAGGCCATGCTACACACACATGTTTGTTACACACACACGTTCATGCTACACACACACGTTTGTTACACACACACGTTCATGTTTGTTACACACACACGTTCATGCTACACACACATGTTTGTTACACACACACATTCATGCTACACACACATGTTTGTTACACACACATGTTTGTACACACACATGTTTGTTACACACACACATTCATGCTACACACACATGTTTGTTACACACACACAAGGCCATGCTACACACACATGTTTGTTACACACACACATTCATGCTACACACACATGTTTGTTACACACACACAAGGCCATGCTACACACACATGTTTGTTACACACACACATTCATGCTACACACACATGTTTGTTACACACACACAAGGTCATGCTACACACACATGTTTGTTACACACACACATTCATGCTACACACACATGTTTGTTACACACACACGTTCATGCTACACACACATGTTTGTTACACACACACGTTCATGCTACACACACATGTTTGTTACACACACACAAGGTCACGCTACACACACGCTGTTTGTTACACACACACATTCATGCTACACACACATGTTTGTTACACACACACATTCATGCTACACACACATGTTTGTTACACACACACATTCATGCTACACACACATGTTTGTTACACACACACATTCATGCTACAC
>JAGXOD010000021.1:3837500-3845000 GCA_020368025.1 Brachyhypopomus occidentalis
CTGTGAGCGTCTGGAGTCTGTGAGCGTCTGGAGTCTGTGAGCGTCTGTGAGCGTATGAAGTCTGTGACCGTCTGCAGTCTGTGAGCGTCTGGAGTCTGTGAGCGTCTGGAGTCTGTGAGCGTCTGTGGCGGAGCTGAAAGCAGCGTGACTAATGTGGGACAGAAGACGGTGGTAACGCCCCTTCATCATGTCTAGGCCTTGGAGACGAACATGGCAAAGTTCTTTAGCCACTCCGACTTCATCAAGCATGTGTTGCCCTCGCTGTCTGAGCGGATGACACAGTTGCTTGCAAATGGAAGACTAAGATCCATGTTAACCACCGCACATCGGACCAGGCCAATCACAGAGCGTCTAAACATGTCAGACCAAATCACAGTCATTCCTGAGCGAACAGCCCAGAATCAGGCTGGATTGGATCTGGGCTGGCAGACCCACGGAGGTCACGACCCGGACAGCTTCAGCCATTCTTCCTCTTCCTCACGTACGGTGGGAATTTAGCTCACGTATGAATTACATGATGCAAAAACATTACAGAAACACGGAGGTGAACTGTGGAGGTGAACTGTGGAGGTGGACTTTCCCCGTCTGGGGGATGAAATACTTTAACATGAATAAGAAAGTGAACTTAGTGACATGATAAATGTAACCTTAAAAATAGTGCATTAAAAAAGGAGTGTAATCTGAGTGCGTAACGTAAGCTAGAGGACACGGGTTGGTGTTTCTCTTAACAGACGGAGACTGTTGGACATAAGGTTTATTGATTAGATCATGTCACGCTTAACCCCTGATCGATGGGCACCAGATCCGTGACACTGATCGGTTTACATAGGTCCTCCCATGCATTGATCTCTCTCTCTCTCTCTCTCTCTCTCTCTCTCTCTCTCTCTCTCTCTCTCTCCCTCTCTCTCTCTCTCTCTCTCTCTCTCTCCCTCTCTCTCCCTCTTTGGCTTGGCGGAAATGTCCACAAGAAAAGTTGAAGACCAGCCTACAGACTTTCATCTAGAGGCAGTAAATGTCAGAGCCGGGATGTGGTGCTGAGCAGATGAGGACATGCATAGCCAAGATGTTTCTCACACATTATACATTCAGGAGAAACACTGCTGACCAGTGAAGTCGCCCGGAACACACACACACACACACACACTTCTTCAGTCTCCCACACAGATGGTTCAGTAGGGGAACCACAGAGCAGTACCAAACAAGGATCTAGTTCATGGAGCCTGGTGATCAGACGCACTATCACAGCAGATCTGCCTCACTAATGCAGTCCCACAATGCACTGCACTATAACCCAAACATGGCTATGCTGAGTCTGGGTTAGAAAGTTCCTCTTTCAGGAAGGAGAAGGCCAGTGAGTGGACAAGGAGTGGACAAGGAGTGGACAAGGAGATGGCCAGTGAGTGGACAGGGAGTGGACAAGGAGTGGATAGGGAGTGGACAAGGAGTGGACAGGGAATGGACAGGGAGTAGACAGGGAGTAGACAGGGAGTGGACAGGGAGTAGACAGGGAGTGGACAGGGAGTAGACAGTGAGTGGACAGGGAGTGGACAGTGAGTGGACAGTGAGTGGACAGGGAGTGGACAGGGAGTGGACAGTGAGTGGACAGGGAGTGGACAGTGAGTGGACAGGGAGTAGACAGTGAGTGGACAGGGAGTGGACAGGGAGTGGACAGTGAGTGGACAGGGAGTGGACAGGGAGTGGACAGGGAGTGGACAGGGAGTGGACAGGGAGTGGACAGGGAGTGGACAGTGAGAGGACAGGGAGTGGACAGTGAGAGGACAGTGAGAGGACAGGGAGTAGACAGGGAGTGGACAGGGAGTGGACAGGGAGTAGACAGTGAGAGGACAGACAGGGAGTGGACAGGGAGTAGACAGTGAGAGGACAGTGAGTAGACAGGGAGTGGAGAGGACAGTAGACAGGGAGTAGACAGGGAGTGGACAGGGAGTAGACAGGGAGTGGACAGGGAGTAGACAGTGAGAGGACAGTGAGTAGACAGGGAGTGGACAGGGAGTAGACAGTGAGAGGACAGGGAGTAGACAGTGAGAGGACAGTGAGAGGACAGGGAGTAGACAGGGAGTGGACAGGGAGTGGACAGTGAGAGGACAGTGAGAGGACAGTGAGTAGACAGGGAGTGGACAGTGAGAGGACAGTGAGAGGACAGTGAGTTGACAGGGAGTGGACAGGGAGTGGACAGGGAGTGGACAGTGAGAGGACAGTGAGAGGACAGTGAGTAGACAGGGAGTGGACACAGCCGTTTCTCTCTCACCATTGATTTCTTTTTCATATTGTAGAACACATGATTATTTTATGTTAACTAGACATGACTGTTTTCAATACTGTAAAGAATTTTGCTTTTAAAAGTACAGCCATGACAGTTTATTTATTCTAATTTTCTGCCATGTGAAATGCACACACACACACACACGGACCCCACACACAGACACACACACACACACACTCTGTACGTGTGCATATGGACACACATAGACATTTTTCTTTTTTTCTTTCTTTCTTTCTTTCTTTCTTTCTTTCTTTCTTTCTTTCTTTCATCCAACAACCTGTGTCTCATCAGATCCGTGAAAAGGAAGGAGTCCCTGCAGGCACAGGAAATGACCTCAGAGGGCAGCAGAGGTCAGCCAAGGTCAGCTAGCATTGATAGAAGGTTGATGGCAGGTTATTAGAAGCTCTAATGACAACTAAATCTGCCACGTCTCCATGGCGCCTGTGGCTACACTACCCAAGGTCAGGCAGCCCTTTCTGGCCCAGATGGCGGTACAGGGGACTACACACTCACTCACGGCCTCACAGGTATTTCATCACATCGAGTAACTTCTAAAACAAGCATTGCTGTTTGGTTAAACCCTTGTGTGAAACATCACAGATGTTGTGAATGAAACCTCAATCCCAGCCTCACTTAAACAGCATATTTGCCTTTTACAGATGTTAAAGGATCGCATGTAGTTGTCAAACTCACAAACACACAGGCACGACCATCCTATGGATTTAGAACAGAATATAAAGCAAAAGAACAATTATTTCCTGACCAGAAGGAAGTTCATAATGGTGAACAACATTTTTTTTGCATGGTGGGTTCAGCGCAAGAGTCACCCCTCCCTTCCAGCCTAGGTTGAGCTCTACCAGCAGCTGAGGCAATTACATAACTGTCCCAGCAATGCAGGTCGTGCCATTCATCTATGGGAGAGGGGGAGTTCCTCAGGCTCAACTCAGAGCCCTACCGCACATGTCTGCCTGCTCACACCTGCAAATCATTTAGCTTCAACTTGTTTATTTAACTTTTTGTGAGTGCTACCACTGTTTCATCTGTGCTTGAGTCGCACCAAACGCAGCTCACCCCCAGAGGAGGTCGACAGCGATTAAACCAAACCACCAACCAAATGCCAGCAAATTAGTGAAGGGAAAGTACACACACACACACACACTCAGATCCTGGAGAAACTTCATTCGTGCAGCATAATGGATGAACAATTTAGAGAGGAGGAAATGTGGACTTGCTTGTTGTTTGATTGTTTTCCTTCTTTTAAGATAAAGTTATTTCCTCTGATGACAGTCTGGGCCTCGTCTGGACCTCTTACACCCCCTCGGTTTATTTAAGACAGCGGCGTTGCTCGAGACGACCACATACGCGGTCTTCACATTGTCGACACGCTGTTTGAGCAGCTCGAGAACACGCCGATTCTCCCTTAATCCATTCAGAGTTCATTCCCACTTCAGAGTGAATTAAACACCAAGATGAAAGTTCATTAGGGTGAGCAAAACACATTTATTACACACAATTAAGAACTCTCTGCCCTGTGTACGCTAACAAGGTTGTAGCTCATTGATCGCTTGGCTAAGGGTCATCAAACTGAACCAATCACACAACAGAATGAGCCCCTGTAGCACAGCAACAGAGCAGCGTTTCCATTTGAATGTAGATTCATTAGAGAGGAAGACCGCGTTCTGAGTTATATGTGTGTGTGTGTGTGTGTGTGTGTGTGTGTGTGTGCCTGTCTGAAAATGCACAATTCGTGTTGAGAGTATATCCGGTCTTTCTTTTGAGGAGACATGGATGTTGTCTTTCAGCACGTGGCTCCTTGTTTCCATTTGTTACTTACATGTGTGTGTGTGTGTGTGTGTGTGTGTTCTTGCCCAATAAAAGCTCAAAGGAAACGCAGCAACTCCTGTCATTGTTTCAGGGCAGAAGAAAATCCACACTGGGAATATCAGCTTTAAGCTCACATCCTCCAGACACAGACACACACACACACTCTCTCTCTCAGATGCAGACACATACACACACTCTCTCTTTCTCTCTCTGTCTCAGATGCAGGCTCACATACACACACACACACACACCTTTGCATTATCGCTTGCCTTCCTGTGTCCTAGTCGGCCTCACTATGGTGGCTTCCTGTAGAGAAGTGAGAGGGGAGAAGGAATGTGCAGGAGAGGATAGAGGAGACCCAGGAGAGGAGACCCAGGAGAAGGTACCCAGGAGAGGAGACCCAGGAGAAGGTACCCAGGAGAGGAGACCCAGGAGGGGAGACCCAGGAGAAGGTACCCAGGACAGGAGACCCAGGAGAAGGTACCCAGGAGAGGATACACAGGAGAAGGTACCAAGGAGAGGAGACCCAGGAGAGGAGACCCAGGAGAAGGTACCCAGGAGAGGAGACCCAAGAGAGGAGACCCAGGAGAGGAGACCCAGGAGAAGGTACCCAGGAGAAGGTACCCAGCGTTTGCCCCCGCTAGTCCCCCGGGACCCTTAATGAGTTAGGAGAGGTGGCGAGAGTGCTCTCACACGTGTGTGTGCATGCACAGACACATGCATACAAACACACACACACATACAGAAGCCCATTTTTTTTATCTTAGCCGTTCAGTGTTTACAACACACACCTTTGAATAAATAAAGAACACCCGAATTCTGGCAGTGTTGAAAGAACCTCCTACTGTTTCATAAAACACACACACATGCAAAACATACACTGAAACACACACATACACATGCAGATGCAAAACACGCACACACACAAACTCAAACTCAAAACACACTCAAAACACACACACACACAAACACACACTCAAAACACACACACTCTCACTGCTATCTCATGACCTTGTCTCCTGGTGATGCCAGGTGAGCAGATCCTCTCACTGTTTCTCCATGGCTTCCTATCACGTGTGTAAGGGATAAATGCCTCTGGTATAAACCCTTACTCCACCCGGACAAACTCCATCCGCCCTCCTCAGCCAGCTATTAGCCACCACTGGGTGGATATCCGTCTCCTGTGTAGGCGCGTGTGTCAGGTCACTTCCTGCTGCTCGCATTCCTCGACCTCCAACCCCCCCCCCCCCTCCCCCCCACACACACACACACACACACTCACTCACTCCACCCATGTACCTCCACCTCCACACCCAAACCAGAGCCCACGGTGTCTCACCACGACACCACATCTGACCCAGGGAAGCGGAGAAGCGGGAGAGAACCTCGTTTGCTCGGCGGAGTTGCGGGGGGTGAAGCGCGGGGTTATGGCTGAGGAGCGTCTGTGTATCCCTCCTCTTCGCGGCTCTGATCCTGCGTCCCTGAGGAATTCCCACCAGGAATTCCAGAGAATGGGACTCCATTTGCACTTGTTTGTGTTTGTGTGTGCATGTGTTCCGAGTGTGCATGGGTACATGTGTGTGTCTGTGTGTGTGCGTATGCCCTTGTGTGTGTGTGTGTGTGCGTGTGTAGGGGCATGTTTCGGATGTGGTGCTTCCTCTGGTTACAGACTGATCTGTCCAAGGAGGACTACACATCCAAATGCTAAGACATTTACAATGGGGCTCAGCTCCTGTCTGTGTTAATGTTATCAGCGGCAGACAACGCCTAACTGCCACAGTAGGTGTAGCACCTGCCCATCCAGTCTCGACCGCATTTCATTCCTTTCGCGGAACACTTGCCATCTGATAATTATGGGGAAACAGAAATTCAGTTCCTCTCACCTGACAGGGGTGACTGAAAATATTGTCCCTTAAGGTTGAACAAACTGACACAATGTTGAAATCAGTGGTATGTCAGTTATATAAAAGGGATTTTAACAGCTCTAATGTTTCAGTTCTATCTGTGTTCTATTGCCATTTGTTTAATCAGTACGAGTGTTTGTTTAATCAGTATGGGTGTTTGATTAATCAGTATGGGTGTTTGATTAATCAGTATGGGTGTTTGTTTAATCAGTATGGGTGTTTGATTAATCAGTATGGGTGTTTGATTAATCAGTACGAGTGTTTGTTTAATCAGTATGGGTGTTTGATTAATCAGTATGGCTGTTTGATTAATCAGTATGGGTGTTTGATTAATCAGTATGGGTGTTTGATTAATCAGTATGGGTGTTTGTTTAATCAGTATGGGTGTTTGATTAATCAGTACGAGTGTTTGTTTAATCAGTATGGGTGTTTGATTAATCAGTATGGCTGTTTGTTTAATCAGTACAAGTGTTTGTTTAATCAGTATGGGTGTTTGATTAATCAGTATGGGTGTTTGATTAATCAGTACGAGTGTTTGTTTAATCAGTATGGGTGTTTGATTAATCAGTATGGCTGTTTGTTTAATCAGTACGAGTGTTTGTTTAATCAGTATGGGTGTTTGATTAATCAGTATGGGTGTTTGATTAATCAGTATGGGTGTTTGATTAATCAGTACGAGTGTTTGTTTAATCAGTATGGGTGTTTGATTAATCAGTATGGCTGTTTGTTTAATCAGTACGAGTGTTTGTTTAATCAGTATGGGTGTTTGATTAATCAGTATGGCTGTTTGTTTAATCAGTACGAGTGTTTGTTTAATCAGTATGGGTGTTTGATTAATCAGTATGGGTGTTTTATTAATCAGTATGGGTGTTTGATTAATCAGTATGAGTGTTTGTGTAATCAGTACGAGTGTTTGTTTAATCAGTATGGGTGTTTGATTAATCAGTATGGCTGTTTGTTTAATCAGTACGAGTGTTTGTTTAATCAGTATGGGTGTTTTATTAATCAGTATGGGTGTTTGATTAATCAGTATGAGTGTTTGTGTAATCAGTACGAGTGTTTGTTTAATCAGTATGGCTGTTTGATTAATCAGTATGGGTGTTTGATTAATCAGTATGAGTGTTTGATTAATCAGTATGGCTGTTTGATTAATCAGTATGGGTGTTTGTTTAATCAGTATGAGTGTTTGTTTAATCAGTATGGGTGTTTGATTAATCAGTATGGGTGTTTTATTAATCAGTTTGTTTGATTAATCAGTATGAGTGTTTGATTAATCAGTATGGCTGTTTGTTTAATTTGAGTGTTTGTTTAATCAGTATGGGTGTTTTATTAATCAGTATGGGTGTTTGATTAATCAGTACGAGTGTTTGTTTAATCAGTATGGCTGTTTGATTAATCAGTATGGGTGTTTGATTAATCAGTATGAGTGTTTGATTAATCAGTATGGCTGTTTGATTAATCAGTATGGGTGTTTTATTAATCAGTATGGGT
>JAGXOD010000021.1:3850000-3915000 GCA_020368025.1 Brachyhypopomus occidentalis
TAAGGACTGTAATGGATGACAATTCATTTCGCTATATTTCATACTTTTAGTACCATATTATCTATTTGTTTGTTTGCTTGTTTTGGCTTCATCGTGAGTGCGTTAATGGCGGTGGAGATAATGGGCGGAAGCCCTTGGAAGGAAAGATCGAGCGATAAACGGATGAGTGTGGAAATGGACAGAACAGGACCGGAAGAACGAGCACAGGGCATGTCTGACAGTTTGGAGGGGTTGCGAAGGAAGAGGTCTGGTAAGAGGTCAGGGTTCACACTGGGTTTAGGGTCATGAGCCCGGACAGAGAAAGATGAGGCAGGATAGAGTGGAAAAGGAATGCTCTCTCAATGCTAAACCACCCCCTTTCAACACCTCAAAGAGAACCTTGTCAGCTATGACGAGCAATATGAATGAGCAGATTAGCTGTGGAATTCTGGGTAGGGTGGTCCTCTCCCATGCATCCCCACTCTGAGTAAACGACTGGGCATTGCCAACACACCCTGCCATGCACAATTTGATAAGTGATTGCTGATGAACGTGGGACGTGTGTCCCGTCAGCCCCCAGACGTCTCGGGGATCTGCAGACAGCCGAGTAGCTCCTGTGTGGTGCTTCAGTCAGTGGCTGAATCACAGTTAGCACTGTGTGAAGCCACAGAGCTTCTAAGCTCCCAAAGGGAGTCGGGCCTTTAAAGACTTACAGTAACTGAACCAGTGTCTCCACCTACTTTCCCTCCCTGTGTTCGCTCTCTCTCTCTCTCTCCCTCTCTCTCTCCCTCTCCCTCTCACTCTCACTCTCTAGGTCTCTCTCCCTCTCTCTCTCTCTCTCTCTCTCTCTCTCTCTCTCCCTCTCACTCTCTAGGTCTCTCTCCCTCTCTCTCTCTCTCTCTCTCTCTCCCTCTCCCTCTCTCTCACTCTCACTCTCTAGGTCTCTCTCTCTCTCTCTCTCTCTCTCTCTCACTCTCAGGTCTCTCTCTCTCTCTCTCTCTCTCTCCCTCTCTCTCTCTCTCTGGGTGTGTTTGTGCTTGGTTGTCCCTGGTGCGTAGTTTGTGTGTTCTGGCAACACATCAAAGACCACTCGACAATATCACCCATGGGCATGGAAAAGAGAGAGGGAGGAAGAGATATAGAGGAAAGGGGAGAGAGAGAGAGGGATGTCAAGAGAAAGAGACCTCTCATTAAACTGCAAGCACTCCATTTAATGTGGGCACAGATGAAAACGGCAGCATTTACAAGCATGCCCCCCCACCTCCCCTCTCTCTCTCCCTCTCTCTCTCTCTCCCTCTCCCTCTCCCTCTCTGTTTTAACCATCTCCTTGCACCTCACGTGAACATCATCTTTTGCTCGTTAACATGGCAGTCACTTCCTTGTCATGTTTGTAAACCAATCAGCTTCTTCTTTAGGTTCATGTGCTCATGCGCCTTCCTCTGAAGGCCTTTCATTATGTGCGAGTGGTCTGTGTGTGGCTGCGTGCGCATTCCCGCCAAGTCTTCCCCTGTAGCTGACACTGTCTGGGTGATTCATGGCAGATTGCATGTGTTATGGCCTCAGGAGGAGTCCGATACTTTACATAGTTGAAGAGGAGTAGACATTTACATCAAAGGACTGATATTCCTTTAAGCAGTCTTGCATTCTCTCTGTTACACACAGTCAAACACACATACACAGAAGAAGTCACCATTACTGTATGATGAACAATAATTCTCAACTGATTATAGGTCTTTTCACTCATTTATTTCAGACTCTTCATGCCTCTGTCTCTCTTCCACCTCTCTCTTATATCGCTCTCTCTCTTCCACCTCTCTCTGAGCTGTGAGCTCTCTCTCTTTTGTCCTCTCTGCATGTGAACGTTCTTGAAGAACTCTCCTGCCGTCAGCTCAGTGGGCGTGCGGGATGCACTTCAAGTGTGTCATTTGTGTCCTGATAACACCTGCAATTTCACGTCTCACTGGAAAAAGAAAACGTGTCCACTCGAGTAATCGTTCCATAACGTCTCACATGTACCAGATCCGGAACGTCAGATGTGTCGGATCCCTCCGGCAGCTGATGAATTACCTGGAGTGCGTGTGGGAAAATTGGCCAGGTTTAGGCCTCCGTGTAAAATGGACTGCATCAATTTGTTAAACGGCACACGGATGGGAACAAAAACCTTCAACATCTTTATTGGCCGTGTGTCATGTGGTGCGACCTAGTATGCAGTCCTTTGTTTAGTTTTGTTTTGCACGAAATGACAGAAACATCAGTCTGTACCAACCAGGTAACTGTGGTCTCCCGGTCTCTCACTATATCAACCTGAGAGAGAGAGAGAGAGAGAGAGAGAGAGAGGGAGAGAGAGAGAGGGAGAGAGGGAGAGAGGGAGGAGAGGGAGAGAGAGGGAGCGAGAGGGAGCGAGAGGGAGCGAGAGAGAGAGAGAGAGAGAGAGGGAGAGAGGGAGAGAGAGAGAGAGAGAGAGAGAGAGGGAGAGAGGGAGAGAGAGAGAGAGGGAGAGAGAGAGAGAGGGAGAGAGAGAGAGAGAGAGAGAGAGAGAGAGAGAGAGAGAGAGAGAGAGAGAGAGAGAGAGAGAGGGAGAGAGAGAGGGAGAGAGGGAGAGAGGGAGAGAGGGAGAGGGGAGAGAGGGAGAGGGGAGAGAGAGCCCGGTGACTGCCTGAGACCCCGTACCTGCACACAGTCTGTCCTTCTGTGTTTGATCTGTCTTACCTCCCCATCACCAGGTGTAGAGGAAATGCCCTGGGGGAGGGAACGGGGCAAGGGGCGGGACTTCCTGTCTCCTGCATTCAACAGTAATCTGTCAGTCAAGCATAAATCAGAGAGGAGGAGCAGGGCTTTTACAGGTAACGGCCTTCAGGAATGTGTCCGGGAGGCCCATACCTGAACCGAGATTCACACCGAGAATCTTTGCACAGCTCAGAGGCACAGCTCGTTAAAGTTTATCTTTGTGTTGAATGTACACTGTAGAATGGGTCTCTTTGACATGCTACGTATATACTAAACACATTTCTATTTTGATTTAAACAGATCACATATACTGAATTGTCAGAAAAAAACATTTAACATAAACAAAAAGCAAGCAATAGGTTGTTTCTCATCAACACAGATTGGTTTCATTCCATGGGTTACTCTGGGCTATGTAGTCATTTTAAGTCGTGCAACTCTGGGGTATGTAGTGATTTGAAGTGTTCTAACTCTAGGTTATTCTTTCATTTGAAGTGGTGTAAATGGGCTATGTATGTAACTCTGGGATATGTAGTCATTTGAAGTGCTGTGTCTCTGGGATATGTAGTCATTTGAAGTGCTGTGTCTCTGGGATATGTAGTCATTTGAAGTGCTGTGTCTCTGGGATATGTATGGATGGATTACTTTATCCTTCTTCATACTGCTTCTGTGTTGAACATTGGCATTTTCAGCATCTATATTTGAGTTACATTAACTTAACTCTCCCAGAAAGCAGGAGTGTGGAGAGCAGCTGCTTTCCGATCACTAACTTAGACTAAACGTTTGGTTGGCATCTGTTTGAGGACACAGCAATAGCTGTAGGAACCATACAGTCAAACCTACAGGACTTTTAAATACCCATAACCCTCAGTGCGGCGGTTCTGGGGGCAGTGCGAACCCTTACGGGGGTCGCCATGGCGAACTCATTACAGTGTTTTTGGTGTCGTTGCCAGTTTGCTTAAAATAAGACGCACGCCTGCTTACAGCTGTGAGCCATTTTCCCCTCTTGGAACTGAACAGCCAACAGTGTGGTACAGGTCCCACACACACACACACACACACACAGAGCTCCGGCATGTAAACAAACTGCAGTGACACTAATACACTACAAAGTCTCCCGAGATAACACCGATGTTCCTCTTTAGGCGAGTTTGAACTCTGCACATCAGAAGCAAGAGCCTCGCGCTCTGCATTATGTCACTCTGACTCCCTGAACGCTCTTGCGTAATCTCGGAGGGCGCGAGTCCAGCCGCCTGCACACGCAAGTGTACGTGCGTGTGGTCCCTCGTGTGTGAGGCGAGTGTTGAGTATGTGGATTAGTGCGAATTGTAGGTTTCCTCTCTCACACAGCTGCTGGGCTGGCTGAAATTACAGGGCTGTCTGCCATAATGTGCGCGTGCGTGAGGCAGGAACAACGGTGGCGGAAACACCGCCAAGCGGAGTCACCAACCTAGGGGACGTTTGTTTACTCCTGCAGGAGCGATGTCTCTGCGCCCTCGGTCTCTTTTTGACATGTTATTATTTAATCATTTAGCAGACCAGTGTACTTTCCCCGTTCATGGAACAGTATGACTGGACTTTTGTCTGGAACAAGGGCGCCATCTAGAGGCAAAACGAGGAAACTCATACGGCAATGACTGTCAAAGTCGTACCTAAGGGAGAACTACGGAACAGAACTCCTGGCCTTTGGTATTAGTGAAGAAAAGAAGCAGTTATACAGTAATTGATTTTATTTTGCCAACTGATTTTTCATTATGAGCATAACAAAAGAAAATGTCTCATATGGGACGAACGCATTGTGGTCTCTGTGTGAAGTGAGGAGTCCATGCACATGTAAACAAGCCCAAAAAAACCCCCCAAAAAAAACCGTAACTCATTTCAAACTTCATTTTTGCAGCTTGGACACGCCGAGTCAGAAGGAGCTGCTCAGAAAGCTCTGAAGAGCTGATTGGGGAGGTACCCCAGGTGGAGGAACGATGTCTGGGCCTCGCGCTCCAAGTTAGCTAGTTCCTGCACGGTGGGAGCCAGAACATCAACGTGTCCCTTATAAAGACCACCTGAGAGAGAGGGGGGGGGGAGGGAGGGGCTTATAATGGGCTGGGGCAGTGTTTATGGATGTGTGGGTGTGTGTGTGTATCCACATGTATGTTCACCTCCTGCAGCTCGGCGCTGTCCATACGCGACCTTCCCATCGAATTCGTCCACAGGAACTTTGATGTCTGGCTCACACTGGGTAATGGTACACTTCAGATGCTCCTCAATGTCTCCCAGCAACTGGACGCACGCACGCACGCACACACGCACACACACCTTACAGAGCCTGATCCCCATGGCTGTGAGTATGAGGCATGCTTTGAGGGACCCTCACCTCCTTCTCATTATACCAGATGGTACATCCTCCATCATCTTTTAACCTGGTGTTATTGCAGCCGCGGCCTCTGTTGGCACAAACATGATACCACACCTACACACACACACACACACACACACACACACCTTAACGTCTGCTCAACAGTCTCACTTTTAAATACATTATATTTTTCTGTTTTTACCTTCTCCTTCTCCATGGCAACCAGGGATATGGCCAGACCCATCCTGTTGGAAGATAAACAACAAAGACCCGTCAGAACGGGGACATCCATCAGCGGGTCAGCACCAGGTGGAGGTGACGGAGGAGTCCTACCTCTCCGCCCTGCCCACACGGCCGATGCGATGCACGTAGTTCTGTTTCTCGTCTGGCAGGGTCACGTTTATTACTGAGGGAAAAGGATGTTAGCAAACCAGTGAGGGCTGTGGGGAAGGTGCAGGGCCTAGTCACGCCTTCCGTGTGCCAGAGTGTGCCTCTGAGGTTTGGCCTTCGCCGCTTACCGTAGGGGACGCCGTGGATGTCGATTCCTCTGGCTGCCACGTCTGTGCAAATCAGAAACTTCACGTCTCGTTTCTAAGGAAGGAAAGACAGCGGAGACCCTTCAGGATGAGAGGGACCTCCGTGCTTCACGTCAGGAAAGATGACATCACTTCCTGTTACCTTGAACCTCTCCAAGTTGTACTTGCGTTCGTTCGGCTTCCTGTCACCATGGAGACAGACGCACGAGAACTGATGGCCTTTCTTGTCGGGACCTAAGGAAACGAGAGGTCGAAAGTGCACAAGGGCATCATGGGTAATGGAGTCCCCTCCCCCTGCCCCTCCCCCTGAGTGCATGCGAGTGTAGCTCCACCTCCTCCCTGCTGGATGAGGTGCTGCTCCATGTTGTCACAGTCGATCTTTGTCCTGCAGAAGATGATGGCCTGGTCCATCTTGTGCTCCTTGATGGCACGCACTGCATACTCGCCCTTCAGGATCTTGATGGCCTCGGACCACATCTCTAGCGCAACGACATGGTCTCCGTTAGGGAGCAGCAGAACCCACATCTGCCTCAGCCGCAACTCGAGAGGTTTAATGATGGAAACGGTGGTGAATCTGGTGAACACCAGCGCGACCAACCTGGGGTGTTGGCGCCGGGCCTCGTGTTGTCCTTGGCATGCACTTCATCAGTCTGAAACACAAGGCCCACCAAAGGTGTCTTTATACATGCCAGATTAAAAAACCAGCTGAACATGAGCCGACTGGTCAGTCTCAACAGGAAGCCACGTGGGTTTGGGCCACGTGGTTCTTCGCACGTGTACCCTGATGTGGTTCTTGCCCAGTTTCTCCCACAGCCGGTCAGCCTTGGGGTTGACGGGAACCACCACATGATGCACCGTCTCGGGGACGGAGTCCTCGCCCTTCAGATCCACCCAGGTGGGGAAGTGCATGATCTTCTCAGAGAGCTTCTTCACGTCAAACGAGTGCAGTGTTGCTGAACACACGATCACCTACAGCACACACACACACACGCAAATTGGGGCACGTTGGTGTTTTCTTCAGGTCACCGCGTACTGGATGCTGTGGTAGGAAAGACCTGCAGAAGAATCTACCTGCAGCCTCTTTCCGTCGGACGTGACCTGGGGTATCTTGTTGTAGACCCTCATGATGAAGTCGGTGTAGCCAGCCGAGAGGAGCCCGTCCTGGAGGAGGGACCAACGGGGAGGACGTTCTTTTCTAATTGGCTTTATAACCCACCAATAACTGAATACATCGACCACAGGCAAATGCTGATTCGCTGATTACTGTGTGCTATGCAGATGAACTACGATCGTCTCCGATCTACATACACACTCATCCAGAACGAGGAAGCGCACTTGGGACAGATCCAGCTTGCTTGTAGATATGAGATCATCCAGTCTGCCTGGAGTGCCAACCACTATATCAACCTGTGAGAGTGAGAGAGAGAGGGAGGGAGAGAGAGAGAGAGGGAGAGAGAGAGAGGGAGAGAGCAATGTGAGGCTTTGTTCATGCTTCTACTGGCTCAACACTCACCCCAGAACTCACCCCACTCAACACTCACCCCAGAACTCACCCCACTCAACACTCACCCCGCTTTCCAGAACAGACAACTGCTCCTTGGCAGCCACTCCTCCGATGATCAGCAACCCTCTGCAACGACAACATCTGCTCGGTCAGCTTCTACAACAGTCCACCGAGACGTGTCCAAACCCGCCGGCGCCCAAATGTCCCAGGCGGCTCACCGTAGTTTGGGGTTCTCAACGTATTTCTTAAACTGGGTGACGTTGCTGAGGGTTTGCTCAGCCAACTCTTTCGACGGCTCCACAATCAGAGCCCTCGGGGAGCTGGTGTTGGACTTCACCTGACTCACTGTGGCGCTGCCTACGGGACCACACGCACGCGTGCAGACACACACACACACACACACGCGACGCCGTTAGACAAAGCTAACGTGACCACACGTCCGTGCTTCAGAAGACAGCAGCGAGGAGGAGCACAGCTCACCAGTCTGAGTGGTCTTAACAACGTGGCCATCCGGGGCTTGGTCCAGGGCCACAAAGCCCTGTTTGGGAGTGTTCTTGAAGGGCTCCCCTCCAAAGTTAAACTTCAGTTCAGCATTCTGGTCATTACAGTCGGGAGGCAAATTTAATACATTTGGAAAGTGGTAGCAAATCTTTAGAGCAGCAGGTAGAAAATCGTGTGTGAAGTAGTGTGTGAAAGGTGGGCAGGTAATGTGGTGCAGGGTGTCCCGTCACCTTGAGGACACAGGACGCGAAGAAGGCCTGATTCCTCAGGTTCTGTGGAATCTCGAATGCGAGGCCAAGATCATTACCTGTCAAAGAGCAAAAGGTCAAATGCACACCAACAGGTTCCCGACAGTCTACCCATCACATACTGGGCTGAGCGGTCTGGACAACAGGTCTACAGTTTGTGTTTGCTTCATGAACCATATTAACATCCCACTAATGATCCTGACATGAATCCCTTTCATAAACTGACATGATTTTACAATTTCTTGGACGACATGCATTCTCTAAACGAGCATTTCAGAGGCCAAAATTTTGCGATGATGACTAGCAATGTGCAGCCTGAACCTGTACAGAAGACATCAAGCAAGATGTAAAAGAACTTCTGTCTACGGAGAGGCAAACCATTTTTGGAGAAGATGATGTGGCCTTTGTCCAGGTCGAGGTAGCATCCGATAGTGTCATGCATAGTGAATTCCTGTTAAAAGAAAAACAAGGTGTGTTCCGGTCCAGCAGCAGGTAAACACATCTCCATCCTGAACACATCCCCCTCAACAGAGGCGGTGCTCCTGAACACATCCCCCTCAACAGAGGCGGTGCTCCTGAACACATCCCCCTCAACAGAGGCGGTGCTCCTGAACACATCCCCCTCAACAGAGGCGGTGCTCCTGAACACATCCCCCTCAACAGAGGCGGTGCTCCTGAACACATCCCCCTCAACAGAGGCGGTGCTCCTGAACACATCTCCGGGATCTTACTTCTCCGTAGCTATCGAACTGCTTGTTGTTGGATTTCTTTCCCGTGCCACCAAAACCGAAGCCAAACTTGTCCGTGCCTGGTGAGGGGGGGGGGGAAACACGTGGGGTTGTTGGAGGAATTCGAGCTGCATCTAAGAACAAGAGCCAGGAAGACTAACTGGAAGGGGCGGGGCATACCCAGATCCAGGGCCGCCTGGCTAGTGGACCAGCCAATCCTGCACAAGCCTTGGTCCTGGCAAGAGACCTCGTAGTAATATTTGCCTAAGAAAGAAAGAAGTAGAACAATATTCTATTGATTATATTATATTATACTAAAATTATATTAAAAGCTGATGGACACATTTGACCCTAGATGTAGTCTTGGTAAGCACTGCCCTGCTTGTAGAGCGGTTTGGGAGGACAGCTCACCCTTGCTCACCGCCCGGGTGGAGCGGCAGCCGTGCCACTCCTTAAACTCTCTGCTCTGGCAGCACAGGCCGTCTGGACCGATAGCTGGAGAACCACGAGACAAAAGCTTTGCTTTCACCCGACTGTCAGTTCGGTCAGGCTTCACATGTACATCAAGGCACACACCACTTGTTAGCTTAGGTCTAAGAAACTACTAGTCCACTACAGAAGCAGAGTCTTGAAAATGACATTTTTTTTTTTACCAAAACAATCATTTGAAAGACTGACAAGAGGGAACAAAAGCAGCAAGCACTCACCAAATGCTGTGCTTCTATCATACGGGTTCATCTGCCATTTATTAAACACTGCAGCGAAGACCATCAAAAAGAAAAAATAACGATTACAAGGTGGGTGGAGGTGGCACACACACACACACACACACACACACACACACACACACACACACACACACACACACACACACACACACACACACACACACACACACTCAAATTTCCAATCCAGTTTTAACAAAATCTGATCTCGTATTGCTTAGTAAAAAAAACGAGTCTCAGCTTTGGCCAACTCGCATAAAGCAGCTAAGAGTGCAGCTGCATGTTGGTCCATTGTAACTTTAACGCCGACTTACAAAGCCAAACGATGTGTGTGATGCTGCTGTGATGGAGGTTACTATAGCGATACAAGTTACTAGGCGACTGCGTTAGTGCGTGGCGGACCTGCTCCCCCCGTCTTGACCGTCGCGCGACCCTTTTTCCCCTCCTGCAGATCCTTCAGCGTCTCGTACACGATCTGGATCACCGGGATGCTGAACGCCTGTTAGGCCCAAGCGAAACAGTGGCTCAGAAGTATCTGGTGATACTGTGAGGCTTGTTGTCAGAACCAGCAGATTTCTGTTGTTGTTGCATGATACACAGTGTGCGTTGCTTTAAGTGGGCGGCTGCTGCAACGACACCCCGAAGGTCTTGGCCAAGAATGTGCATCTCTGCTGCAAAGAACCAGCCCTACCACAGTAGTGTGTGCGCTGCCCGGGTTTAGACTTACTCCGGTTTTGCCGCTCCCTGTCTCAGCAGCCTGTTTGGGGGGAGAAAACGCTTGAAAAGCCAGAAAGAAGCACAAAGTTCTTCCACATGAGATGGCGGCGCCACAGGCACCAGTGGCCTTACCATAAGCACGTCTCCTCCTCCCAGGATCAGCGGGATGGACTCGGCCTGAATGTCGGTTGGCAACCTGACAAGCATTGAAAGGGAAGATGGAGACAACGACCATTTTGGTTATGTTATTCTCTGTGGATAATGTTACATAATAAAAGTATAGCAGTGACAGAGGGTGAAGGAGAGCTGGAGCTGTGGTAACGCCGGAGAGGGAGACTCTAAAGTCACACTGGATAACCAACATGTCCCAGGTTAGCTTAACTAGCAATCACAGACAACGCTCACGTACAGCCAGTCCATCTCTTCAACGGCCTGCGCGATTTCGGGCATGACGCCCATCTCTGCAGAAAGACAACGACGCGGACATTACTGTCATTTAGCCGCACGAAGAATTTTAACGCTGCAATCGTAGAGCCAGACTTACCAGAAAACGCAGCCATGATCGTGCACTGTCAGCAACCGGATGTGATGTGTGCCGAGATTTTGGCCGGGTGCGCGGTCTTAAAAACGTTCCGTGTAAGCGCGCACCGGAGCAGTTTGGTTCCCATAAGTTTTTGGAGGAAAATCATTGCGCTCTGAATCGGCTTCTGAGTTACGTTTACTAACCGAGCGAAAAATAAACGTGATGCTTACTTTTGCACGTTTGTAACGGTAATAGCAACGACATATGTTATATTATATCCACATTGAATATCTTTGCAGGGATTTTTGAACTTTGCAGGACACCGTAGATTGACGCACAGGAGCCTTAAATGAAAACATGGCAGCAGATATCATTTTGGAAGATGAAGAAGAGAACATTTTGTATGATTTACTTATCAACACTGAATGGCCGCCTGAAACGGACACGCAGGTTGGTACAATCTCATGCTTTAACCTTAAAAAAACAATAATTCCCTGTTGCTACAGAGCTGTTGACGTCTTTCATGGCGTCCAAACTGCAGAGCCACGTAGCCCAAACACAGCCCTGTACTTTCAGTCAGGGAGATGGCTAGTTAGCTAGCAGCAAGTTTCACTTTTAGTTATAAAAATGTGTTTGGGTTACGTTATGTTTTCGTTTTTTTTAACTTATATATTTATAGAAATTCTACTGGCTGTCCTAAAATAGTGACTTAACTGGTTGTCTGTGTTTTACAGGTGCGTGGGTTCAAAGAGCGCAGTTCCTCTCTTATCGCCAAGGCAGTAACAGGTGTGACCACAAACACTCACTTACACTTATTATTATTATTATTGGGAGGGGGTACAGTGTTTATGGCCTTTTGACTGAGTTGCTCACTATAAAATGTTTGTTTGGAATGTAATGTGTTTTTCTTTTGTGATCTTGCACAAGATTAAAAAACACAACATCTAAAAATAGGCTGTAGTCTTCAATTTTGTTAATCATGATGTTTGTACCAGCTATAAATATGTTAGCGGTATGTCAGTGAAATGCTGAGATCAACTACCTGTTTGCACACACCTAATGAAACCATGTCTTCCAGGGCCATTACGCTTCATTCTGCACTACCTTTGGTACAGGTATGATATCATCACACTACTCGTTAGCACGGAAGGCATCATTATGATGCAGGAGCTGATTAAGATAATTAGCCCACCTAATGCATAGGACATTCAGGCTCCTGATTAAGTAGCAATATCTAGACCTGTGTCTGCACTGAAAGAATTACCTAATTAAACTTGCATCAGCCTCAAATCCCCAGGCGCTGATTTTCAGCCAGATTATGCTGTATAATTGTTTGTTTTCAAACAGATTAGATTGTGTAATGTTTGTGTAGGTCTGCTGTTGTTGAGTGGCTCTCTGAGACCGTGAATGTCCAGTCGAAATGTTCTTTGTGTTTCAGCCCGTCCAGCTCATCTTTACCCCCTGGACTTGTGCGCCTGGCGGCCAAGCAGATCCGCTGGCAGGTTGTGCTAGCAAGGTGATGCTAACGCTTCTGAACAGTTCCTGCCTTTTCAGCCAGTAAAGTGTCCAATCGCTATGTCTGTTGTTGGACCGTTTTGTGAACTGCACAGCATAATTATTCCTCAGTCCTTTATGTATTTGATTAACTGAGAAACATCCTGTGGTGAAATGTTTCCCAGTCACAGGTAGGCAGAAGTTCTGCTCACTTCTGAGAAGTCCAGTCTAGTTCTGATCCTTCCTTCCCTCGTCGTCTGTGCGTACGGAGGCGGCTGTGGAGAGGGTGGTGTTAAATGAGTGATGGATTTGTGGAGGGCAGACGGTGTTCTGGGTGTAGTGTTGGTTTTTAGGGCTTTGAACTTTTCAGGTTGGTCTCCTCGTTTACTCCTCGTATCTTCTTTTTCCTTCCTGTCTTCCTGCTCTTCCTGCTGCAGTAATGGGAAGCTCCTGGCTGTGGTTCAGGACCAGTGCGTGGAAATCAGGTAACGCCGCCCATCGATTGCCAACGTTCTCCCGGCAACAGTAATTGGTTCATTTTTCATGGTCCTGCCATTGGAGAGGTTGAGCTCAGCAGATCTGTAGCTCAGATGGATATTCCTGCACAGATGCCTCAAAACAAGAGACCCTGCCTACTTTTGACACCCCCCGATAGTCTGGAAAAATTGTAATAAAAGGGAAATCTTATTTTTTTGCTTGTTTTTGTGCAGTGCTGCAGTTTGATTGAATATGGTTTATGGGTTAAGAGGCATAGGGGGAATGAGGCTTATCTCCGCTGCAGATTGTCTACGACCCCATGTCACCTTTTCAAGAGCTCCAGATCGCTCAAAAGCCTCCAGAAGCCTAGTGACACGGGTGCTGTGATGACACCCTTGTTAGACGGAGGAAAGCTCAAATCTGGGCAAGGTCACATGGTCCCAGTGTCTGGTATTACAGCACCTGATTCTGTCTTGCCTCTCCTTAGGTCAGCCAGAGACGACTTTGCCTCCGTCATCGGGAAATGTCAAGGTACCACATCCCTGTGCTCACTGTCCTTTCTTCTTCTCAAGTTTTTCCTCTTCTCATTACAAAATGACAGTGACATTTTGCTTTTATTGTACAGTTATTTTTCCTATTCAGTGTGCAATGATTTTAAGGAAGGCGTGTTCAGGGTTGGAGGCTAGGACGTGAGTCATATAGGAAGAGAAGAATTTAAGGACATTTTCAGCATTTTCTTCTTCACTTGTTGACATTTCAGTAATTAACAGCTGCAGCAAGGAAGACAGGAGTTTAACACTTTAATGAACTAAATTAATGTGTTTGTGTGTGTGTAAGTCCCCACATTCTACATTTAACAAAAGACCAGCTTAAACAAACGAATCTGTTATGGTACACTGATGCTGTCCGTCTGCATTCAGTTCAGATTAGTTCAGAGTTTGCGTCTCCTCCTTGTCTCCTTTCTGCTCTTAAATCCTCCTCTGTTAATCCTCATGTGCCATGTTTTAGAGCTCCTTATTTCATGTGTCCTGAAGCATTTGGCCAGCCGTGGCCAAAACAGACGAGCTTTGATTCCAACGTCGTTCTTGCCAAATTTCATTTCCGTTTCATGGAGATAATGAAGTTCATTTGCTTCCGTTTGACACTTGATTAGACATTTGGGATAGCGTATTCTCCCTCTCCCTCTCTCCCCCTTTCCCATTTCTCTCTTTGTTTTGAGCCTCCTCCCCCAGTGCACAATTAACAGTGTTTTAGCAGAGACAGATTTGTGGTGCCTGTCCTGCTGTCCGTCTTGACAGGACAGGTCAGTCCTCAGTCCTCCTGTCCCCAATGAGGTGGTCCTCGGTAATCCCGCCTGATGAGATGGTCTGTTGTTCTCCAGCTCTTATGAGGTGGTCCTCTGTAATCCCGCCTGATGAGGTGGTCCTCGGTAATCCCGCCTGATGAGGTGGTCTGTTGTTCTCCAGCTCTGATGAGGTGGTCTGTTGTTCTCCAGCTCTGATGAGGTGGTCCTCGTTAATCCCACCTGATGAGATGGTCTGTTGTTCTCCAGCTCTGATGAGAGGCTCCTATTGCTTTTCATTTTTGCAGGGCAGCATGCAGGAACTGTAAAATCCAGTGTTCTGCCCCTACAAGCTCTAAAGCAATAATCTACATGTGCAAAGTCATGCCTGCAAATAAAATAATTTTTTTAGTCAACAGTTGGAAAAAAAAATGTTGAAGTAGCATTTGTCTAGTATTGTTACGGAAAACGTACGACATTCGAACATGGCACTTTATGTGAGAAGTTCTGTTTTGACAGGTTTTACATGCAGAGCATGGTGCTAAATATTAGAGCCTTTACTTTCAATACTTAAGTACATTTGAAGGCCAATACTTTTGTACTTTAACTCAAGTAGAGGACTACAGGGTGGACTTCTACTTGTACTGGTGTAACGTTTTACCATGGGTATCTGTACTTTAACTCAAGTACATGGTTTGTGTACTTCGTCCACCACTGAGTATATACGAGTATGACACGCCTTTCTCTGGGTTTCTTAAACTGCAAATGGCAGGCAAGGAAGCTTTGCTGACTGTGCAACCTTTTAATGTAAAAGACCGCTTTCTTGTTTTTACCCTCTTTCCTCTAAAACGAGATTTATGACGAGCAAATCTGCCCAGTTACGATACAGCGCGCTCATCACGCGTACTCAGGCGTATTAGTTCCAGCGCTCGCTCCACATTCATTAGCCCGGAGCCAGTCGAGAGGTGATTTATGGCCTCTGCCGAGACCTTCCTCTTTCAGGTATTTATCTCGCCAAAGCATCATCGTTCATCCTGAGTTGTCTAACCCCGTTTTCCGGTATTTTGCAGGGTTTTCACCCTGAATAGAAAGCGCAGGCTCGTCTTTAACCTTCTCTGTGCCGCGCGCGGGGCGATAAAGGCGTTGTTCTTGAGTCCCGACGCCACGGTGCGCACTGCCGTGCACGATAACATCACGTACGCGCAAGCGCGTGAGGGGGCCCTGTGTTTTTACGCATTTATATTCTGTATAAAATCGAGGAAAATCTGTCGAACTGTAACTGCATTCTACCTTACTACGTGTATTTTTAGACCCTGTAATCTAATCCGCTATTCGTTCTCCGTACTGCATACCCAAATGAGTCACAAAGTAACTTCCCCTTTTTTAATTCTAAGGCTTCGTGCACGAAATGAATCTGATCGAGGTAAAGACAGCCGATGTGAAACACACGCACACCGTTAGCTTGGAATGTGTGGCGTTTCGCAGCTGGCGTTGGATGAGAGACGGCAACCATAGAAGTGGAAGATGATGCGTTTTGAGTTATGAAGCCACAAAAACGAGGACACATTTGATCTTGCGTTTCGAAGTGGGCGATCCACCCCCCCCCCATCTCCCAACCTCCACACAAACACACACACCCACTGACGACGCCAAACGTTGCTTTTGTCTCAAAACTCCTAAGCCAATCATTTTAAACGGGTGTATATTGTAACACGGTTTGAAACGTTCATCACCTCGCGCTAGAATTAACTGGCTTTGGAGTATGTTGTCCTAGAAATGTCCAACTGTAAAGCAAAACTTTGCTGTGATTGATTTATTACTAGCCAGTGGACATATTACTTCAGATCTCTTGAAGCGAAACACAGGAATGACAGAAAACTCCATTAAATGGCTCAGGAATGTAAAAGTGGAGGCTGACGCTGGCCTCCAGTATTGTCATATTTGCATTAATAATTAATTGCACAATTACACTGGCAGTATGATTTTATCTTTCATCTCTCACATTTTTTTTTTTGCCTGGGGAAAAAAACCTAAACAGATCAGTTTAAACAACACAGCCAGGCTCCGATTCCCACCTGCTTAACGGCACTTTTAGGGACGGCGTCCGCACACATCTTTTGTTAGACGAATAGGCGCAGTCTCAATTACGCCTCTAACACGTTTTGAAACGCACGATTCCGTAGACGCCGGGAGACTGCAGCTCGAGGGCCCGGCTCCCATCACGCGTTCTTTTAACGAAACGCTTACCGAGGCTGTGCTTTCATAGCTACTTCATTTTTTTTTTACCCCCGGCATTGAAAGTTTTTATGAGCACCGGGACATGCCTTTGAACTTTTAATTGAAACACTTTCCGGATCGACTAGCTTCAGTAAATAGGCGCAAAGCATTCCCCGTTGGGGAGGTTTTAGACGCCCGTGTGGCTTAGGTGAGACATCATAGGCTACTGGTCGCGCTAGCGCCTTCCACTATACTTATGCTATGGATTTATTTTTCGTAAGCTGTTTGAAATGTCTTTGAGAAAGAGTATAGTCTGCCGAGACCCGTCGTGATGATGTTTCCCCCTTGGCCCGCAGTGCCTAAGGACCCGTCCGCGCAATGGCGCAAGGTGGCTTGGAGTCACGACTGCGCACTCCTGGCCTACGCGGACAGTACCGGCACCATCCGGGTCTTCGACCTGATGGGGAGCGAGCTCTTCACCATCCCACCAGTAAGTGATCTCGTGCTCTCTGTGTTTGTGTATGATCGTGGGGCGTTTTACATCCAGGAATTTATGGTGTGCTTTAACATTTGGTGGACTATTTCAGATGGGCCTTTGCTGTAATGGTTGAGTCGCTGATTTGCTGAAGTGCCCTTGGTCGTTATTCCTTAACATTGGAAGCGTCTGTGGTCACACAAGCTGTTTGAGTTCTGAGTGATTCAAAGCTGTAAAGGAGGGATCTGTGTGCAGGCTACTGGAGAGTCTCCATACCACTCAAGCCATGTTATGAACCTTGCTATATCCACAGGAGCACAGTCAAGCTTTCACTTTCACACACATTTTAATACAGGCACTTGACAAAAGTACAGAAGTACTGAACTACCCAGATGCCCCTCACTGATGTGGGTCTGGATGTGGGTGGAGCATATTTAGTTTCATTTCCGAAGAAAAGTGCTAGACCATGCAGACATTAAACATTAAAAAAAAGGCTTAAAATCTGTTCTGAAGGATCATCTTGTCCAGTGAAGGGATTTTGGTATGTGATGTAATCCCTCACTGCGTTCCAGGATTCTGCCATGACCATTCTGAGCTCGTTGGAAATTTGTAATGAAGCTCTTAAGTAATTTAGACAAAAGAGCTTCGCAGTAATCATGTCTCGTGAACACAAAAGTGTGTATGAGCAAGACCTCCAGGAAGCTTTGAGATTACTGGTGATCATGTATTGTTTATGTTCTTGAAGGTAAGATTACTGTCTAAAGCGCATACATTCATGATGTATCCAATACATTTTACACCTGCCGTTTTCCGTGTGTGGGATTGGGTTAATGACGTGGCAGTCATGGTCTGGTGGTTAGGGAACTGGTCTTGTGACCGGAGGGTCGTGGGTTCGATTCCCAGGCCTGAGGCCATGACTGAGGTGCCCTTGAGCAAGGCACCTAACCCCAACTGCTCCCCGGGCGCCGGGCTAGGGCTGCCCACCGCTCTGGGCACGTGTGCACCACAGCCCCCTTAGTGATCACTAGTGTGTGTGTGTGTGTGTGTGTTCTGACTGCACAGATGGATAAATGCGGAGGACAAATTTCGATTGGGGTGAAAATCACAATTGACAATGTGGCTTGACTTAACTTTTCAAGTTTTCTTTCTACCGTGGTCTGCCCAAACGGACCTGAGGTGCCTACACTCTGAAGGGCTTGAGCTAGTCATCCATTGCTGCTTTTTTTTGCCAGGTAGCTCGTTAGCAGATTTAAATCTTCGAGTTGAGTTTGAGTGCCGCACTCGACAACCAAAATGGCCGGTTTCTAGTTAGTGTGGTTTTGCTCAGCGCTCACACTACAGATGTCATGTAGCCACTGCCATCCCAGACCACTTCAAAGGAAAGTGTCTGTCAAAGGGTCATTGGACCCTGTTTACACTTCCATCTGCTCGGATACATGTTAATAAACATCCCAGTAAATCTTTTCTCTCTGCTTTATTTTTAATGGTTTCTTTTCTTAGTTGCATGAAACTGAGCCATCCACAAGATTCAATATAGATGAGCTGTTTTTCCACACCTTATTAAAATCATTGTCCCTTCTCGTAGTTGGGTTAAGCCCACTCATAAACAGTGCTGACCGTGTTTAGCAGTGAGAAACGTGCTAGTAACGTCCTGACGCTGTGTTGCAGTAAGGTGTCCAGTAGGGTGTGTTTAAGCCTCTGACAGCCAAGCAAAATCGCACTTTCAACAGGTAGAATTCTTTGGTCTGAAATTACCACAGTATATCCGCTACATTTGTAAGAACAACACTGATAAGTAAAACCTTATAGAGGGCATGGTTTGTGATTTTATTTATCTATTTATTTGTCTATTTATTACAGGAAATAATTTACTTTGGAGTGGGTTCGAAAATAGTGAGTGTTCTGTGATGTGATTTATGCAGTAGGGAGACGATGGACCCGTTAGCATCGGGGTGTAATTACAGACATAGCTATGCGTCACACTAATGAAGGCCAACATTATTTGTAGATGTTATCACACTAACGAGGTCCAATAGGTGAATTTTAAAAGACGGTGCATCTAGAATCTAAAATTTGCAAGAATAAGTGGGAACACACCATACGTTCTAGAAAGTGTGATGCATTTTAATGAGCGGCAGTACACAATCCATTCTGTGTAAACAGGCCCGGGGAGCCGTTAAACTGGTGGTTTCCAGGTGCTTGAATGAGGAGCTGTGTGTGTGTGTGTGTCTTCTGGATTCTCACCCTTATGGTACGGCCATCCTCTAACACAGCAGTGCTCTACAGGCCTAAAGATCCTGCTAAAGTTTCTTCCAGATGTCCATAGAAGCTATTCTACTTCATCTTTTAGATGACTTTTTAAAGGAAATGTAGTTTTACGACGCTCTTAAAGGCTGTGTACTTTTAAAGGTCCATGCTGTGTGTGTGTGTGTGTGGGCCGGTGCTGAGGCTCGGCTGGGTCTCGTGCTCAGGTGTTTCTGCGTGTGGTTTCTGACACTGCAGCCAGGGCTCTGATGAGTGGACTTCACCACTGAGTGCTTCTGCCTACTGGCAGTTCTCTGTCTGTCTGTCTTCTCCCTGGACTGCACTCTTTCCGTGAGGAGCAGGATTAGTGCCCCAGGCCTCATCCTGCCCCGGGAGGGGTTGGTGGCATTCTCCGCTCCCTGTTCGTCTTGCCTTGTTGCCAAAGAACAGAGCTTATTGGCTGCTTGCAGCCCAGAGCCTTCACCACACCTCTGGAGAACCTCCCACAAGGAATCTCCACAAAAAGGAGAGGGGCTCTCCACCTCGTTCTCTCCCTCCCTCCCTCTGCTCCTTTCAGCATGGTCTGGCTCTGCCTCTGTCTTTCTTTTGATGGCTGTCAGAGTGAAGAGTCCATCACTCTCACCACTCCTCTCCTTTCTAATGTCTCCCTGTCTGTCAGCCAACGTGATCCCTGCTTCTGCCAGGAGCTATCTGTGCCAGAATTCACACACACGCTCCCTCTCTCTCTCTCTCTCTCTCTCTCTCACTCTCTCCCTCCTTCTCCCATAAAACTTTCCCTTGATTCCTGAGAACCCGACTGTCTGTTTCTCCTCTTGAAGACTTTTATTTTGCCTTCCCCTCCCCCGCTCTGGTTCCCCCTCAGGCGGCCATCTTCCCAGGGGATTTCAGCTATGCCGCCGCCGGCCTCGTTTTCCTGGAGCACAGAGGCAGTGCGCAGTGGTCTGCAGAGCTGCTGGTCATCACCTACAGCGGCCAGCTCCGCAGCTACCTGGTCAGGTGAGTGCCGGGCCGCCCCATGTTGCCCCCGTGGTTAAGTAAACCCACTCTACAGGCGAAAGGGTCACCAAGAGGTCAGACCAGATAGGGTCTGGATAGGATAGGGTAGGATAGGGTAGTAGGGTAGGGTTTTTGAGTAGGGTAGGGTAGTAGGGTAGGGCCCTGGAGAGTGTGCGGAGGGCGTTGGCTGGGGGGAAGATGTCGTACTGAACATTGGCTTCACTAGCGGACGTGACCATTTGCGGTTCTGTGTCTGGGTCCTGTGAGCGTGTGCGACTGGACCCCCAAGAGAACCCCCCCACGTCCCTGACATGCCCCCCCCCCACCCATCTCCATGACAACACGCTCCTCTCAGATGGTGTTCGTGTGACTGCGCACATCTGCACGTCATGTGTTGCACAATGACTCGCAAGCCTTGGGGCGACGCGTATAAAAACAGGCAGGAGCAGGTGCACGTCCCCCAGCGTCCCCAGGCGTCATGTCCCCCAGCGTCCCCAGGCTTCTTGGTGTTACTCCCACTGTGTCCAGTGTAATTCCGTAGAGCACAGTAGAGCCGGCAGGATGCGGAGGGCTCTGTGCAGCAGTCCAGGGATGGTTTTCTGTTCATTTCACAGACATGGGGCTTATTCTGTTCTGGAGTAGCTGCAGGTGCAGAATCTCTTAAGAGTGTAAGCTTTTTTTTTTTTCATTATCTAGTTTTCTCTTTCCTAAATTGCACACTCGAAGGTTTGAGGAACATTGTTATTCTCTCAATAGCCCTCAGTCATGGTGTTGGACTGCAGTTTGGAGTTTCTAAAGAGAGTAAAATAAAACATTAAAAAGAAACTCAAGATGTTCACACTTTTTTGGGAAATCGATCTCCGTGCAGTATATGGTTAGTGAGCACTTGCGGTTAGCTTGTGGTTTGACTGGAAGTGGTATTAGCTGATGGGCGTGTCCTCTCTGCCCGATAACCATGTTCTCCCTAGTCCTTCTGTAGCCACACGCGTCTCTGTCTGCCCTGTCCAAGCTTGGCTGGTCACCATCCACTTCCCCTTCCTGTTTTGACTCTCAGCATGGGAACCAATCAGGGCTTCCAGGAGAGCCACAGCTTCAGTTTCTCTGCCCACTATGCTAATGGGGTCACCGCGGCGATCTATCATCCAGTCCACAGGTGAGTGGCGGCTCAGTGCAGGCAGACGTCCGTCTGGCTGTTAACTCCTCCCCTTTAAGGCCGCAGCGTCTGTGTGAAACGTACGGCAGCTGCTGCGTCACACGGGCTGAGTATGATAATGAGGCAGCTGCATTTTGCTGAACGACAGAAGTACATTTAGACACACACACACACACACCCCCACACACACACCCTCTAAACATATCTGATTGCTCAGACACAGTTGTGTGTTTGTGTATTTGTGAGATTCGGTCTTAAAATAACAAGAAACCAACTCGCAGAGGTCTGGATTACTGTGATATATTCACCAAAACACTATTTATTTTGTGAAACACTTCATGTAGTCTGTCACCAGGGGGCAGTGTTAATCCAGTCTGTATATGTGCCTAGATTAGCTCTGAGGCTGCTCAACACACACTCGTCATTGGTTTAATTGATGAGTTTCTGGAAGGTTTACCTTTCTCATAGTCTTCTTCACTCCACTCATTTGCTGAGATATACAGGGTTTCTCTGTCTGTCTCTGTCTGTCTGCCTGTCTGTCTTTCTCTGTTTCTCGCTCTCTTTGTCTGTCTGTCTGTCTTTGTCTGTCTGTCTCTGTCTTCCATATCTCTTCCAGAACTGTGTGTGATTTGGTCTCTGTTTCGAACATGGTGGGCAGACTGACTCTTCCTCTCTCTTCCTTATGCTAATGACTTTATATCTCTGCTCTGTGTGGGGGGGTGTAAATGTGTCTTAAAGGATTAGGGGGTGTGTGTGTGTGTGTGTGTGTGTGTGTGTGTGTGTGTGTGTGGAGAAGGATAGTTGAGGCTTCCTAACATATTGATAAGTAGTTTAGGGGCTGGTTGTGTTTTTGTTGGTCTGTTTCTGTCCCTCACTGATGATGCGTCTCGTCCCGTGTTGATGATGCGAGCCAGGCTTCTCCTGCTGGGCGGCTCCGAGTCGGGTGACGGCGGCGCGTCCCGGGCGACCGTGTGCGGCATCACGGCGTGGAGGGTGTTATCAGGCTCGCCCTACTACAAGCAGGTGACCCGTCACGAAGACGACGTCGTCACGGTAAGATTGGCGGAGCTTTCCGTTCTGTGCAGGTCTCTGCAGTCATGCGTTCCCCAGTCTGTGCTCACAGGACATCAGCAGCACACCGATGTTACTCTGACCAAAAACACTACGAATAATTTGGTAATTAGTGGAGATGCTAATTATCGTGTTTCAATTCCTTCCAGTCCCAGAGGAAAAGTCTACCCAGAATGCCTAGTTTTAGACTTTTTTCCAGACAAAACAGGGAACAGGTAATTAACCCCTCCCCCCTCCCAGTGCTACTGTGGGTTTTTGTGTAGTTAATGAAATAATGACCTGCTTATCAACTCAGCAGTGTTAATTACTTTGTTTTGTTTTACTTTACATTGTTACTACTTTTGCTGACGGGGGCTGAGTGAGCTGTCTGTCTAGTGTGTAGTGGGTGTGTCCTAGTGTGTAGTGGGTGTGTCCTAGTGTGTAGTGTGCAGTGGGTGTGTTCTAGTGTGCAGTGTGTAGTGGGTGTGTTCTAGTGTGTAGTAGTGGGTGTGTTCTAGTGTGTAGTGGGTGTGTTCTAGTGTGCAGTGTGTAGTGGGTGTGTTCTAGTGTGTAGTGTGTAGTGGGTGTGTTCTAGTGTGTAGTGTGTAGTGGGTGTGTTCTAGTGTGTAGTGGGTGTGTTCTAGTGTGTAGTGGTGTGTGTAGTAGTGTGTAGTGGGTGTGTTCTAGTGTGTAGTGGGTGTGTTCTAGTGTGTAGTGGGTGTGTTCTAGTGTGTAGTGGGTGTGTGGGTGTGTTCTAGTGTGTAGTGGGTGTGTTCTAGTGTGTAGTGTGTAGTGTGTGTGGGTGTGTGTTGGGTGTGTAGTGTGTGTGTGTGTAGTGGGTGTGTTCTAGTGTGTAGTGGGTGTGTTCTAGTGTGTGTGTTCTAGTGTGTAGTAGTGTGTAGTGGGTGTGTTCTAGTGTGTAGTGTGTGTGTGGGTGTGTTCTAGTGTGTAGTGGGTGTGTTCTAGTGGTGGGTGGGTGTGTTCTAGTGTGTAGTGGGTGTGTTCTAGTGTGTAGTGTGTAGTGGGTGTGTTCTAGTGTGTAGTGGGTGTGTCCTAGTGTGTAGTGTGCAGTGGGTGTGTTCTAGTGTGTGTAGTGTGTAGTGGGTGTGTTCTAGTGTGTAGTGGGTGTGTTCTAGTGTGTAGTGTGCAGTGGGTGTGTTCTAGTGTGCAGTGGGTGTGTTCTAGTGTGTAGTGTGCAGTGGGTGTGTTAGTGTGTGTAGTGGGTGTGTTCTAGTGTGTAGTGGGTGTGTTCTAGTGTGTAGTGGGTGTGTTCTAGTGTGTAGTGGGTGTGTTCTAGTGTGTAGTGGGTGTGTTCTAGTGTGTGTAGTGGGTGTCTAGTGTGTAGTGGGTGTGTTCTAGTGTGTAGTGGGTGTGGTGTGTGTAGTGGGTGTGTTCTAGTGTGTAGTGGGTGTGTTCTAGTGTGTAGTGGGTGTGTTCTAGTGTGTAGTGGGTGTGTTCTAGTGTGTAGTGTGTAGTGGGTGTGTTCTAGTGTGTAGTGTGTAGTGGGTGTGTTCTAGTGTGTAGTGGGTGTGTTCTAGTGTGCATAATGTAGTGGGTGTGTTCTAGTGTGTATAATGTAGTGGGTGTGTTCTGGTGTACAGTACATGTATGTATGTTTGTGTGTGCATGCCTACAGGACGGTGTGTTCAGGATGAGCCTGTCCCCGGATGGTGCAATGCTGGCTGTGATCCATTTCTCAGGGGCTTTGAGTCTGTGGGATGTGCCGTCCCTCCGTCAAAGAAGCACCTGGAGGCAGGAGGAGCAGGTAGTGTGTGTGTTTGACTGTCATCTGGCTGGATAACGCGCTGCTGTGTGCTCAGCTCGTGTGCTGAGCCAGGCGCCAAACTGAGCACACTCACCTTTTCTTTTTTTCATGTTCTTTCTCTCTCTCTCTCTCTCTCTCTCTCTGCTACAGCCTGGCTATGAGGAGATCAACCCGGAGTGGAAGACATCGTTGGAGAGGAGAAAAAAAATCAAAGGTATCTCCTCTGCAAGGTCGCGTCCCTGATAACATTGTACTTCAAGCTCAACCCCCCCCACACACACACACGTGTCCTCGCACCTCCACGCAATTCCATGTTTGCAAAGAGCCATAGAGCACACATGCATTCATACTCCATGTACACAGTTAACATTCATACGCGCTTCATAGGGCATTCAAACGCCCTGCATGGAACATTTATTCATTCTTTATACCACTGAATCCATCATTCAGAGAGGAATTTAAACTTTCTCAGTGATTTCTAATGCGTTTTTCTACTTGTCCTCTTGGCTGTAATGGCTGTAGAGATAACTCCTAAAAGACAGCTGTCTTGTTTATCTCTACAACAACAGCCCGTTTTAAAAGCCCACGGACGCTTGATCTCTGATAGCAGAGCCGCTAAGTCTGCATGCTGACATTTTAATCGGGCGCCTTTAATCACGCGCTTTCAACGCGGAGCCGTGTACACAGCTCCTCAGGACCCTGAGTGGTTCAGGCTTCTCTCCCTCGTTCCCTCCCTCACGATCTGTTTGCTGGACTGTATCTCTCTCCTTCTCACTCAGCCATAACATTACAACCACAGATGCTCCGTCGGATTGAGATCTGGAGGCTCAGTCAACATCTTGAGATCTTTGTCGTCTTCCAGATTCCAGGTCTATTTTTCTAGTGTGGTAGGTGCGCGTTCTCCTGCTGAGGGAGGACATTGCCCTTAGGGAATAGCGCTGTTGTGTACTAGGTCTGCAGTCATGTCCAGGTAGGTGAAAAGTGTCAGACAGACATGAAAGTGAGGACTCAGGATGTCCCCGCAGATCATCACCCAGAGCATCCTGCTGCCTGCGCCGCCGCCTCGTCTTCTCGTTGTGCATCTTGGTGCCGTCCTGGTGCTGGTCCCAGACCTCCAGCTCCCACTGACCCACTGGTCCGGTTCTGATGCTCACAGGACCATCGTGGTTGATCTGACAGGTCTACTGCTACGTGGCCCCAGACGGGATCCGCTGGGTGTTCCGACAGCTTTTCTTTCCTGCTGTTCCGGGATGTTCTGACTTGGTCGTCCATCCATCGCAACTTGTCAGAGTCGCTCAGATCCTTCCAGTACATTTCCATCACGGAGAAGGCCAGCGGTTTTCTCTCCACCTCTCATTAACTCCTGTGGAGACAGGTGGCGCTTGTACGTGGAGGATTATGGGAGGGAGAGCGTGGCGAACCGAGCGAGTGTGTGTGTTGTGTGTGTGTGTTTGTGTGTGTGTGTGTGTGTGTGTGTGTGTGTGTGTGTGTGTGTGTGTGTGTGTTTCGCAAACTATTTTAGTCATGGTTTTTGTCAACAAACCTTTTTTTTTTTTTAATGATGAAAATGAGACACCTAAATACAAACTACATTTTGTCCAGACTTGCTGTGCTAGTGAAGCCTGCCCCCCCCTGCAGATAAGGAGCAGTACCAGAGCCTGGTGGACGTGGGCTGGTGGAGTGAGCGGATCCTCATCCTCACCCGCTGCTCTGGGGCCCTGACCGTCTCCTCGTCCCGCACGCTGGCCAACCTGCTGGGCCGCTCCTGCGAGTGGTTCGAGCCCTCGCCCCGCGTCACCTCCGCCCACGACGGAGCATTCCTCAGCCTGGAGGTCAGACGCCCCTCTGCCCGTCAGATATGGGGGTGGGGCTTTTAGTGGGAGGGTTTTTTTTAAGGGGAGGGCCTGGGGCAGGACGCGGCCGACGCCACGTTTCCCTCTTCTGCCGAGCGGAGTCAAATTTGCATGCGTCTTCATTACGTCTTGAGTTTCCCCAGCACGGCGAGAGTTTGGCGCAGTGCTGTGTGTGGCGCTGTGTCTCCAGAGAGAGGGAGATGGCGGAGGAAGCAGCGGGCGTAGTCACTCTGCTACGACACGCCGCACGCTTGCTTCTCAGGGCTGTGCGTCCTCACGCAAGCGGAGCTTTTAATCAAACCCTTCCTTTATTATTTCATACCTGTCCTTGGGACTGGTCGACGATGGGGAGTTTTTACAGGCAGGAGCAGGTGTGGTGAATGAAAAGGATGAGGGGGGTTTGTGTGTGTGTGTGTGTGTCTGTGTGTGTGTGTGTGTCTGTGTGTGTTTTGCTGGAGGTTTCCATTGCCATTGTTGGGAATAGCAGCGTTACTTGTGCTGCATGCTGAGTGGCTGAGATCTGCATGAGAACTTCCTGGTGTGTGTGTGTGTGTCTGAGAGACAGACGGAGAGAGAGAGAGCTTGAGAGAAATTGGTAGAGAAAATAGAAGGAACTAAAGTACAGAGAAAGATCTAAGCCCCTTGCTCCCTCTCTTTCTCTCTCTCTCTCCGTCCCTCAGTGTGAGGTCAGACTGGCACAGAAGCGTGCTCGTCTGGAGAGCGGTGGCCCCGGTGAGGATGACGATGGTGAGGAGGACTCTGATTCTGATGAAGAGTGCTCTGCTCGGGCACGCTACTTTGGCTACGTGCAGCGGGGCCTCTACTACGTCACCGAGATGGAGCGCTTCGCCCCGCCCAGGAAACGCCCACGTGCCGTCCTCAAAACCTACCGGCTAGTCAGCCTCCGCTCCACCACGCCTGAGGAGCTCTACCAGAGGAAGGTGGGAGGGGCTATGGGCAAAGGGGCGGGGCTGTCTAGGCACGCTGGGTGCGGTTGGTCAATCAGCATGGCCTGGCAGGGGGAGGAGACTTCATATGTATGTGTGTAAAGAGTGTAATGAAAAGTAAATAAAAGCGAAATTGAAACTGTGCCCTCACCCTGAGGGAGTGTTCGTCAGGCCCGTCCAAGGCTCTCATGCCATATAAATGTTTATAAGAGGCAGTTCAGGGTTTATAGCACTGACGGGCTGTTTTATGCATTATTTATTTATTTGTGCGCAAAGATTTATTTTTTTCAAATAACCTTTTGAGCCAATGCCAGTATATGTAGTATGTTATCAGTTCATTTTTTTAAACGCATTGTATACAGAATTATATATTGGGCTCAAAATCTAAAGCATGTGAGTTCGGTATGTGTGAGAGAAAGTGTCTTAAGAAACTTTGTCCTACAGTGGCTACATTTAGTGGTGATGCAGAGTGCTGGGTGTGTTCAGGTCTGTGGGTGGAAGGGAGACTGACAGATGGGGAGGTGGGGTAGTCATAGCAGCCGAGGGTGGAGGAGAGAGGTTACCGTGGAGACGCTCGTTAGCAGGTCTGTCTGCCGTGCAGGCACGTGCCGTTGCCCACTGACCCGTCCGTGTGCTGCAGGCTTCCGTCAGGAGGTGGAGAGGGAGTTGTGTGTGTGTGTGTGGGTGGGGGGGGTTGTAGGCCCTGCAGACCACACCTCCCCCAAGGGGGTGGGATTAACGAGCAAGACTGCGGTCGTTGTGGTCAGGGCCAGTAGCGGTGATAATGTGCCTTTGTTTTACGACACACACGCCTAATGAGGAGCCCCAGGGAGGAGAGCACAGTCATTAACCTGTGTGTGTGTGTGTGTGTGTGTGTGTGTCCCACACGTGCAGATTGATAATGAAGAGTACGGTGAAGCACTGTCCTTGGCTCACGTCTACGGGCTGGACTCAGACCTGGTGTACCAGAGGCAGTGGAGGAAGCGCTCAGTCAGCATCACGTCCATCCAGGACTACCTGGTCTGTAGATGTGTGTCCACACCACACCACAGCCACCTGTTCCTGTGGCCACAGAGCGTGTACTGGTTTCCTGTGTCTAGTATATAAGCGTGACTGGAATATACTGCCCGTGGCAGCATTTGGGTCAATATCTTTCTTGCTCTCTCTCCTCTCTCTCTCTCTCTCCCTCTGTCTCTCTCACATTAGAGTAGAATAAAGAAGCGGTCCTGGGTGTTGCACGAGTGTGTGGAGCGTGTCCCTGAGAATGTGGACGCCGCGAAGGAGCTCCTGCAGTACGGCCTGAAGGGAACCGATCTGGAAGCCCTCATCGCCATCGGCAACGGCGAGGATGGGGGCAGGTGTGTCTTCCTTGCACACGCCCGAACACTCCTCACTCTGAGCAAAGCAGCAGCCGGTCCCAGGAAGCACCTCGTCAGTGTGTGGGAGTGTGTGGGAGTGTGCGTCTGTGGACAGACTAATAATGTACAATGGTGAATGTCCTTTGAAACACACACTGATTACTAGGAATGGGTGTCCAGATAGGGGCGGGACTAAACTTGAGGGTCAGTCTCCGGAAGGGATTGAGTCATTGGTGGTGTTCTGGTATGTAAATCTGATCTAATTTGAATTTTAAACTACATTTGCTTAAGCATGTAGCGTCTGTATTTCTGGACTTTGATTCATCACAGAGTAGAAGAACTTTTATTTCTCCTGATTATCCAAAAGTGGGTGAGCAGCTCATCCTTTAAACTACTGCACTGGACTCCAGCTCAGCAGATCAGTGCTGTGGAACACTTGGCCAGTATCTGAGCAGCTTTAGCTGGACCTTTGCTCTGAGTTCCTCTGTCTGCATGGCCGTGTGCGTCTGTGGCCTGAGTGATACCCGCGCCCCCCCCCCCCCCCCCCAGCTAACTCCTTGCGTTCTCCTCTACACAGTCGGGCTGGCTGTGTCTGCTCATGGGCCAGGCACACTCGGGTCAGACCAAGTTGAATTTAATAAAGCGGCAGAATGACCTGACGGAGTGGCGATGGGCGGAGGCTGCTGTTGCTCTAGTGTGTCCATCTCTCTCTCTCTCTCTCTCTCTCTCTCTCTCTCTCTCTCTCTCTCTCTCTCTCTCTCTCTCTCTCTCTCTGCTCCCATCAGGTTTATCCTGCCGGACGACGTGGACGACACCCTGTACGAGGATTTCCAGTCAATAGAGGAGGAGGAGGAGCGTAAGAGGGAGAGGAAGGAGAAGAAGAGGAAGGAGCTGCTGAAGAGAGTGGACTTCAGCAAGTACGCACACACATACACACACACACATGTACACGCATGCACACACACACACACACACTCTTGTGTATGCACATACCTGTACACACATGCACGCACACACACACCCAGGGGAATGCAGGTTCACATGAAGCACGATAGGTGAGATGCATTATGGCTGCTTCGCACACAATGGTGGGGGAAAGCGGGATGGAGGGAGAGAAAGAGTGAGGGATGGAATGAGACTGATGGCTAGAGAACAAGATGCAGAGGAACAGAGAGAGAACGGAGAGGGAGATGAGAGAGGAGGGGGAACTGTTGTATGGCTCATGTTTGTTGGCTGTTGAACGAGCATCAGGTGAGTACAGATCTATCACGTACGCGCACACACACATATACACACACTCACACGCACACACAACCTCAGAGAACAGCAAAGAGCCAACACTGTAAATGCTGCTAATCACAACAGCCTTGTTTACACACTGGGTAACTTCACCAGCGTGGCGTTGGTTAATTCCTCCACACATTAGCCATCACCTTAATGTGTCCGTTACTACATTACCACCAGCATCTAACTGCCACTTAATTACACAATTTTACCAGCAGTGGTCCAGTTCCACGCCTGCTCGGTGTGTGTGTGTGTGTCTTCTGCATACTTCTTCGTTGTTTAGATTTTTGAGCACAGCTCCTTGTAAGTGTGTGTGTGTGTGTGTGTGTGTGTCTGTACTGACCTTGCAGTAGCCTGTATTATGTAGATTCGGAGAGGTGCTGTAGACTGTGAGGCTGTAGCCTCTACTCCAGTGGTGCACGCTCCTCTACTCCAGTGGTGCGCGCTCCTCTACTCCAGTGGTGCGCGCTCCTCTACTCCAGTGGTGCGCGCTCCTCTACACCAGTGGTGCGCGCTCCTCTACACCAGTGGTGCACCAGTGGTGCTCCTCTACTCCAGTGGTGCGCGCTCCTCTACACCAGTGGTGCGCGCTCCTCTACTCCAGTGGTGCGCGCTCCTCTACACCAGTGGTGCGCGCTCCTCTACTCCAGTGGTGCGCGCTCCTCTACTCCAGTGGTGCGCGCTCCTCTACACCAGTGGTGCGCGCTCCTCTACACCAGTGGTGCGCGCTCCTCTGCTCCAGTGGTGCGCGCTCCTCTACTCCAGTGGTGCGCGCTCCTCTACTCCAGTGGTGCGCGCTCCTCTACACCAGTGGTGCGCGCTCCTCTACACCAGTGGTGCGCGCTCCTCTGCTCCAGTGGTGCGCGCTCCTCTACTCCAGTGGTGCGCGCTCCTCTACTCCAGTGGCGCTGGAGCGATTATGGAGCGAGGAAACCAAAGCCTGTCATTTTGTTAATTCCTTTTTAACTGCACAGCCATTACAGTGGCGGTGCAATATCGATCAGAATGGTGTCTGCAGAAAGTGTGCATGCCTCTGTGTGTGTGTGTGTGTGTGTGTGTGTGTGTGTGTGTGTGTGTGTGTGTGTGTGTGTGTGTGTGTGTGTGTGTGTGTGTGTGTGTTGCTTCTCAGCGAGCCAGTCTTTGTTCTCTCACTCAACTAATGCTCAGCATGGTGCAATTACCATTAAACTCCCTGTTCGAACCATGAAACTACTGCTAGTGCCCTCCTACACACACACACACACTCCCTCTCTCTCTCCCCACCTCTCCCCACACTTGTCCACCCCTAGAGTTTACCAGCTGGCTATAAAACCCAGGAGCGTAACCATTCTAGCCCTGGAAGACTGCATCAAAAAAAACCGCACACAGACACGCGCACGCTGGCTAAAACAGAGCACATTAGTGGCGGTTAGTGTTACGCTAGGACTGATGGATGCCATAAAGGCTGCATGCGTCATGGAGAGGGGCTTCTCTCCACCACTCTGCAGTGGAGGGGACTGCAGTGATCTGCATGCCTGGGGAGATATGGGCTATTTGTTCACTTGTAAAGCCTGAAACGTCATCATGAGGTCCTAAATGTTTCACTGTAATACACTGCACTAATGTAATTGTATGATAATATAGTACAGAACTGTGTGCACATGTGCGTGTATGGGGGGGGGGGGATGAACCTCTTTATGGTCTTCCATTTCATGGGCATATGATCAGTTCTCTGCAGTGATGGGGAGAGAATGAGATGAGATTGTAATGGTTTGTGGATTTCCTGATCTCTCTCTCTCTCACGGACACACACACACACACACACACACACACGCACGGACACACAGGTGTTCAGGCAATCGGCTTGTGGTCACTTTACATTAGGCTGCCTTTGACAACCTTCTTTCTTTTTTTTTTCTTTCCCCATCCTTCACTCCTTTCCTCTGTGTGTGTGTGTGTGTGTGTGTGTGTGTGTGTGTGTGTGTGTGTGTGTGTGTGTGTGTGTGTGTGTGTGTGTGTGTGTGTGTGTGTGTGTGTGTGTGTGTGTGCTTTTCCTCATTGTGCTGTTCACAGCTATTGGCATGTGGCCCTTTTGAAGTGGAGTTTCACTGATGGATGAGAGATAATGTAGAAAAACTATAGAGATAAAGAGATACTAAGAAATTATGGGATGCTGCTGGAAGACTCTGTGTGATGGAACATGCTGACAGTGGGCGTCGTGTAAGGATGTTGGACACGCCCCCGCACCCACTGGTGGGGCTTTGTGGGATAGCGTGGGCCCTAGGGCTTTGTGGGATAGCGTGTGCCCTAGGGCTTTGTGGGATAGCGTGTTTTCCTGCCATGTTTCAGCGCCGCTCTCTGTGCAGGCTGACCCTGGAGCAGAAGGAACTGTGTCGCAGCCGCCTTAAACTGCTCTGCTACCTGGACCGTCTGGCCACATACGAGGTGAGAGCCTCCGTAACGGCCTCAAGCGCTGGGGTCCTCCACCAATCACATCTGCCATGATAGCTTTGACTCCGCCTCTGCTGAAAGACACACCTACCTCTACGCTCCAAACATCACCTCTAAAGCAGTGGTTTCCAACCTGTGGGCCACAGTGGTACTGATAGGGGGCCAGTTTTGCTAATTAAAATAATTTCCTATATATATATATATATATATATATATATATATATATATATACACACACATACATACATATAAACAATTTCAGATGAGACAGACATAACATAATTGTGTTGAGCTTTTGGACTTCTCTAGCATAGGCTAATGACTGCCGCAGCTAGCTGGGGGACTAGCTAACTAGATTAGCTAGTTACATTCTTGCAAGTCAGAGTGAAATGTTACTGTCGTGTAGAATGAGGTTTACCCACTATGGATAAATGGTTAATAACAGGGTCCATCTACGTGTGAAGCGTTCATCTCTGACCGAAGATGAGCAGAACCAAAAATCGAAGCCGGTTTAACAGTTAAAACATGGCGCTGGTGTTTGTTTGGACTTTAAATGCTCTGGTGGGTCACGTCTGCCACGAGCTGCTAAAGGTCGGGAACCCGAATCCTAAAGGAACCGATGAGTCTGGACCCAACCAGACCCGAACAGTAAACCAGAATTACACTTCACCCTTGACCAAAAGGCGGGGAGATTGCAGAATTAAGTCTGCTTTGGTAGCCCCCTGGCATGTTTAAGGCTACGACCTCAGGCGAGTTATTCGTAGACATACGCAGGAAACACGCACATTTTTAAAATTTGTTTCCTTCTCAGATTACGACAGGGATGATGATGAAGATGAAGATGATTTATTAGTTTGTCCTCTGCATGCGCCGACCGCAGCGCGAGCTGCCTAGATACGCAGCGACGTCGCCCGTCTGCTCAGTCTGGCAAACCAGGAGACAGCGCGACTGTGAATCATCGGCCCGTTGTACTAGCACGGACGTTTTCTACGCCTTAAATTCCCCGTGTGAGAGCTGATTCTCTACAAGCCCTCACAAGGTTTTTCTGTGGGGAGCAATGTGAACACTCCTCGTTACCGGAACCGCTGTCTTTCCTCAGAATCATGTTTACACACGTAATGGTCTCACACGGTTTCTAGGATGCGTCACATAAGCCATGTGGTGATTAAACATCAGTTCTTGTGTATTGGTGTAGAGCTGATCTTGCTGATTTCTAACAGTAATCCGGCGAGTGTGTCTGGCCCAACTGTCACGGGAAGACCAAACCATGTTTGACCCCGCAGCAGACTTAACACCCCCCTCCCCCCACCAGTGATGGATGGGGTTTGTCCAGATCCTCAAGTGGAATGGATTTCCATGGCGATAGCAGTGGGAGAAACAACAGGGTCTCTGTCTCTCTCTGTTTATCTCACCTACTCTATTTCTCACCTTTTCTTTTTCTTTCTCACCTTCTCTCTCTCTCTCTCTCTCTCCACAGGAGATTCTGGGTGGACCCAGTGCTGCAGAGCAGAGATACGACTCCGAGTTTTTTAAAAAGTTCCGCAGTCAAAATATTGTTCTGTCAGCGAGAACGTATGCCAGGGTAACCACGTTCTCCTTTGTTCTGTGTCTAACCAGTGGGATGTGTGGTTGTGTGAGTCCTGGACTGTGTGTGCTCTTTAAAATATTTGCCCTCATACTATGAGTATAAGTATTTTTGGGAGTTAAATGTTTGAAATCTGGTTATTTTGAAAAAAAAGCCTGTTGGTAATTTACATGGTAACAGCTGTTGTGGAGAGTAATGTTCCATTCTGACCTCTGACCCCCCCCCCCCATATGACTGATCCCCCCCCCTCCTCAGGAGAGTAACGTGCAGGCTCTGGTCATCCTCTTCACCTATCATGGCACTGAGCTGCTCCAGCATCGGCTTGCCATCCTGTGCAATTTCCCAGAAACCACCTCTCCCCACGAGTACACGATGCTACTGCCCAAGGCCTGGTAAGACCACCCCACCTACCCCCACCCACCCCGGGGCATCGCACGCCGGTGAACTTTAGGTCCCGCTACAGTTTACTTTGCAATTAAAGGTCGAGGATGACTGCAGATTTCGTCAGCCGCCAGAGTACTACAGGAAGTACACAAACTTTCCCCACTGGTCCAGTCAGCCCTTCGTCTTCATTAGTGGGCGGCCGCAAGCCACAGAGAAGCAGAGTAATCTCTCTTCCACCAAGCGATCAGGGCACACGGCTTTATGCTTTTATATAACAAATTACCCTGAAACAAAATCTTTTATTTTAGGTAACATTAACTATGGTAATGAGTGTTGTGCGTAGCGTGGTGTGTGTGTGTGTGTGTGAAGGACTGAGTGATGGTAGTACTGTGGTAATTCGTGATTGCTGCTCAACATCGTGCGATGTGTCTTATGGTGAAAAACGATCGTGTGAACCAGGACTAGTGGCCATGTTGTCCGCGACCTCGATCGGGTGACCGTATGATCAGGGAGGAGAGGTGGGCGGAGTCAGGAGTGCAGAGGGGCGGTCCTAAAGGAGGAGATCGATGAAGGGGGCGGGCTTGTCTGCAAGTTGCACCAGTGAGCGGCAGTGTGAATCGATCTATCAGACAGCTTCTACTCCTGCCGCCCCTGTGGGAAATGCCCCCATATTTAGTTTTCTGCCAATATCAGCAGGCGTGTGCACGCTGCAGTCCACCGGGTGTCTCCGTGTTTGTCTCTCTTTACAAAAGAGAACCTTTTGCGTCTTTTCCGTCAGCACAGCCACCGCGGTGTTCGTATAAAACACCTGTCCAGGCTTTGTTCTACCTTCCCCGGGGGGAAGATCGGTTTGGGTTCGTGCTGTGTGTGCGATGACCTAAAAGGTGGACCTGCTGTGAGAAGCGTGGCCGTGTTGATGCCGTCAGACGGTCCCCTTCGCTGATTGGCCTCTCGCTCTTCCAAGCCACGCCCCCCAGTCATCACGGCAGGAGGCTGGGAAACTGAAGGTGAAAGCCATACCTGCCGGGTGACCCCGAGAAGCGCAGTGTGAGCGCGGGGGAGGGGGTTGTTTGTCAGGAGTGTTAACACCATCTGGTCCGAGTTCTTGCCCCTCTGAATGTTTCTGACCCGGAAATGCAGGCCACGCTGGTGCCGATGGCGATGGAGGGACAGGGGAAGGTCATTTGGACATTGCTGACCGATTCATTCAACACACCCCAAACGTGAGAGACGTCCCTTCTAGGAGGGCGGTTCCTATTTGGATACTTGACTCCAGTGCTTTCAAAGGGAGCCTCGGTGTGCCTACAGGGCAAACTGAAACGCTGTCCTTACTACAAGGAGAAAGACCAGAGAACCCAGTGCAAGGAAGCATGCTATGGGAGCACGTCTGCGTCGGGGGGGCAGTAGTCCTCCACGTCTGTGTGGAGACCGGCTGTGTCCCCCCAGCGTCTACTCCGACTGACACATCACGTCCTCGCGCTGCAGAGAAGACGGAGGCGCTTAATTGCCTGTTGTGAATTTCCGCTCGAACGGCAGCAGCGGCGACCTGACGGCGCCGAGCAGGTGGGTCCTCCACCCAGCTGAGACCTCCACCCAGCTGAGACCTCCACCTAGTTGGGACCTCCACTCGTGCCTCTGAAATACAACTGCAGGAGCAGGTGAGACGCAGTTAACCGCAGGCTGTGAGGATTTAGGAGACAGACTCGGCGTGTGTGTGTGCGTGTGTGTGCGTGTGCGTGTGTGTGCGGAGGAAAACAAAGAAAGCCCCCTCCCGCCTGTCTCAATAATGAGGGTGGTGGGAGATTTAGTGTGTCAGGCCTGCTGAGTGCAGAGGCCTTGTGCTCTCTCCCTCTCTCTCTCTCTGCCAACCCCCCACCCCCAGTCCTGTGGCGGTCAGCCGCCTATGCGGTGAACATCCATCATGGCTCAACAGCTGGAGGCCAGTTTCCTGTTTCCCCCAGTCCTTGAGAGGGCTGAGCCGTGCGACTGTAGCTTCCCCAGCCTGCCAGCCTCCATCTGCCAGCCTGTTCAACAGAAACAGAACCATAAGCCTGACCAAGGCACATGAGGCATCTGCATTAGCATGCGTACGCTAACTCATAGCACCTTGAGGCGCATTAATGGACCTGAGTTCAGACAGAGTGCCAGGAAGAGATGAGTCTGCAGTGTGGTGTGTTCTACTGTGGTTATGGGGTTACCCCACACTGAACTCACCCTGTGGGGCAAAGAGGCTGTTGGTTTCATCTGGGCAAGACATCTGGGTTGGTGTCACAAACCTGGGATAACACTAATGAACCTGTCTCTCTGTTAACACTGGGGAACCTGTCTCTCTGTTAGTGTCTGCCCTAATATTCTTTTCCTCCTACTCTCTCTCTGCCTCCAACCCCTGTGTGTGTGTGTGTGTGTGTGTGTGTGTGTGTGTGTGTGTGTGTGTGTGTGTAAAAGAGATAGTCTTCTCTACCCCCTCTGTCTCTCTGGACTAGGCCAGGCTTGAGTAGATTATAGGAAACATGACCAGAATAATTCAACTGTATCGATGTGTGTGTGCGTTCGCGTGCGTGTGCACATGTATTCATACTGGAGTGTAGCCTTTGCTTTCAGCCTGAACAGATTGCCTTCGTGTAATTAAGTCTGCTAATCAGTGAACACTGTCTGTGTGCCCCGTAAGACTGACCCGCCTCCCTCATCTGACCACGAAGAAGCTGCTTTTAATTTTTTTTATCACCGTACTGTGCTAGATTACCCAGAGATTAGCACACATAGAGGAATCCCTTTCTTTATTAATTTAACGATTTGAGGTTTGGCCAGTCTGTATAGAATATGAGAAGCTGAGATTTGTGCAGGTTTTTGAACACTGCGGTACTGACCCGGACTGCAGGAGTCCGTGAGACTGACCCGGACTGCAGCGCTCTAACCCTAGTTCTACATGTCCACGCTTGCCTGTGATTTGATTTCTGTGAAGTGTTGGAGCAACTTAATACTTATTACATAATTTTGTTCATCAAATGTTTCTCTATTTAAACGTACATTGTTCAGAATGCCTGCCCAGCACCACTAGGGGGTGCTGCAGGGACCCCTACACCCCTGTTTCCTTCATATTGGTGACTGGCATGAGCGCTTTTAGGAGCAGATACAGAGTTGTTGTCATTGCGGAAATAGGCTGTTAAAAGGCCTTTTAACATCAATAAAATTCTTAGCATCAAAAGTGCTTTTAGTTACATTTCTGTTCCTTGTTTATATTATTTAGGCAATGTAAGCAGAATGTTATGTTCTGAAAATTCACTTTTCCAGCACAGTGTGTTTTTAAAGTCAGCAGTAAAGGCTTCTTGCATTGCGATGCCCGAGCTGATGTAACGGTCTGCAGATTGTGCACGCGCTCTACACGTAGGCGCAAACCTGGGGAAACACCCACATGGTTTTGGATCGTCTTATCCAGACGTGACGGCCTTAGTGAGCTTTGGTCCTGCTGGTTCCCGGACGACGCTGCTGGTTCCCGTGGCGACGCTGCTGGTTCCCGTGGCGATGCTGGGTTATGTGAACAGGTGATGTGTTTGTGCTGCTGACAGTGCTCTAAGGGACAGAACAAACATGAAGGTCTTGCTATCACCCTTTAATAAAAGTCACAAGAGATTAATGGTGTGAGAGGTGTGTGTGTGTGTGTGTGTATTGTTTGTTGACAAATAGAAAAAGTAGAAAACCAGTAGAGAATAAAAAATGGTAGAATTCTCTCTCTCTCTCTCTCTGACAGAAATAGAGTGGGGAAAAAAGCCTCTCCATTTTCAAACTCCTCTAAATATGAGAGTGATTTTTGAGCCAGAGTCCTAATGACTTCTGTTCTTTAGTGCCTGTATAACAAGGAATTTCTCTCTCTCTCCCTCTCTCCCTCTCTCTCTCTCTCTCTGTGTGAGGATGCACTGCTCTTCCTCTTCTGTTTGAGAGGTCTTACATATACGCTAAAAGCTTTACATGCTGTGAAATTGCCGTCTGTCTCTTGCCCTTTGACCTCTCTCTCCTCATGCGGGTTTCCCTCTTCCTGTAATGTGTTTTGTTTGCTGTTTTGATGCAGCGCTTCTCCGGGTGTCGTTCCAGCCGGGGTGTAAATGTTCTGGGCTCATAACTCGTCTCCTCCTCATTTCAGCTTAATAGAGGTGAAGGTGGCCATCTATGCAGCTGCCGCTCTAAGAAAACGTCTCGCGGCAATTTTTGTCGCACCGCAGGACGTCTGCCAGTGTGACTTCATGCCATTCCATCACTCCAGCCTGCAGGTTTGGCCGGAAGGACACGGCAAGCCAGGGCGGGCCTGGGAAAACTGACTTTGGAGCGGCTATTATTCATACCGGCTTGTCGCCAAACGGCGGACTGGCCTGGGAGAGACGGCTGAGCTTTTAGAGGGAAGGACCGCTGATTGATGGCTCAGCGGGTGGTGCCGTCCTGCTGGGTGGAGCTAGTGGAGAGTGGAGCTGCAGGTGGAGCCTCCTCCCAACGCCACCTGGGTGGAGGGGGTTCCTGAGGGCGGGGGAAGCCGGGTGTTTGGGTCTGCAGTGGTCCCAGTCTGCTGTGGGGTATTGTTGATGGGGCAGCTCAGTCTGTGTGAAAGATCTCTTGCAACATTTATCAGTGTTTTGTCAGAATGCCCAATTCTTCAAGGTCATTTGTATCTTGAAAGATGTGTGTGTGTGTGTGTGTGTGTGTGTGTGTGTGTGATGAATGTCAAAAAGGGAATTTCAGAATCCATGTCCGTTTACCCCCTGTGTGGTGGTAGATGGGCAGAGACCTTTGGTGTCGCCCAACGGGCAGCTCACGGGGTGTGTGCAGCAGGCCTAGTACGGCCAGACTGACTAAGCTCTCCTTTTTCATTTGTGTGTGCTTGTGTGTGTGTGCGTGTGCGTGTGTGTAGTAAGGATAAGAGGGCACGTCTGGTGTGTGTTCCGTGGGAGGAGAGTCGGCACAGAGACCTGGACTGGTGTGAGAACCTGCAGTGCAGGTAGGGACGACAGAGCATCACACACACACACACACACACACACTGAAGCTAGAGCATCACACACACACACACACACGCACTGAAGCTGGAGCATCCCAACCCGCTAAAGGGATTGAAGTGGCAAATATGAGATATGCCAGACCATAATGTGTGTGTGTGTGTGTGTGCAGGGCGGCGGCGGAGCCGTGTATGGTGGAGGATCATCACTTCCTGTATGAAGAGCAAACAGAGCTGCAGCGTTTCTGCACGGCCGACCCCTCCATCACACTCCTCACTGACTGGTACCTGAGCAGAGCACAGGACATCGAACACAACTCCCGCCAGGTAACACGCACACACACACACAGTTTCCCACTCCTCACTGCCTGGTACCTGTCCAAAGCACAGAACATTGAGTACAACTGCCATGAGGTACTACACACACACACATACTCACAGTATCCCACTTCTCACTGACTTCGGCACAAAACCATTAATAACAAATAAACTATGCAAATACTGAGTAAACACTGAGTAATTATTCAGCTACACACAAACACACACATCATTTTCATGTAGCGCTTATCCTTTTGAGTCTAAAGTCAACCAAAAGAAACCCCTACAATGAAACATCTATAGGTCTTGAACACTAGTTTCTGTCAAACCTTTGCAGAGCAGAGTTCTGTAAAAGCTCCACCAGACCTAAAAGAACAACAAGGTGCTAATTGGATACGACCTGCTAGCCCACACCACATGTTCATCCAGCCCTCAGCTACCGTCACACCTGAGAAATCATTACTGCTGTTAATGGACTAACAGAGTCCAGCGCTCAGGACTTCCTGGGGGACGTCCTTATCTGAGCTTAGGCCCCTCCCTGGCTGGTGCTTGGGAGCACTTGTGGGAGGTCCTTATCTGAGCTTCGGCCCCTCCCTGGCTGGTGCTTGGGAGCACTTGTGGGAGGTCCTTATCTGAGCTTCGGCCCCTCCCTTGCTTGCAATGAACTAATTATAGCATAGGGCCCAGCGAAGAAGCTGACCAGATCCAGATCTCTCAGCTCCTAATCCCTACTTTCTTTACACGTCTCAGTTCTTTCTTTAGACGTCTCTCTTTCTTTAATGGTCTCTCTTTCTTTAGCCGTCTCTCTCGCTCTCACACTTTTTCTGCTCTGCCTATCTTGCTCTGTCTTTCTTCCATGTCTTCCCCTCCTTCCCTCTCTAGTCATCTGTCCATCTCTTCCACTCTCTCCCACTCACTTTCTTCTCGACACACTTTGTGGTGGTGGGGGGGGGGGATCTGAGGGATGTAAGCCGACCGCTGTTGAGATTGTGTCGTGACAGGGCCGCGGTCGAGGGCAGAGTGCGGGGCTGACACTGGAGGGTAATGCTGTCGATGGGCTGTAATTAAAAGGTGTGCAATCTCTTCATCTCTCCACGTTGCCCCCAGCTGACCAGGCCCTGACAGCAGAAAGCCCCTTTGTGCGAGATCGGATCAATACATCTCCATTTGCCTCCACTCTAATTATCAAGGGGGGCGTGTGTGTGTGTGTGTGTTCATGTTTGTTTCTCCACAAAATGGAATGTGTGTTGCAGGCTTCCTATATCTGCTGGGTTACTAATGTATATATTAGTTGTGGGTGCGTTGGAGCTCCTTCCCCCCCCCTTCCTGCTCCAGGCTGGTATTGACCAGCACAGTGTGCTGTTAATGTCGGTAAGAATAGGTTCATTGTGAGGGATTTCACACTGCCCGACTCCAGCACCCAAGGCTTCCTCCCACTATTGGGCAGAAGCGCGGCCGGTTCCTCCTCCCAGACATATATGCGCTATTGATTGGCTGCTAGCGCCGTCTGTCAACAGGTGGAGTGATGTGTATGGGTGCTGTGTGAAACGCGGGGCTTTGTTTGGGCAGGTCTTACCTTTGCCTCTTCTCTTTTACAGTCTTGGGATTCCTCTGTGTGTACACATGAGCTTCTGGGTTGATGGCAGCTTCACATTCCATTGTATTTTTCATGCCCCCCTTTTCACGCCCCCCTTGATAATTAGAGTGGAGGCAAATGGAGATGTATTAATCAAGATTCAAGGAAGACACGCGACAAGATGCTTCTCTGTCCTGGCACCCAGATGGTGGAACGAACTTCCACTGGCTGTCCGAACAGCGAACTCTCTCGCGGTTTTCAAACGCAGACTGAAGACCCATCTCTTTGTAAAGCACTTATGAGCACTAATCCACTGAAGCATTGGTATAAAGCGTAATTGCACTTTATCTTTAGGAACACTTGCTAAGTATTGCACTATACTGCATGTAGTCTTGTAGGTATTTCAGTCTTGCTAGGTATTGCACTGTGTCTAATCTTATATTTTGTTGTCTTCTTTCTAGGCATCAGCACTAGCAACGGTTTATGGCAGTGCTTGACCTCAAGTAGTTTGGACTTAAACCTGTTTATACTAGATAGAAATGCATATTCTGACTGAACACATAGTACTTTTGTAAGTCGCTCTGGATAAGAGCGTCTACGAAATGCCGTAAATGTAAATGTAACTGTAAATGTGTGTGAGATTCAGAATTTTAGGATCTGATTGGCTCTGTGTTGTCGTGTGGTTTGTCATCCGTCTGCCTGGCCTTTCCTGATTGGCTGGAGGAGTTTGTTTACCTATGTTTGTTTTGTCTGGCACTGTGTATGGTGTGTGTATGTGTGTGTGTAGGTGGACTGCGCCCTGTCACTGGTGCGTTTGGGTAAAGAACAGGAGATCCCAGGGCTGGAGCTGCTGTGCGACGACCTGGTTACCATGGAGACACTGGTGTACGAGACATCATGTGACCTGAGTCTGAGCCTGAGGGAGCTACAGCAGCTCAGGGACATCGACAAGCTCCGCCTCCTCATGAAGAACGTATGTATGCTTGCTCTGTATCAAGCTCCGCCTCCTTATGAACGTATGTATGCTTACTCTGTATCAAGCTCCGCCTCCACAAACGTATGTATGCTTGCTCTGTATCAAGCTCCGCCTCCTCATGAATGTATGTATGCTTACTCTGTATCAAGCTCCGTCTCCTCATGAAGTCAGTCTGTCCCGTCACAAACACAGACACAGTGGTTTGGTTCCAGCCAGTGTCTGTAGTCTGTAGGGGCCGTCTGGGAACACGAAGTCTCTGGTGTCCCGGAACACAGACGTTTATAAATGTCATTAATTCTGCAGTTGGTGTATGTGGCTGGTTTGTTCAGCTTTGATGCATTCATTAAAAATGATTTCATTCCAATTTGCTCAATTTATCAGAGTCTTCGTAGCCCCCATATGTGTAACTGTGTCAACTTCTGTTCCTTTTGGTTTCTAAAGCAGCATTGTGCTGCTGGATGCTTGTAGCTGAATTGAAATTTGTTTGTAGTACCCAGAACCTCTCACTGTGCGTTTGTATTACCCAGAACCTGTCACTGTGCGTTTGTAGTACCCAGAACCTCTCACTGTGCGTTTGTAGTACCCAGAACCTGTCACTGTGCGTTTGTAGTACCCAGAACCTGTCACTGTGCGTTTGTAGTACCCAGAACCTCTCACTGTGCGTTTGTAGTACCCCGTACCTCTCACTGTGCGTTTGTAGTACCCCGTACCTCTCACTGTGCGTTTGTAGTACCCCGTACCTCTCACTGTGCGTTTGTAGTACCCAGTACCTCTCACTGTGCGTTTGTAGTACCCCGTACCTCTCACTGTGCGTTTGTAGTACCCCGTACCTCTCACTGTGCGTTTGTAGTACCCAGAACCTGTCACTGTGCGTTTGTAGTACCCAGAACCTGTCACTGTGCGTTTGTAGTACCCAGAACCTGTCACTGTGCGTTTGTAGTACCCAGAACCTGTCACTGTGCGTTTGTAGTACCCCGTACCTCTCACTGTGCGTTTGTAGTACCCCGTACCTCTCACTGTGCGTTTGTAGTACCCCGTACCTCTCACTGTGCGTTTGTAGTACCCAGAACCTCTCACTGTGCGTTTGTAGTACCCAGAACCTCTCACTGTGCGTTTGTAGTACCCAAAATAATTCAGCAGACCTGCTTTTGGTTTACATAAATGACCTTTTCATCAGACACGCTTCTCAACTGCACTGTCTGTGAGTCTGGGGTTAGGTGTAACACCCTTCTACACCTATATTCTTATCACCTGTCTCTCTCTCTCTGTCTGTCAGTCGAGTGCTGAGAGTTATGTGAAGGACGTGGTCCAGTGGGCCATGCCGTTTCTGCAGCGCTGCGAGAGCCGTCAGCAGGGTGTGGCCGCCGCCCTCCTGGCACAGTACCTGGTGCCCCTCGCCAGAGACGACCTCACACTCCCCCTCAAAGTCTTCCAGCACTCCAAACCGGGCGTGAGTGGCACGTTGTATGCACACACACACCACACACAACACAGACAGGCACACAGGTCTGTGTGCCTGTCTGTGTGTGCACGTAGGCCTGTGTGTACACACACACACACACACATCACAGGGGGGTTTGCTTTGAAATTGAAAGAGAGTAGGAGACTGCAGCCAGCTTCCCTGTGGAATCATTTAGCTTTGGCATGGGCCTCAGAAGGTAGATACACACACACACACATACACACACACACACACACAGTTCTGCTGTGTGCAGCACTCGCACACCTGAAATAAATTTATGGGCTGTTCACCCTCACCGGCTATCACCAGAGTGTGTGTGTGTGTGTGTGTGTGCGTATTGTTCAGCATGGCAGAATAGAAAGCTGCCTGAAAGCTCGTGATTTAAATAAAGTGCATACCTAAAGCTCTGCTATCTGTCTTATAAATGCCCTTACAAGCCGCCGTTGAAGAATTCATTTAAAGAATTTCAGTGTTGAATTTTGTGCTCCTACTATTGCAGGAATCCACAATTAATGTTGCCTGTGTTTGTAATAACTGCTGAGTGGTGTGCAGGCTGTGGATCGGGTTTCTTTAGTCCAAAACTACCTTTTGTCTTTTTGTTGACGTCCCTGCAATCTTGTCTGTAACCCCTAAATTTAAACTGTATTATAAAATATTAATGTGATGTATATAAATAATAAAACTTGATATCCTGTTCTTGTCAAATTAAGCACTGGATTGCAAAAATGCAATGGCAGATGTTATATTTGAGAGTAATGGAATTAATATAGGATTTTTGGAGGGTGCCTTACAAATGCTCGCATGGGGTGGGCCGTCCTAATGCTCCTCCCCCTCTGGGAGCTCGCATGGGGCGGGCCGTCCTAATGCTCCTCCCCCTCTGGGAGCTCGCATGGGGCGGGCCGTCCTAATGCTCCTCCCCCTCTGGGAGCTCACATGGGGCGGGCCGTCCTAATGCTCCTCCCCCTCTGGGAGCTTGCATGGGGCGGGCCATCCTGCTAACGCTCCTCCCCCTACGTGGGGCGGGACACTTAAATGCCTGCCTCTGATGAGAGGTGTTTAGTCACTCACTCTGCATCGGTGGAGGAAATTCTGTGACACTGGCGGGAGGCAGATGATTTATAGGGGGAAACGTAATGGGGGATGATGATGATGATGATAGTGGTGTTGCTGGTGATGGTAATAATGATAAAGATCTGTGTGTGTGTGTTGTCCTTGCGCCTGCTTGCTTGCAGTGTCAGCAGAAGATCATTAGCGATCCAGACCAGCTCATGACTGTGGCTCTGGACTGCGTGTACAGCAGTGATCGGGATGACCAACTACCACTCTGCTACGACGTACTGGAGTGCCTGCCTCAGAGGGGATACGGGTTAGCGTTCACACACCAGTCAGCGCACGCACGCGTGTGTGTGTGTCACTGCAGGCTTCCTCTACATGAGTAAAGCATCACGTCTGCATGTCCGTGCTGGAGGAGCGAACTCTCCAGACCTCCAGAGTCTGATTCAAAGCTCCTCTTGTCGTCTTGCACTTTAAATGCTATTAAAGTGAACGAGGGTGATCACGATAGCAGCGTTTCAGCTGCTGTGTCGAATCACGCAGCATAGCCAACGGAAACCGGATTTATCGGAATGGCAAATAACATAAATAGGTGAACACGTCTTGCACACAGACACCTTGCACACACATCTTACATGAACACATCTTACACTCGTTTGCACGGTAGCGGAGGCCGACCCATCTCCGGGGGAAAATTTTATTTCGCTTGTAAACGTTTGTGTTTGCGTGCACCCACTGCTTAGCAACAGCAAAGACAACAAAAATACATAAAAAAAATACTGGAAAAAACACAGATTTTCAGATGTTTTTTTTTCTTTCCCCTCTAGTAAGTGCTGCCATATTAAAATGTGCAAATGTTATTACAGTCTCTTATCTCTTCCAGTCTATTACGGAGCTGGTGGAGCTGGAGCTGTTCTGGTTTATTATGACTTTGTTCCCCAGAGATCGTTCTGCCGCGTTATTAAAATAGACCAGTAGGCTCCGCGTGTGCATCACAACAGCGACGTGTCTGAGCAGACGCTCGGAGCAGGGAGGGGGAGGGCTCTCAGACATGACGCTGCTCACGATTGGCTCACAGCAGCAGTGATGCCCGCCGCCCACTAACGACACGCCAGCATCCTGCGCCCCTCTGACCTCTGACCTCCCTGCGCTTGTGAAGTTCAAGTTGAAGGTTGTGTTGTTGGTGGTGGTGATTGAGGGAATCTTCCCACCTCACTGTTACCTCTGTGTCTCACTCAGGCCACAAACGGAGGCCACGAAAGCCGTACACGACCAGGTGGATGCCCTGGAGAAGCATCTCAGGTACGGGGAGGGGCTGGGGAAAGGGGTGGGGCTTAAGTGGGGTTTAATCAAACCTCACCCTGTCCAGGAGGTAACCGAGCCAGAACCAGCACTTGGCCTCAGTTGTAACGGCGCCAGCAGAAGGACCTCGTGTGCCGCACTTATCTTCCCTCTGTGTGTTACTTCAAAGGCCCAAATCTCTGAAATCTCTCTCCTTTTGAATCTGCTTCTTAAGAGCAGAGTGTGAAGACTGCAAACTGCACTGCTGGTAATTAACACCGTACCAGAAACCAAACGATATGCAGCATGGCCATGAGGATCTATGCTAGAGGGCCGCTGTGTGTGTGTGTGTGTGTGTGTGTGCGCGTGTGCTTGTGTTTGTGTTTCCATTGGAGGCAGGGTGATGTAAACAACCAGAGATGACTCTCCTCACAGACCCTCAGTGTTTTGGATGGATTGTGTGTGTGTTTGTGTTTCCTGTCTGGAGGAAAGATGATGAAAATCTCACTCGCTCTTTTCAAGTGTTCAAGGTGAAAGGGGTGATTGCAAAAGAAAGAACAGTTTTTTTCCAATGGCTCTGTCTGTCTGTCTCTCTGTGTTTCTCTCAGACAGACAGAAACACAGAGAGAAAGACAGACTGACAGACAGACAGACAGTCAGTCAGTATGTCTCTGTCCCCCCACCCCCCGTGTGCATGGTAACTGGCTGGCTGTGCATATGTTACACATACTCAGCACACACATGTCCCTACACAGCGCCATACACACATGGGCCAGATGGACACAGCGATGGACAAAAGCCCTGTGTGTGTGTGTGTGTGTGTGAGATAACATCTGTGCTCCCTGTGGATGGACAGTGGTCGTTTGCTCTGACCGTTCCGGTCTGAGGCAGTCAGTGCAGCTTGGTCCGCTCTGTCACCCTGCCTGATGAGGCTGTGTGTGTGTGTGTGTGTGTGTGTGTGTACTCGTTTTGTGCAGTGAGGTTTCCCACAAGGCATCAGTGTGGTACGGGCTGTAGTAGAGAGTCCTTCAATTCGTCACTGTGTTGGACTGTGTTTGATTGATCGACTAATTTATTCCTCCATTGTTTGTTTGTTTGTGTGTGTGTGTGTCAGTGTTGCTGAGATCCTGGAGAAGCATGGTATCCAGAAGCCCATTAAGTATGTGAGGAGCAGTCAGACCAGTAGGGACGCTCAGCAACTCCTGGTCAAACTCACCCGCCACACTGCACGCAAGTAGGGCACTCACACACACACACACACACAGGTTTCAGGACTATTCATCCATCATTTACCATCTACCCCAGCCACACACACGTATGGGACACACACATCATTATGACTCCTCAATTAAACACTCAACACTCAGACACAATACAAATGAGGAAATCTAGCCATCATTTGCTCATCTCTGCATGCATACACACACTAACACACTCATATACACACAAATCCATGAGCAATTATCTGTCACACAGGATTGAAGTACCATGTAATAACTTCCATTTTATGCTCACACACACGCTATAACATTTGTCTCCAGCTAACTTCTAATACAATGGCCATGTTTCTCAGTATTAGCCTGTTTGTGCGTGAGAGCCTTGGCCCACGGGAGTGTGTGTGCCTGCAGGAGTCCTCCAGCCAGTGAGGCGGAGTGGAGGGGCCTCCTGCAAGACCTGCTGGAGCTGCAGCAGAACGTCTACACCTGCCTGGAGCCCTCCACCTGCCACCGGGTACTACGCACTTATTACCGTTCGTAACACCAGCTGTAACGCTGCTACGACCTCCACAGACACACACACACACACACACACACACACACTGTTGATACTAGCCTTCATTACACTCTTGTGTTCTTTAGGGTGTGTGTGAGGCTTCTTTGCACACCCCGATCACGACTCTGTGTAATTAAGCAGGACTCTCTAACGAGCTCGTCCGCCATCATCGAAAAGCAGCTCTTTTCGTATATAGAGGGAAAATCAACTCTATTATAGTGTGTTCCTCCCTCCCTCCCTCCCTATCTCCCTCCCTCTCTTTCCGTATCTCTGTATTTGTCTTTCTCCATCTTTCTATCTGTCTCTCTCTGATCATTTCATTATGTTTGTAATGCTTTATTGCAATAACTGTAATTATTTCACAATAGCTCCAAAGCAGTGCAAACATTGAGGTGATGTATGGAAAGATTATGATATTAATATGAAGAAAAGGTTACATGTTGTAAATAAATCAATAGATCAGGACGGATTAATGGCTGGGCCAAACTGGCCGTGCGCATGCAGCAGTAATGTCATTAGGAAACGTAAGGGGACCCCTGGGCCTTTTGATTGGTGTTGTCTCTGCAGTCCCGATGCTCCACCTCTCCTGGTGAGACGCGGCTAATGAACTCCTTCAGACTGGAGTGAGCCCGCCCCCTGGCATCAGGGCTGGTTAGAGCCCGCCCCCTGGCATCAGGGCTGGTTAGAGCCCGCCCCCTGGCATCAGGGCTGGTTAGAGCCCAGCCCCTGGCATCAGGGCTGGTTAGAGCCCGCCCCCTGGCATCAGGGCTGGTTAGAGCCCGCCCCCTGGCATCAGGGCTGGTTAGAGCCCGCCCCCTGGCATCAGGGCTGGTTAGATGTGGCTCTGGCAGCTTGCAGCCTGAGTGGGAGTTGATCTTTCATTTGCTGTGTAATTGGACTTAACCTCATTATGGTGTTCGGTGTGGCGCCGGGCAGATATTGCCTGGCGTAATGCAGACAGATGAAAGCGTCTTGCCCAGCTTTGCGCTGGCTAAAATGAAACGCAGACGTCTGTGTTAAATGATGTATTCTCTCTCTCTCTCTCTCTCTCTCTCTGTCTCTCTCTCTCTCTCTCTCTCTCTCTGTGCTGCTGCCTGGCTCATTAGCAAGTTGTGGGTTGGCGGATGAGCAGAGAGCTCCAGACACTGCAGTCAGGTGTCCCTTTTCCACCCCGTGGGGCAGATTGGGGTAGACTGGGGTAGAATGGAGCAAAGATGTAGGCAAACCTTTCTGTTGCTTGGAGAGTGAGAGTGAGAGAGGGGAGGTAGATGTTTGTAAATGTCTAATCATCATGAGGTTATTTCTCTCTGTTCAAATTACTGTTTTTGTCTAGTTAAGGATTAGAAGCCCAGCCAGACCGGCGCTGAATAAACACGCACGTTTACGCACACACAGTGCTGCCATTTTTGCCGCTCTGTTCAGACGACACGCAGTCCCACGGACACATGACGGTGTGAGACGTAAAACATTCACCTGCACGTCCTGCATCAGCGTCCACACACTGAGCACATGGCTTCTGTTCTTTTCCCCACACCCCACCGTTATTTCCACACCTCCACTTCCTGCTCGTACGGGTTTATTTCCGCGCATGTAATTGGTCCGTCTGTGACCTGCGTCTGAGAGGCGTCTGCGTCTCGCCGTCTGCGTGGCGCTGATGTGGTGGAGAAGACTCCGTCTGCGGGACGTTGTCCACGTGCCTCCTGCACCCGCGCTGCCTATTGATTACGGCGGAGAGATGAATTACAGCTGCTTTAGCCGGCACTCACCACCGGGGCATAGCGGCTTTACGCTCGGAGGAATAATATTCCAGTGTCAACCTGTCAGTTTCACGCCTCCCCTCTCTCCTCTCTCCCTCCTTCATCCCCCTCTCCTCTCTCCCTCCTCCGTTGCTCTCTCCTTTTCATTCCCTCGTTGATGGTATTTTCTCTCTGGTCTCTCTCTTCTTTTTCTCTGTTCCTTTGTTTCTTTTCCTTTCTCCCTCTTGTGCTTTATCTCTCCCTAACACTCCCCTCTCTCTCTCTCTCTCTCTTCCCTTGTTCATTTTGCGTCCTTCTTGACTGTCTGTTTCTTTCCCTCCCTCGTTTTTTTTGTTTTTTGTTCTTCTCTTCTAACTCCTCCCTCTCTCCATCTCTCCTCCTCTGTCTGCAGGTCTTCGTGGAGAGCCTGCTGTGTTCTGGGCGGGAAGAGACCGTGTGCCTGGCGGGTCAGCTGATGCAGCATAGTGCCTCCGCCCCTGACGCGCCCGCCGGCCCCGCCTTCCGGGGCAAAGCCCCGCCCCGCCTGCCCTACGCCTGCAGCGTGGAGTTGGCCCTGGCCTCCGCCCGCGAGTACTTCAACTCTGCATCCACCCTCAGTGACCCGTGCATCAACCTGGCACGGTACGCCCGACACCCTGGTGACTCTGACCCCTGCAGACCAGACGCATGCACGCACGCATCTACAAATCCCCCCAGAGAAGAGTCTATGTTTGAATCTGTAGTACTCAAGTGTGGAGCAGGAATAATCCTTTAGCCTTCACGCCGCCCGTGTCTGCTCCTTCTCCCGTGGCTGTGATAACTCCACTTTACATTGCAGTGAGTCTGAGGCGATCGCAAGGTGTCTGATCGATCTCCAGCTCTCCTAAGAGAGCAACAGGCGCCCTGCGTTAGTCAGACTGATGAAAGAGGCTGAAACAGCTGGAGATGCAGTACTGGTGCTGCTGTCGTCACCTGCTTCCTACATGCTTGCAACCATCATGGCTCCACCTGTCTCCACCTGTCTCAACCTGTCTCCACCTGTCTTCTGTCTTTTCCTGTCTACGGTCTTCTTCTGTCTTGCTCTGCAGTCAAGTGGAAGCTAATGTGTCACTCGTTCTCTCTCTCTTTTTCTCCCTCTCTTTCTGTCTCTCTCTGAACTTCTCTGTCCAATTTCTGTCCTTCACTCCCTCTGTCTCTCATTCATGTCTTAAACCCTGTCCACGGCTGTTGGCACATCATGCTCTCTCTCTCTCTCCTCCCTCCTTCCCTCTCCTCCACTACACCATGTCTCATTTTTGTTGCTGGGTTGGTTTTGTTGCCGCATGTCCAGAGCTATCGGCTCGGTACGCGAAGTGGGTCGGTAATTAGGCCATCATCTGTTCACCACCAGCCAGGCTAGACTGTCCTCTCCTCTCTAGCACGTTTATGCCTGTCCAACACACACACACACACAAATAGTGCTGTGAAGGACAGCGTAAGTATAGCTTCAGGGCTTTTAATGGACTAGCTGAAAGGAAATAGGAATTTTCAGGTTAATGTGAAAATAATTAAGGCTGTTTGTGTGTGACGGGGGAAGTGGAGGATGGAGTGGGTGATGGAGCGTGTGCGCTGGGCCGTGCACTGGGCCGTGTTCAGTGCCTCCCTTCCAGAAACTCTTCCTCAGGGAAGCTACCATAATGAACTATTGCTATTCTGTTCTGAAATTCTGCTCTGTTGTTTGGAAATTACTCAGCGATCCTGGAAGCAGAACAATCTGACCTCTGACCTCTGACAACCTGACTTATCTGATTTGGTGTCTTTCCTTGTTTTCCTCATTTTGCCGGTGGGGTCGCCCCCTCCCCTAGGGGTAGTTACGCAAGGACAAAGCCATTGTTGGAATAGTCTCCCTCTCGATATCTTCGAGTCATTGAAGCCGACTATAGGAAACCACGTCCACGTCTTTTGGCTTTTCAGGCTGTAATTAACGGTCTCCTCATTATCCTCCTGTTCTCCAGAGAGAGAGGAGCTCAAAGCAGAGCTGCACTCTGGCTCTGTGGGACATATTGGGTAGAAGGATTTACGCCACAGTACAGTGTCACAGAGATGAAATAGCTGAGCATGAAAAACTGAATTCTGGGTCTTGGATCTGTGCAGGTTCTGGCTAGTATTGCTGTTTTGCAGTTCTCGCCATATTTATACTCTTTGTGCCCAATCAATATTTATTTGCTAAATGAAATATTAAAATATGCATGTTTTGTCTGTGTATTTATAACATTTGCTATAACTCGGTCAGTGGGGATGAATGTCTTTGGTCTTGCAGCTATGGTGATAGTGGGGCGTGTACCACGGGGCGTGTCTTGCTGGGCGTGTACCTGGGGGGGCGTGTCTTGCTGGGCGTGTACCACGGGGTGTGTACCGGGGGGGCGTGTCTTGCTGGGCGTGTACCGGGTGGGGGCGTGTCTTGCATTCCAACAGGCAGCGTGACGTTAGGAAGCCCTACCCGCTGACCCGAGCCCGTTGCCTTCGGTACCGGTCCAGAGTCCGTGCATGTGCGAGCGCGGGCCTGTGTTCACGTGTCCACCCGTGAGTCCCTCCCAGCAGTTAGAACCGGGTCCGCTGTTGCTTTGAAGCGTCTCTCTCCAGCTGAGCCCGGGACGCAGGCCAGCAGCTCTCGAGATGTTCGCTGGCCGGTCTCCGCCTCCTCGAGTTGTGCGGGACGAGCCAGGTCCCGCCTTCTCTCAGAAGTTTCTGCTTCGTCTGCCAGCATGCCAGCGCCTTCAGAACTCGGATCTGTGTATCCCAGAATGCTCGAGTGGGTTTGTGTGCGTTTAGTGCACCGATAACGGACTCGCGGCGCCTCCGTTACTCCTCACCGATTCGCATCATGTACTCTATTTAATTTATTTCTAGATCGTTTTATTAAATGGAGTGTATTTCAAAGTGGAACAAACGCCTCATTGACTAAATATTGCCTTAGTAAAAGTCCAGTGCCAGTTCTGCTGGGTCACTGTGTAAAGCTGATATCTTAATGCGTCTTTCCTCCAGTCTCCCCGTGACGCCTCGTCCACACTCGCTCACTGCACTACAGGTAGCAAAACGTTTTGTCCAGGACCGCTCCTCCCTAGTAACCCTGAAATAAGGCTGTACTGGTTCGGCCGGTTCTGACTGGGACTGTACCGATTCTTCGTTGGCCATTACATCTCCCGTCACTGACCTGCTACCCATCTGTAAAATGGGCTTAATAATCCAGTGTTCACTCCACAAAGAGAAAACGTCGTTCAGTCGATGCTGAGGAAACTAGTGGTTAGAGGTCCCATTTACCTCAAAAGCTGCTTTGTAATGTTCCAGCTTAACCCGGTAATCTTGTTAAAACCAACCCTGAAACTCCAAGGACACAACGTCATGGATAAGGTATAGCTAAATAAAGGAGGGGTAGTGTGTGTGTGTGTGTGTGTGTGTGTGTGTAAATGCTTCAGAGTTTTGCATGTGTTTAATAGGAAGTCTTTTCCCTCACATTATTACTCTCTAATAAAGCAGGCATGGATATAACTGCTGGCAGACTTGAGCGTCGTTTTCTCCATTGTTTCTAATGGGATTTTTGGACCATAAAAAATAAAGCCAGAATGAAATGATCTTGTGCGCGTAACACCTTGGAGCTCTTAGAGGCTGGACAGGCCACTCCTGAGTGTTTGTTTCTCTGTTCTGTCCTGGAGAGGTGTGGACCGTTTCCATTTTTTTTAGTTTATATCATTTATGTTTATAATTGAAATATTAGAGCAATTTTATCATCATAATAATTCAAGTTAAGATCCTATGGTGTTTTTTGACTGCAGTTGGGATGAGGCACATTTCATTCCTTATGGTTTGTGTGTCTCAGGGCGTGTCTCCAGCTCATCACCGACTGCCCTCCTTTGATCCAAGAAGAGCTGGACCTCATCAGCGCCCTCTCCAGGCTGGAGGACTTTGGCGTCAAGGTCCTGCCTTTACAAGGTGAACCCCAGGACAGCCAGCCCTAGTCTGCTAGCCTGTGCCAGCTTTCCTCCCCCTCCTAGACTCCTCCCCCTTCCTGACTCCTCCCCCTCTGGACTCCTCCAATTCCCTTATAGACTCCGGTCATATTCTGCCGGTTTTAAGCATCGCTCAGCTGCAATAACCTTAAACAAAGTGACTGAAGTTATGGTGAAAGTTTGATTTAATGAAATAACGTTTGGGTTGCTGCTCAAGGGAAGGGCAGAGCTAAGCTCAGTCTAAGCACAGACTCTTCAGATTAGCCTCTCTGAGTTTTTGAGCCAGAAAGTTTCAATTATTCAGGTAAAAAACAGTACAGTCCAATCATTAATCACATCCCATATCGCCCCTCACAGTCTTTGTACGTAGCAGTAGAATCACAACGTGGTGCCTTTCTCCGTATTGTGCTGTCATGTACATATAACCGCCGCAGGTCGGTGATGGCAAATGTTTCTCCATGTTTCTTTTACTGTGGTGTCCAGGGTTACCTTCTCTCGCTCTCTCTCTCACAAACTGTGTTTTTTCAGTAGGTTACAGTGGGGGGGGGGTTGGTCTTATCTGAATATATGGGTCAGTAAAGTAAAATTAAACAGTTCTTTCATGATCTTTGCCCCCTTCCTCTCTCTCTCTCTCTCTCTCTCTCTCTCTCTCTCTCTCTCTCATCCCCCCCTCTCCCCAGTGCGTCTGCGAGATGACCGCTTGTCTCTGGTGAAGCAGTGCATCTCCCAGTGTTCCCAGTCTTCCCCAGCCTACACGCAGTCCTCCCAGCTGCTGGAGCTCGCCAGGCTGCTTCGTGTAGCAGGTACCGTTTCCCTCGGCGACAGCCCAGTCTCCACCCGCCCGCGGGGTTGTAGCGCCGCTGTGATGCAGTAAGGTCTGACGCATTCAGGCTTCAATCATTCAGGCATAAAACTCAGAGATGCTCTCAATTTCAATCTAGAACAGATTAATTTGTGAATTAGGTTGAACGTTATGGACTAGAACAGTTCTGAGTCTTCGCTCAGTTAATGCTGGGCTCGTAAAGGAAGAGACGGGTCAGATCAGGAAGCTTCTGAACATGAAACGGGTCCGTCGTAGTGCAAGTGTCGGGACTCTTAGTGGATCTCCCCCCCCCCATCTCTCTCTCTCTCTCTCTCTCCCTCCCCCTCTCTCTCTCTCTCTCTCCCCCCCCATCTCTCTCTCTCTCTCTCTCTCTACTTGTGTGTGTGTCAGGAAGAGTCACTGACCCTCTGTAAGTGGTGAACATGGTGTGTGTGATGCTTACATCTCAAACTCCAGTGTTTTTACTTAAACCTCATCTACACTTTGATCACCTGCGCAGCAGAGACCTCCCAACGCGTTTTGATCATGTGCTTTCTTGTTTAATGCAATTGCTTTCTTTGGACAGTGATCAAAGCATCTTAGAAAGTGCCGTCACTGAAGTGAGAGAGGGAATAAACCCGATCCGCTCCTCGTCTTTGCAGTCATCCACGCCGTCATCGCGGGAGGAATCCAAGCCCCTCCGAGGAATCATTTTATTGCCGAACAAATTAATATTTTGGCGCCGCATTGCCTCATCATGCTATTTCTGAAACCACAGAATGCGGAGTGATCCGGAGACGGCATAACCGTCCCTGCGGAATATTCTGGAGATGTAATAACGGTCCTCGTGGAATATTCTGCAGGAATAACGGTTCTCGGCAATTCAAACACTAGGGCCCTGATGCAGTCTAATTCAGGCAGACGTGGTCACATTAGTTCTGGGTGAGCGCAGAGCGCCAGCCGGCTGGCCCTTGCTCTCTCTGATCTTCTGTTGGTTAGTTTGCGGCGTATTGACTTACCAGTCCATTATGCTGAGGAAAAGCTTTTGAAGAGCATCGATTTTTCTTTGCCGTTGTGTTTTGTGTGTGTGTGTGTTGTTTTTGTTTTTAAATGCCCCACCACGGTTGTGCTGGTGAACAGGTGTTGTCTGATAAATGTGCTGAGTGCTTCGTCTTGTCGTTTGTGTGTGTGTGCGTGTGCAGGTGGTGTGGAGCCCCAGCTCAGGGCCCAGGTCCTCACCCTATTGGCCGAGCAGGCTCTGCTGTGTCATGACTACAAAGCCTCCTTCATCCACTGCCAAGAGCTGATGTCTGCAGGTACGACACGGCGCGGCAACTCAGGCTCCGCCTCTTTCTGTTTTGCTCCGCCTCCACCCTGCTCCATCTGACCAATCACTCCTTTCTCGTAATCACCGGGGTTTCTCCACTACATTATTATTGTAATCGACAGTCTGAGGGAAGATCTGATCTGCTTCCTGTTCATGTGACCTCACTCTTCAGTAACACAGAGCCATGCTGTGGTTTTGCCTGAGAAGGCAAAGGTCCTTTTTTGTGAGTTAAGTTACTAAACTCACAGGAACATACTGCAGTCGCCTCTGATTCCTCCCCTGATGGAACCAGACTACCAGAATGAGTCGTGAGCGGTCCAAATCTCCGGATCCGCAGCGATCCGAGTGAGGCAGTGTCCGGTTGTAGTGCCCCTCCGTTCGTGGCCGTGGAATCCAGGGTGTTTGGATGCGAATGTTTCCTGGGCCGTTTCCGTGGCGATGCAGGGTTATAAGAGCCATAAAGCCCTTTGCAGGTAGTTTAGACCCCGTACGGTAGACTCCATACGGTGGACCCCGTCCCTACAGTTAGGGTTCACCTGGTGTGTTAGGTGTGCTGTTTGGGCGGAGGCGGGGCATAAGGGAGGGATGATGTTGTTGTTGTTGTTGTTGTTTACCAGTCCACTCATATTTCCTCCCAAATAAACCAAAACCGCCTAATCTTCATTACTGCTGGGTGGGTGGGTGGATGGTGGTGGGTGATGGGTGTGGGTGGATGTGTGGATGGTGGGTTGTGGGCGCAAGTGTATGTGCAGTTCAGTACATCTGGGATCAGATAGGGGGAGATAGATTTGTGAGTCTGTGTGTAGTAGCAGGCCATCGTATGTGAAGAGTAGATAGTGCTGTGTGTGTGCGTGTGTGTGAGATTGAAGCATCAGGCAGATCAGCACAGGGGTGAGAACAGAGACAGTCCTAGTCTTTGATTGCTATCGGCAGCAGTCGCAGAGCCCCAATAACAGCACAGTGGAAAATAGGTTAGACTTTCTCCTGCACCATTTCCTAATTACTCACTTGTATACACACACACACACACACACACACACACACAAGAGCCTGAAGATTAGGAAGATGGATGGAGAGAACTCAAGATATTAGACGTAAGGTGGAAGAAAGGACAGGAGAAACCATGTGGGGAATCCTACCCTGCTAGAGAGGTGTGTGTGTGTGTGTGTGTGTAGCCATGCTGAACAGTATCCCAGAGCTATGAACCCTGTGCCCAGAGTGGAATAGAGAAGTCCGTTCACCTTTCACCACATCCCCAACCTGATTAGTGCCGTTTTATTGACGGGGTGGAGGGTATTTGAATATTAATTGGAGTTGTAATGTCATGACACGCCCCCTTCAGTTTGTGTAATGAAATGTTCCGTTCCAGCAATCCCCTCTCTGGTGAACACGGTGATGCTTTTATTTCTGGTAGGTTACTTTGTCTGAGATGGCGGAGCTTTGATGTTCTGGAACATTCCTCAGGGAAGTGTGTGTGGAGTAGAGGGGAGAGGGAGTGTTGGGTCAGATGTGTGTGGGGCTCTAATGTCGCCATGCCGACCCTCTCATGCGCTCGAATCTAGACCAGTCTAACATGCTTAGGAGCCCCATTACAGCTGGTGGTTATAGCAGTAATATTCAACGCCACTACATGATGACTGTGACATTGAATTTGAGCATTACCTCAACGTGATATCTACACACGCGGCGTCATTACCATATCAGAACGTGGCCGTCTGTTTAGTGCAGAGGTCGAAAAAAAGCACTGATCTTAATCTGCAGGTCAACACACTAGTGCACGTTCCACTAGGAAACCGTCCACTAGGAAACCGTCCTCTTGGAAACGGTTGCCTGCAGCAGATCTGCTCCCAGCCTCTTGAGCGTCGCCACAGAGGCGGCTGGTCTGGACCACTCTGGCTATGCTGCCTGCCGTGGGCGTGCGAGGCGGTGTGATGTTGGGGTGAGGGACTCCGGGCCTTCCCCCTCACGTCTCTCTTCACGCCGGTTGGTGTGGCGTGACGCCTCTGCGTGTGTTGCAGTTGTAAACGGGCTCTTCCATGGATGCACCTGCTCATCTTAAAAGTGTCTGCCTGTCTGTCTGTCTGTCTGCCTGCCTGCCTGCCTGTCTGTCTAGGTTACGGCTGCGGTTGGGACGTGTGTGCTCGTCTGGGTCAGTGTGAGAACTACACGCGACTCTCTGCTCGCCAGGAACTGGTGGCGTTCGCCCTCACGCACTGCCCCCCCGCCCACATCCAGGGCCTCCTGGTTGCCTCCAGCTCCCTACAGACACAGGTGCACCTCCTCTCTCTGATCTCCTCTCTCTGACCTCCTCTCTCTGATCTCCTCTCTCTGACCTGTAAACAGCCGGTTTCACCTTCCGCTAGAGCGATTCGGCCTCAGATCATCGTCAGACGCACTGACTGACTTTCTCACTTGTTTTGCTCCTGTTACTTTTGTTGCTTGTAGACACAGTTTCTGTTTAATAAAAGCGAGTGAAGCTCCACTGGTCTGGAGAACACGCCTCTACAAACCAACACGCTTCCTCCGTTCCCTCCACCTCTCGGTTACCTGTGGGCGCCGACTGCGTCTGGCCAGAACCCCAAACAAACAAAACATGAAGGCAACGTGTTTCATTATGTGCAGCGTCACCACAGTCTTGTAGAGTGTAATTTTAATAGGTTCTTCACAGGTGCTGCTTCCTGAGAGCTGTCCTATCTGTCCGAGCACAGTTTGAGTCTAGACATGCACCCGTGTCCAACTTGCTGCTTTGGGCCGGGCCTGGGTGCTAGACAGCCGCTCCGGCACCGAGACCGACTACAAACGAAGCAGCACTCCGTACTGTTGTACACACACACACACACACACACACACACACACACACTCTGTGTCGTTCCCCGCTGTGAAGCCTGCGTCTTACAGACAGCTGAAACGGGGCTTTTGAAGACGCCCCCCTGTCTGTCGTCATGGCGTCTCCCCATCAAGCCCCTCCCTCCTGTGCTCGCAGCCACGGAAACCTTCACACGGCTTCACGACCTTCACCGCACCTTAAAAACAGGGAGCAGACTAACACGGGATCTGTCCATATTTAATTAAGCTTTGGTTTTGTAAAGCAGCGGCAGACCAGTCGACTGTGACGGAGTCCGAGAGTCAGTACTGCTCTGTGTCTGCTTGTGCTCCTCAACAGATCCTCTACCAGGCCGTGAATTACAAGATCGACCCTTCCCACACCGAGGGAACAGGCGACGGGGCAGATCAGGTAGCATTCTGCCCTCGAGCGTATGGTCAGATACCCTGGCAGAGGGACGCGGGGCATGGGCTGGGTGGGGTTGTGGATGGGTGGGTGCTGGGTGGGGTTGTGGGATGAGAAGCGTTAGACGCCGTAAATGCTGCAACCCACAGGACCTGAATCACAAGCTCACTGTTAAAATACCATCCATGAGTCTTTAAAGATTCATACGTGTGTGTGTGTGTGTGTGTGTGTTAGCACATGCTGTTTGTTAGCTAAACGAGTAGTTAAAAGTAAATGAAGTATTGATGAGCTGAAGAGTTTTTGAGAGGATGCATGTACTGCTTAGTGCTGTGTGTGTGTGTGTGTGTGTGTGTGTGTGTGTGTGTGTTCGTATATAAGCACACAAACAGCGTCTGATTCACCAGCTGCAGGCAGTATAGTGCAGCCTAATCATTCTCTTCTCCATAATGCTCTGTAGTGCGACGGCTCTTGTTAGTGTTCATCTCTGGCATTGTCATTCAGCGGTTGAGACCTCAGATATAGAGCACTGCTGCGTTTCGTTACGCCACCTGCTGGTCACCTGGAGGCCTGTGCACCATCCTGGTTCAGGAAGCTCCGGCTTTATGCTGCTGAATGCGGCGTGTCTGTCTGCTGCCACTGACCTCCATGTCTGGGTGGTGCAGGTGGGCGGAGGTGCAGATGCAGCTCCAGCAGCGGCGCTCCTCCAGAGGACCACCGCACGCACCATGGAGATGCTGAACACCACCACCCACACCACCAAGGCTGTGCTGAGCGCCGTCAGTGACCCGCACTGGTGGAGGAAGTCCATCAGCTACCTCCATCCTCTGCATGTAAGGCACCTACACACACACACACACACGCGCGCGCGTGGAGGCTCTCGCAGGCTGCCGCATGTTCGACCGATGCTAACGAGGGTTCTTCTGTCTCACCAGGGACCAGGGGCGGAGTCGCACCGCGCGGTTCTGGCCAATGAGAACGCGGACCTGGAGAAGCAGGGCTGCACTGCATTCTATGAGGAGATCCTGGACGATCCCTGCATCAATCTGGTTAGATCCTCCCTCTTCTCACCTGTTTTACCATGGCACACCTTGAACGCGAGCTTGTTTGGGGGGTTGGAGGCGTGGCCAAAAAGCATGTGTACACCTGACCATCGCACCCAGTATGAACTAGCGCCCAGTCCAAAACCACTGGTGTTAATAAGGAGTTTCAGATTGGCTCCTGTTCTCCCGAGGTGCGATAATGTGTCAGGGCTCCATGTGCCGGACTTCCAGGACACTTCACACTCTCCTGACGTCTTTCTGAACGTTGCTGTATGCACAGCGCACAGGGGCTGCGGTCTTCACCCGAACCTTAACCTTCGTTAGAACAAAGGGGCCCAGTCGACACCCCTGATCCGCCCTGGACCTCCTAGACCTCTAGACCTTGTGCATGGGTGTCTAGTGAGCTCCTGGCACCAAACCAGCTTCATCCATCAGACTGGAGTGATGAATCACACAAGGCTAAATGCCAGAGTCCAGGGCCAGTGCGTGTTCCTCCATTCTAGATGGTGCCTGATGTTGCGCCTGGTGATCAGGCTTGTGTTCAGGTGCCCTGACACACAAACCCTTCACCACAAACGCCGCTCTCAGATCTTACAAGCAGAGAGGAGATTCTATACATGCTACTGCCCCACTCTGGGCAATATTGCACCGATATCTGATACGTGTGTGTGTGTGTGTGTGTGTGTGTGTGTGTGTGTGTGTCAGATCGAGGACGTGTATTCCTCCTACGACTATGTTCCTCAGGAGAGCTTTGCAGAAGTGCTTCTGCGTACAGGCAAACTGGAAGAGACCCGGCGTGAGGGCGAGCACTGCTTCCCAGCCACCGAAGGTACGTCCGTCCTCCATCCGTCCCCCTGTCCACCGCCCACTCGCCACCTTTTCTCCACCCATCCCCCAGCCCCGTCCTGCGGTGGTGTTCGTGCAGTCCTGGTGGAGGGGGTCGGGTGACGCGCTCACAGCCTTAAACGACGGCGGCGTTCCTGCTCCGTGTGTCTGTTGGGCAGAGCAGCTTCTCACAGCGGCGCGTGGATGGAGCAGCCAGGGGAGAGCGTGAAGGAGCTTCAGCAAAGGAATGCAGATGGCTCTCAGCTGCAGCAGCGGGAACCTCTCTCTCTCTCTCTCTCCCTCTCCCTCTCTCTCTCTCTCTCTCTCTCTCTCTCTCTCTCTCTCTCTCTCTCTCTCGCTCACTCTTCCTTCTCTCTCTCTCTCTCTCTCTCTCTCTTCCTCTCTCTCTATCTCTCTCTCTCTCTCTCTCTCTCTCTCTCTCTCTCTCTCTCTCTCTCTTCCTCTCTCTCTCTCTCTCTCTCTCTCTCTCTCTCTCTCTATCTCTCTCACTCACTCACTCTTCCTTCTCTCTCTCCCTCTCCCTCCATAGTCTCATTCTGTTGTATGTAGCCTCATGTGCTCACGTAGAAGTGGAAGCTTGTCCTTGGCTGATAACACACGTAATAGTTGTGGTGCAGAACCCGTATTTACATGCAGCGGCAGTAACTCCTAGATCCACATCTCTGTGTGTGTGTGTGTGTGTGTGTGTGTGTGCGTGTGTGCGTGAGATTAATGTGTACCGTTCCTGGATTCAGGGGCTTATCTGCTACTGTATTAACACAAAGGTCCTGTAATGTCCAAGCTGTAGCGTTTGAAGTCATGTATATAATTATTCTATGTTTTGATCATTTGAGTAATGGGGCGTAGTGCAGAGGGCACGGCGTAGTTCACACGAGCGTGAGCGGTCAGCACCACGGACAGCGTCAGTGCGCCTGTGCTGTTCCTGGAAGGGGCCGGTCAAAGCCGCCATGATTATTCTTTGTTTTTTCTTTCATTTTATTTCTCTTGCTCTTTGTTTGTATTTTTTCATTTTATTTCTTTGATTTTTTTTTCTCCCCCATGTGTCTTTTTTAAATGGAACACCCCAGACAACCCCAGAAGTGTCGAGGAGACACACACACTAATTCATGGCCCCAAACTCCTCCACTGCTATAAGTTCAATTTAAATCAAATCGTCTTATTACAGTAATTAAATGAAAAGATGGTATCTGTGGTTCCACACCAGCTATAGCAGGGCCATTAAGACGTGCTTGGGCTGACCAGTCAGGGTCACTCCTGAGAGGCGCCCTGCAGGTCATTGTATCTTCAGTCAAGTTTAGATTCTTCCCCCGTCAGTTAAAGCTGCTCTTTAATTGAGGAGATTAAGTTAATGGACTGAAAGTGCGGCCGGTGTGATGTTGAAAGTGTTCCTGCCAAAGTCCGCTAGCACGACCAGGCCGCTCTTCCTCCTGAGGACTTGCTGACACGTTCTCTTAATGCTCCTTTTCTCCTTTCTTACTCTAAAGAGGTTTTTCTTGTGTTAATCTTTTTCTCTCCCTCTTTAAAAGAATCTTTTCTTCTTTTTCTTCATGTTGCCTCTCAAAGCTCGTCAGAATGTAATAAGTCAGTTATAACTAAATAATCTGTATTAAACACACTCTCCCTCTTTCTCCCTCTCCCTCTCCCTCTCTCTCTCTCTCTCTCTCTCTCTCTCTCCCTCCCTCCCTCTCTCTCTCACCCATCAGTTCTGCTCCAGTTGGCCAGTGATGTCTTCCCCAGAGACATGACCCTTGCTCTAGCCTATTTGCTGGCTCTGCCACAGGTCAGTCTGCATACAGGATAAAGCTGTGTCTGTGCGTGTGCTTGTGCATGTGTATTATGGGTGCAACAAATAATCAACAATCGACTAAATTCATTTCCGGTGAATTGAATTGTCGATCAGTTTGGTCCGTCATCACAGAGTATTAGGTACAAGGCTTTCTAGAACTAGCGACGGGTCCGTCTGAACCTCCCTGTCCGAGAGAGGAGAACACCGTGCATGAAGAGGCAGTTCAGCCTTCAACCTTCTGTCCACAGCTCGTTCCACTCGCAGGAAAAGAACAGTCAATTATTTCATCCAGTAATCATCAGATTTTTCGACTGTTAAAATAGTAGTTGGTTGTAGTCCAGAGTGCAGTGTGAGGTGGGTGTGTGTGTGTGTGTGTGTGTGTGTGTTCATGCTCAGTTCACATCAACATCTGAGGTGGACTTGCTATTTAAAACAGGACAAAAAAACCATAAAAGTAAAAGGATAAAGGAGCCTAGATTAATACCCAGAGTGGACCCATGTAATACAGACACGAGGGCACAGGCCCTTAAAGAAGACACGGTGTATTAGCGATTTAGTGCTAGACACTCTCACGTGGTGGTCATGGACAGTTGAGACATGTCTCTGGCTAAAACGTCTCTCTCCTCTGCTTTTCTCAGTGACTTCTCAATCTTGTCTCCTCTGTCTTTTGTCTCTTCTTTCCATCTCTTCTGTCTCTTCTCTTTTTTGTCCCCCTGTCCTGGTCTGCCCCTGTCTCTGTCTGTCTCAGGTACAGGACGCTGGTGAGTGTCTGGAGAAGCAGTGTCCCTCTGCTCTGGTTCTGCACATGGCTGTTTATTACTACTCCATGCAGATCTACTCCCGCCTGGCACCCTGCGTCAAGAACAAGTGTAGCGCCCTCTACAGGGTAACAGAGTCTCTGTGGGGCTTTAACACACCCCCCACCCCCCCTCTAATAACTCACTCATACACACACTCACTAACACTGACCTGCACGCCAACTCGTACACACGCCTCTGCACACACACACCCCCAATCACTAACTCGTGTACCCACACACACACACCCCGATACTGACTCGTACGCACACACACACTTGCTTCACCTCTTTGTTAAACAGTGTCATAACTGAAGGAAGATTTCTCAGGTGTGTTTATCACAAAGTGCATTCTGTCCAAAAAATAATCTTCAGAGAAGAGAAATCTATTAACTGACGGGATGAAAATGGCATGTTGCAGCGCTGTGTTTAAGCAGAGTGCTTTTATATACTCGCTCCATTCTAGCACACATTTTCCCCAAAATCGTCTCCAGAGTTTTTGCAATATCTTCTGGTAAAAAGCTCTGTAGTGAGGTGTTTTCAGTCACCTTTAGTTTAGGTTGTAAATTAATGTTTTGCAGAGTAATCAGAAACCTTATAGGCCACCATGTACTGCTTGTGTGACTGGTCCCAGTAAAGATGCACCACTGGTGTGTGTGTGTGTGTGTGTTTGTGGAGTGGCCTCCCCATCACAAACACGTCCATCAGCTGACAGTAAACCAAGTGCTCTGTGCCTAAATTATTCATCACAAGTTGGATGCTGTCAGACTGTGGCCACCGGCGACGTCAGCTCTGTCCGCTCGCCCGCCGTAGAGCTCAACTCTGTGTGACGGACGTGTCCGAGGGTGTCGGAGTTCGTGCACTGCGGTACGTCCGTTTAGCGGCATGTCCGTGTAGCTTACAGGGTCGGTGACCTCACCTCGCTGTCCTGGGGTGGTTACAGATGAGCGAGAGACTCGTTTGTGTTGTTAGTGTGCAGTGGTGGTGCAAACCACGGTACGTTCTGATTGTTGTGTTGTGTGTGTGTGTGTGTGTGTGTGTGTGTGTGTGTGTGTTTGCGTGCGTTTGAGATTGAACCATTCCAGTGTGTGTGTTTCCTGTCACCCTGCCATCCTGAGCATGAAACTGCGTCCCACGTGGGCAGTGGGACACGCGCCACTTACCTCCTCCCGTCTCCCCCTCCGTGTCCCCCTCCGTGTCCCCCTCCGTGTCGCCCTCCGTCTCCGTCCCTGTCTAGCTCCTCTCTGTAACCCTCATCATCTCTCCGTCCCTCTGCTCACACCGCACTACCAAACACCTCTGTTGCTTTGAACCGCCTCTGCCATGTTTCACCTCTCTCTCTGTACCTTTCTCTCTCCCTCTCTCTCTCTCTCTATCTCTCTCTCTTTTCCCATCTCTCCCCCACATAGATAAGAAAAATATTATCGAAAAATGAGAAATTTTATAGACAAAATGATAGGCTGGAATAGAGCACTAGAAATGACGTTATTTATAAAATCATTACATATCAAGATATCTTGGATCTTATTTCCTATATTGATAAGTAATCAATAATCATTTGTTTGTTTGCCCTCACTGGTTGTCCATCAGGCTGTGACAGGCTGGCACATAAATGCCTAGATTTAGTGTTTAGTGTTCAGTTCATTAATGTATATATTACACAGAGTGGGACTCAGACTGCAGCCTTCTCTCTCTCCTCCTAACTGTGGAAAGAATTCAGTTCCAGTGTTCACTGCACATCTACTGTGAGGATACATTGATATAATGATGCCACACATTCCCCCAACATCATATTCAAAAGTTTATAAAATAATCCTTCATGCCAAATTGATTTAAATGCATTTTTAAATTCTCTTATACATACCCCCTCACTTTCTCTCCCTCTCCTCACTTTCTCTCTCTCTCTCACTGCATCTCTCTACTTTCTTATTTTCTCCTCTTTGTCTCATTTTCTCTGTTTTGTTTACTTGTTTGTCTCCATAATGTCCTTGATTAGGTCACTGTGCTGTGACGAGGAACAAACTCCTACCCAGATGAACATCCCCATCCTGTTTTTGGAGTGCGTCTTGGCCTTATTGTAAATGACAGGAGTGATGAATTCTGTTACGTCTGCTCAAGCTGGCCCAGGCAGAGATCCCGTGATCGTATTTGTCAGAGCCCGTGACACATTTGAGTAAATTGCACGTTTGGCGCGTCGGGCATCCCGGGGTGAATGACATCAGCAGGATGACGGGACGACGTTAGCTTATTTGTTTCCTGCGGCCCCTCGGTGAACACGCCCCCTGAGCCGGAGCCTGGGGGGGGGGGGTTTAAAGAGGTGATTACCCAGAGTGCCATGTGCTTGTGCTGCCTGGTCAGGAGAGCTTCACCTGCCGTTCTCCCGTGGATGTGATGCATGAGTCAGCACTATTTCAACACGCTTTTTTTTTTTTTTTTACATTTATTTTGTTGATGGGTTTTCAAGTGTGTGGGCATGTGCACC